>VUYV01000005.1:4939929-5045868 GCA_008711295.1 Anarhynchus alexandrinus
CAGAAGGGGCGCGCGCGCGCGGGGTGGGTTGGGGGGGTAGCCCAAAGGAACACGCCGCGCCTCCCCACTGCGCCTGCGCACCGCCCTCTCCGCCCCGCCCCCGGCGGGATTCGCGGAGGGGAAGGGGGCGCGGCGCGCGGGAGTCTCGCTATGGGCGGGACGGAGGGGGTGTGGCGAGCATGCGCGCGCGCTCCCGGAGGCGGGCGGGGAGGGGGGGGGCAGCCCCCGCGCCCCGCCCTACAAAGCCGCCCGCGCGCCAAGCGCTTCCCTTTCCTCCTGCGGAGCGGCTGCTTAGCGCCCCTCCTCCCTCTCCCGCGCGCTCGTGGCTGCCGCTCGCGCCGGGCGACCGTTAACGGCCCGTGCTGCTAGGTGGAGCGCTGAGGTGTGGCGGGGCGCTCGTCAGCTTCTGCCCCGCCGCCAAGTGCCGGGGAAGCGCCCGTGCCGGTGAAGAACGCGGGGCAAGTAGCCTTTCCTGAAGGGCAAGTGTGAGGCTGGAGGTAGCTGCCGGGGCCGGCTCCGGGCCTGTCAGGGGTGCTGCAGGGCTCTGGGCGAGGCGAGGTGAGGTGAGGTGAGGGAGGCCTGGCTGTCGCGTGTTGCCCTTCTGCTGGGCAAAACCCGTCACCTCTCGCACCGCTAGTGCCAATACAAGTAAGGGTGCTTCCACACAGTGCAATAGACAAAATTCTTCAGGGAAAGTGCAGTTTGTGTAAAGACCCCTTTTGAAGGGATCTTGTTAGGAAAACCTGATTATCTACATGTGATTAATTGCCTGGCCTGTTAAGGCTTCAAGTTAGTACCTGTGTCATCTGCTAACGCTGCTGCTTTCTCTACTCGGTTGTTATGTTGGTAGTGTGTCACCTCCTACTGGGCCTTGGCCCGTTAAGGGGAGTTGTTTGCTATGTAGCTCGGGCTTTTGAGTACGTGTGTAAGTGACGTTTTAAACTGTGTAAGATCTGCTTTTAGGGCATGGGAGAGACTGTGTGTTGCAGCATTTTTACCAGGTTTGTTTCAGAAGGAGTAAGTGATGTGTTCACTTTCTGTAGGGTTGGGCTGCTAATTGGAAAATACAGGGTGGGGTTTTTTCTGTTTAGGCGTGTGGGAGGCCAATGCCCTTAGGGCAGGAATAACCAGCAAATTGCTTTCTCTCTATGGGCATCTCTCTAACCACTACGGATGTACAAGGGCTGTGCTGCAGGGCTTGTGGGAAAGTAATTTGTCAGCAGGAAACTTAGTCACAGACTTTTTTAATGCACATAAACTTTTCAGGCAACTGATACTCAAATTTTATCTTGATTTCATGTTTCTTTATCCTAAGATTCCTGGGAAGTTGTCATAAGGACCAGTAATAAGGGGAATGGTTGCTTTTTATCTGTAATGAGGATGGTTTATAACCATAGTCTTGATATGGTTGTGATATGGATAGTACGCGATACGGAAACAAAAGCAAGGAAGGAACTTATTCTTTGGCCAATTTGTTATTTGGATGTTCCCACAGGGCTTCAGAAACAAACTTACTCATTTATGTTTTTCTGTCCATGCTGTAGGTGGTTCATAGATAATTTCTATTGTGGTGTTTGTTTTCAGTTCACAGAATTGCAGTGTTCTCAGTGGTTGTAATGGTTTTGAGCTAGTATTTGATTTCCATCATCTCCGGGTTCTCATTAGCAGCTGAACTTGTGTACAAGGTCTTAACTTCTGTAAATGTATAGGAAAGAAGGTGGTGAAAGATATTGTGGTAATTAGTCCTTATCAGCTAATTATTTTCACCTGGTTCTGTAGGTTATTTAGAATGCTATTTCACAGACACAAAGATTGAAAGAAAAATATGATTAACCAGTTTGCTCAAGTGTGTAGACTTAAGTCAAAATAAAGTTAGCATGCTTAGCTGCTATCCTGCCTTCAGCTGTGGCATCTCTAATTTATGAGCTTTACTCAATTATCAGCTGCTTGCAGTATCAGGCTATGTTTGCAGCACACATTTGTGAATGTATTTGAGACTGACCGTGGGACATGACAGTGTGAGAAGAAAGTGGATCTCTCCATGGGTTCAGTCAAACAACTGTATTTGGAGTAGTGACAGCACCATAGCTGCCCTCTTTTCTAAACAAGACTGGATTTCAGCAAAATATTTAACAAGCAGTGCTCTGTATGCTAAGAATAACTAAATCAGTATGTTAAATCTCTTAGTCTTTAAATATTGTAAATGAAGAAATAGCTAGGGGTTTTTGTTTGCACATTTTTATGAATGAAATTATGTGTACAGTTTACAGGCACTTTATCAGCCTCAGCAGGCCCCTACCATATTTTTGTTTGTTTCAAATTCCTTGGGGAGGCAAGAGTAACCATGCTGCTTGAGGGTATTCAAGAAAAATAAGAACAGGAGTCATATGCCTCATTCCAATATTCTTATACAGTATACAGTGTATTTGTCAGATGAAATTAAGTCACATGCTTTAGAATGAGTTTTAGCAGGTATGAAAGTAGTAATTGCAATAATAAACAATTAACTATCTTCTTTGTTCTTGTCTAGCACATGGGGTGCCATCGGAAGATTCACATTTGACTATGATTACTGAAAAAAATATCTCTTGGATGTATTGAAAGGTAACTTTTTGTCTTTACAACCAGAAGTTTCACTAACTCTGTCAGTTTCATTTTGAATATTGGTCTTAGGCCTGCATCTGCAGAGAGAGATCACAGAGAAAACCTAGTACCTATGTGGTAGGGAACTGTCTGTATGACTCATGGACTCTGCAACAAGATCATAGTTACCTGTATATACACGACAGATTGGTATAAGTTTTTATTTAAAACTTCTGAAGTATAGGTGAGAGAGACAAGATGATTTAATTTCCTAAAATGCTTCTCAAATATCTTTATATATAATTTTAACAGATTATTTTTATTATATACAAGAACAATAATAAAAACTGTATTGTGCCTTCCTGAAGCAATCCACAGTTTTAAGGTGTAAATTATCAATTTCATAGCAAGTGGAGTCAAATTTATTACGTTACAAATTTTAAAGTTTTATTGAAAAAAAGTGATCTCAGACAGGAATCCAATACTTTCTGCTTTAATCTGTGATATTATTTGAAGTATTAGCTATTTGAGACTATGTAGGTGACTAGGATAATCTTTTTCCTATGTCTAACATCATGAATAGTGGTGTTATAAATGGAAAATATGTTTATTAAAATTAAAAGGTCAATTAAATTCAGCTTAGTGGTTTTTGCCAAAGTTTGTCAATTTGGCTAAAATGTTCCTAGGATGTACTGGTACTGGTTTCTCTCAGAAGCTAGGATAGCTATCCCCAGTTTGCGTCCCAGTCTCCTTACTAGCTCATCAAAGTAAGAGAGAGAGCAGAGAAGCTGGAAATTGGGGATCCTCACAAGGCTCTGAATGACTCTGCCCCTTGTCTGGCTAAGCCCCTTTCAGTTCAGAGGCTCCGGAGTCTGAACATCCATTAGACAACATGCTCAGGAGGAAGGTTGATTTGTACAGTGGGCAGAGAACTAATTCCTTTCTGTGGTAAACAAGCTTTCTTCTGGGAACAGGAGTGGATTTTTAAATACTCTACAAATGGAATTACAGTTGTTTCAGTAAGCTTCATTTTAAGCTGTCAGCTGTATCACATAAAGTATTTGGCAGTTCTTAACCTTTGCTTACAGATTTGATTGAGATAAAGTCCAAATATTGGTAGCACTTACATATGGAGATTTTTTTTTTTCCTAGTGATTCCAGAAATAATGTGGCAAGCTGTAAAACTGAGGTTCTAGCCCAATGGGATAATTGAGAATATTATACAAGACAAAGCAAGTTCTTGTTCCCCTTTGATTTGCCTATATGAGCAACTATGTTTCCTTTCCTCATTTTACCAGAAGTTGCAAAAAAATGCTTATTTTTCTTGGACTTAAGTGCTATGCCGTATTTAGACCTTGGTAGTGTAACTAAACCCCAGTTTAAGCTGAGAGCTGGGTTTGTTGTCTTATCCCAAACTGTTGCTGAAAAATAACTTCAGCCTGAGTTAACAGATCTGTGGATGATTAAATAATGGTTACTTGGACAATGGGAGGGTATGAATCTGTCAGGAATACTACCTGTAGTCCTACTCATATTCCTCTCAGTTGAAATCCTGTGCGTGTCTCTTAAATAGAGGGTATGCAGGTAGGCAGCGAGTATGTAGGGCTTCACAGTAATCCTACTGCATTGGAGCTGCCTGCATATTGTGGCAAATATGTTAGAACACTATCGAATAGCAATCTAATTCTTTTGCAGGTCTTTAGCTTGAGATATTCTCAAGTTTTATGGATTGTATTTTCCACCTTCACAGTGCTTTAAAGTGAAACTTCATGTATAATTATTTTTGGCATGGGATGTGAAAGTAGAGAAGAGATGGCTGTTTCTTTATCTGCAGGAAAATGTTGTACCAGCATTCAGTCTTCAGAATAATGGGGGGAAATGTTGATAAAGCATGTGGTCTTCTAAATAGGTATATTTTTATAAAATAAGTACACTACAGTTTAAAGCATCTAAGGAATGATTAATTTTAATTCTAAATTTGTGAATAAGTTATACTCTATTTATCACTTAGATCTGAATCTAAGTGCCACATTTCTGGTTATATTCTTCCCTTTTTATGCGAAGCCAGTATGTGATATAACAGGGATGAAATGAGAAGTGTGGTGCAGTTGTCTAGTTTTACAGTGTTGCTAGAGGGCTGGCTCTGTAAGATGCTGTTACAGGCAACATGTGAATTAGGTGAATCCCAGAAGATGACTTCAATTTGTGACTTGTCTATATAAGCACTTTTACAAAATGAACACTTGACTAGAAATCTTCGTTTTGGTCATCTCTTTACAACCAATTAGAGACTAAAGATGACAAAAAGGCATTTCACTGGTAGCATAAGGTATCAATACTTAGATCTATTGGTTTGGAGACTAAGGGGGAGCCAGCTGAATTTAAAATTCTGGTAAAGACCTATGAATCCCTTAACTGAGGTCTGTGAGATAATTTTCTTTCCTTTATAAATAGCTTCAGCTGTGTTCAGCCATACCAAAGCTGGAGAGCAGGCTGGCAGGTTTTCTTTATTTGCTCCCTTTGCCTTGATACAAATGAACCTGAATTTGGCGGCTTTCCAGGCAGGCTGCAGAAGTTAAATTTGCGCATGCTGCAGATCAGAGATGTGCTTTCTGTAATGCCGCAGAGTTGCAGAAAAGGTATCTGGATTACTTCCTGTTGAGATAAAGACTTAAAGCTTCCAATACTTTGTGGTATTAGTGAGATGCTTAGGTACCTGTGGTCTGATTATTTAATGTTATTTTTATTACATTATTATTTATTACATTTTATTTTTATTACATTAAATTCAAGTATTTTTATGATTGCTAAATTCAAGTATAAGCTGCTAATATCTTGTTCATATATAAATAGTAACTTTTTTGCCGGTCTGTAGCACTGTAAAAGTAGGGAGTGAAACTCATAAGTGTACAAGTAAAGTAGGAAGTTGGTAGGTTTAGCCTTGTAGGGACCTTCTTTAGGAAATGCTATTCTAAAGTGTGAGTCCTGTTTTCTATTTTTGAGGCACTGCTACAAAATAACCAGTAGCTGAGCGAAATAATAAATTTATTATTTAAGCAATCATAAGATTTTTTACTTTATCGGACTTTCTGCAACAAGAACTGTTCTTATTTTACAGTTCTGACAATAGAATTATTAAGCTGTTTTCCAGAATGTAAATTTGACAGGGATTCCTAATTCTCTCAGTGAAAGGTCCTTGAAAAACCTTCAGTAAGAAGACTAATCTACCAACACTTCAGAGCATGTGTCAGAGGGCAGTTTTCTGAGCTTTTAAAATGTTAATAATTCTGTTGCAGAAGTCAGAAAATATCAAATGAATTCTGATAACTACCTTGTGAGTAAATACAGTTTTGATTGTCATGAAAACTGGTGGTGCTTATGTTTATCAGCTTTAAAGACCGTCTGTCTCCATCTGTTTATATTGTTGCTGTGCATGATGACTGAGGTTGCCAACTGGTTACTTCATCTCTGTGACAGAAGAGATATAAAAAGCTCTTCATGTATACAGGAGATAATGTCCTCATCTCTTGTTTAGGCAGTCTATAGATATTAAAAAATTTTCCGTGCTGTGTTTTGGTACCATTACTGTAAATATACTACTAATAGGCATTAACAGATAATATAACTGAGAAATATAAAATACGCTTTTTTATAACACTTATTTCATGTAATGCCACTTCTGTTTTTCAGATGGGTAGGACAAAAAGTAACTTTCTCTGGAGCCTGCAGCTCTGATCTGAAGCTTACTGAAGTCAGTAGCAAATTAATCTGATTTCAGTGACCTTTCAGCCAACATGGCCCATCATGAAGTGCTTGAGGCTTTTGCAGGTCAACGTGATAGCTTTTCCTTTCTCAGTTCCTCTATTAGTGAGAATCTGTTAAAGCAGCTGTTTTGTGTCTTTATAGAATAATCTTTAGCTTTTGCTTGGGTTTTCTTCATTTCTAGTTTAAAAGAAGAGGGGAGTGATACAGTTATCAAACCCAATATTTTTGAGATTACCATCAAAATGTTAAATGTGTTTGCAATTAGCTCATATAAAAAGCTAGTTATGGGAAAGCTGACAGGTATGCAGGCATAAAAACCTTCACAGATTCACTGAGCATGCAAGCTTTGTTCCCTTAAATAGGGCTGGGAGGGAAAATACTTTAGTCAGGTTATTTCCTGGAAATTATACTATTTTATGGAGAATTGCTCTCTATCTTAGTCAACACAGCAAACAACAAATAGTAGAAAGTATGGTTTGCCAGGAGTGAACTAAGAATTGTTTGAAAGTAACATTTACAATTTAAATTGATGTTTTTTACAACTCTTGGTGGCCTTGGCTGTTTGGCTGAAAATCATACCTGAGATCTTAACAGCCTGGAATCACAGCATCAGAGACTGCAGACCAGTTTTTTCTTGCTTTAATACTCAATTGACAATCAGAAGTTGCTGACATAAACAAAGTGCATATTGTTTAAATAACAAACATGAAAGCTCTTATGAACTAGGTAATACTAGTCTCCTGTAGTGCTTTTGTTTGCATTTCTGTTAACAGAAGCAACTTTATCCTCCTTCACTTTGGAAGACTGGTTATAGCAATCCATATTGTTAAAATATGTTTGAATGCTTAATCCTTTGTGAAAGATGTTGGTGGATGAAGCCCAGATGCAAAGAAATTAAGAATTGCCTCTCAAGTTTGTTGGTACAATTGAAATTGGCATTGTTCATCAGAAAAGTCCAGGAGTATATCGGTGTTTTTCAACACACTATGTATTTCCTAAAAACAATAACAATAAAATTGCTGGTTATGTTGGATACTAAAAATGTGCATGTGATGTCTTATCTTAGTTATCTTTCACAGACCTCAAGATTGTTCATGATGCCCACTGGATATGAAGATCCAGTGCCAAAAGTCAATGTTATATAGCTCATCCCAGAGGAATCTCAGAATGGGAAAATAGGTCAGAATAAGAAATTATTCATTTTTAATTAAATTGTCCCATCTTGAGCACATTTGAACAATTTTTAAAAACACTGTATTTAAAAAGTTAGGGATTTTTCCAGTCCTTTTGGTCTGTCTTCTAGTTAGAGGACTTGGTTTATTAATAATGTCCTTCTGTGGAAATGCTGGAGTTCATTAAAATCCCATGTTATGTATGATGTTTAGGTGCCCATATGGCAATCGTGTTAAATGTATAGCCATGCAGTGCCAGACATAAGTGTCAACTTATGCAGCTGTGGCAAAACCTGCACAGACAAAATTTGTGTATCCTGAAGTATCATGAGCAGGCATTGTTGCTGTCACTTGGTGCTGGTGTGGGAGAAAGGGACACCTTAAGGAGCAAGGGTGGGGTGGGCTGGGCCGAGTGGTGTCCAGACATGTGAGGAGCATCCAAAGGATATTGGCAGTTGACATGAAAACAGTTGGCAATTGCTGCCATAAACCCACAGAACTGCCATAGAATCTGATTTAGATAAACATCTCTTTTCATTAACAAGCTGAAGATTTTGTGCTATTTAAGTTTTTCCTGATTATTATTGTCTAATCTTGTCACTGTTGGCAAGATAGTGTCAAATTTATCTGTTCTACTTTCTTCTCTGTTTTTTTTTCTTCTGAAAGTCACTAGGTTGAAGGTAAGCTCATTTTGAAATACTTATGAGGTAGAGCATCTGCACATCATTGGTAACAGATTTTCTGATTTCAGGAGGAGTATTATATTGCTGTCATCTGACTGAGTTAAAATCGTCATGGAATTTGTAAAAGCTTATGTTGATTTCTTTTGTTTTGTCTTATCACTTTGTCAGATAAGTTAGTGTTTGTCTTTAATTTAGTAAAGGAAAACTAACTGGCAATCTAAATGTATGCTTTCAGATTGTTCAATTGTCATTAGAGATCAACTTTCTTGAACAGAGTGTATGCCGTATGTTCATCTCAGGTTATAGTCTACATTAGCACTGTGACAGTTAAATAATTGTAACATTGGGCTATATAAGCAGAAATTGAGCTTCTTATGTTACAAATACCTCATGAAGGTAATAGAGGAGAAGGAAGGAAAAAGAAGCCAGTCTCCTTCACTGTTCTGTTCCACCTGTATACTTTACGCCTCACCTAACAGTGAACCCATACTTGTAGTGCAAGTCCATTAGTGTTATTTAGTTTTAGCTTTAATTTATTCTTGTTTATTACATGGCTAATTCACTGAAGGTTATTTTAAGTCAAAGAAATTAATGGGCCTGTTAACTAAAAGAAAAAAGATATCTTATTTGGCAAAACATTGTACTCTCATCACCTTTTTTTCTCCCAGAGTGCAGGAGTCTTAAGGTCACACCAGAATATAGCGCACTGTCTCAGGACAAATTTTAAATAATTCTTAATGCTTTGAAAATTAAGGCTTAGTTGTCTGGCTAGGTTCTGCACAATACATATGGTAAGAGAAAACCTCTTTTAAATAGTGTATGAGGTTCAAGAGCTAAACAAAACCAGTAATACCGTGTGCCCTGTGTTAATACCAACTTGTAATAATTTGATTATTTTATGCTGGTGTAAGTCAGCACCTGAGACTTCAAGTAAGGAATAAAAGCATTTGACTGAGGGCAATAAATGTTATATTGGAGGAAGAGAGAAAAATCAGAGATACAGAAATGGGATAACCAGAGATGTTGAATGTTAAAATCTCAATAGGTAAGCTGAGAAGTTGAGATAAAAAGGATATTTTTGTGACTTATCAAAAACGCAAAGGATTATGCAGTGGGGAATGATAGTGCATTGTTTAATGTTTAGAGTATGAAAGATTGGCACAGAGTGAGTTCTCCACTTGTTTCAGCTTACTGTGTGAGCCAAAGTAAATTACTTAATCTTTCCTAGCCTCAGTTCCCATATGAAAAACAGAGGATAATTTATTCCCTACTTAAACATGTGGGGAGGACAAATATGTTAAGTATCATTTGGAACTGAGCTGGCTATGCAAACTTGTATGGTCCTCATATCTGAATGAATATGGGTCAGAAATTACAGAGCATGGATAGTATTTATTCTAAATGAGAAACTCATGGAACTTGCTTTTCTAGTAAACTGATACAGTTTTTCTTTCCTGTCAAACTTAGGTTTTCTCAAGAAATACAGGAAAGTCTTAGATTGTCCTCTAAGTGATAAGTAAAATACTTCATCTTGAATGTTTATCCTTTATCAGAACATATTAAGTTTACTCAGGTTGTTTTTTCCTTGTTAGGAGCAGAAACTGAGCTCTAATGGAACTACAGTTCATTTACTTTATGTTGAAGATAATGAAAAATACAAGTTATGTAGGATTTTCCAGGTTCTGTTGGATTAAAAGAATCCATAGAAATTAGTGTTAGAGAAATAAGCAGAAGTTCCCTTGGAATAACAAATGCTATCTGTAGCTGCCTCCATAAGCTACTTTAATTTGTCAGTTTAGATCAAAGGAGTGATTGTCAAATACATTGCATACGTGCTACTCCGGCAGATTTTATTTCAATTATATCCACACTGTGTGCTTAATGTGTCTGAAAAAAAATCAGTCTTTCAGCAAGCCTTCATCCAGCAAATTGGATGATGACAGGTGAAGAGAAGGTAATATAACTTGACCTCTGAGTATACTTGGTTATAAAACTTCCTAAAATGCCAAGTAAGGTGAAATTACTCAACAAACAAAGGAAAGATACTGGAATTGGCATGAGTTCTTTGGGAATATGCCAGTGAAGATATGATTGTGCCTTTTTGCTGAGGATGTCAGATCAACTTCTTTAAAGCAGTGTAATTCCTTGGGCTTTGTCTGTGTATGTTTTTTTTTTTTTCCTGTTCTGTTTTCCCATTCTAGATCATAAGAGAATATAAAATCTGGAGATGAAATGGACCAAGGTGACTTTACCGGATCTTTAACTGCATGGACTGCTAATTCTAAGTGACCTGTTGGGAGTACAGACATTGCAGTTTAGCTGTTCCCCCATCTTTCTGTGTACAGCAATGTAACCCCAGTGGACAGAGCTCTGACTTCTCAGGCATGAGACTTTCATTCCTACAGTAGGATAATCAGTCAAGTTCAAACCCTTTATTGCATCAATGCTTGTAAAGCACTATTAATCCTAAAGATCAATGACAAGCTTTCTTCCAGTAGTACTGCTCTTGACATCTAGTTCTTAACCTGATAAGTCAGTATTTCCTTCTTAGGCTAATGGTGTTGGATTACTCTTGAATTATCATGAGTACTGTTTCTAGTATGAAGCGTGGTGGCAAATGTCTATAACGGAGCCCGGAACCAGACTGGAAATCTAATCTAGTGTAGAAAACCCTAGATAACTTTTAAATGGGAACTGCTTCAGTCCCCACTTAACTCTATTTTGATTCATACAAGATGAGCAGTTAAATAGGTCGAAACCCATTCTTTCAAAGTCTTAAGTAAGATTTCCCTGCCCCTTTCTAAAATACTAATATCTGCAAGAGTGAGGTTTTTTTTGAAAGATAAGTTTGAGTCAAGACATTTTTTATGGTCTTAAAAGTTATGTTTACAGTCTTAAGAAGCTGGTCTCTGATTGGGGAGGGGGGGGAACTTTGGATAACACCACCCTTCTATATAGTGGTACAGTGCAAATGGCTTTGCATTGCTCAGCAGTGGAGGATACTACTGATTGACAGTCTGCCTCTCTCCATTTTTACATGCCCAGTGAAAATCTGAGATGCCCACTAAACAGTGTGTCATTTCAGGGCTACTTGGAGAATGGTATCTGCATAGAGTAGCTTTCAGGATCGGGGCTTCAAACTTAAAAATTACCTAGATTTAAAATGTAAGTACTTGTATTCTAAACATTGGATTTCCCAAGTTAAAGGGATAGGCATAGCTAAAAGGACTTGACAGCTGGTTCCATTTGGGATTTGAATTTTTACTTCCTTGAGAGCTGAATAAAACTTACTTGTTTGCCCAACTGAGAAAGGAGCATCGAGTAACATCATAATGTATAAAAGAATTAAGAAATGTGTAATCATATTATGTAGTTCTTAATTCTTTTATATGTTGTTACCTCTTCCCTCTTCAGTGTTTGCCTTTTTTAATGAGGAATACAATTTAAAATGGACACTGCTTTAGATGTTTTTCTTCCCAGTTTCATCAAATCAAGTACTTGCTCTTGCTTATTTTGTGAAGATTAAAGCCTTCCGTCCATACCCTGTCACTTACTAATTTTTTCTCACTATGATGTGACTATTCTGTTTTCTGCATGGTTTTTTTTCTGTTGGCAGCTGCAGTTCATAATATATTGTGTAATATATTGTAATGTCATACAAGTTCCTGTTGAGAAAAGCTTTCAGTTAACAAGTTAGTATTTTGGTTTTCACTTGTCACTGCATACCTTGCATTTAATGAATGAATACTGTCTTTATGTTGTGGAGGATGCCTTCAAGCTCCCCTTTACTGAGACAGCTGGTGAAAGTGGTCACCAAGCCACTTTCCATCATTTATCAGCAGTTCTGGCTAACTGGAGAGGTCCCAGTTGACTGGAGGCTAGCAAACGTGATGCCCATCAACAAGAAGGGCCGGAAGGAGGATCCAGGGAACTACAGGCCTGTCAGTCTGACCTCAGTGCCAGGGAAGGTTATGGAGCAGATCATCCTGAGTGCCATTGTGTGGCACGTGCAGGACAACCAGGTGATCAAGCCCAGTCAGCATGGATTCATGAAAGGCAGGTCCTGCTTGACAAACCTGATCTCCTTCTATGATAAGGTGACCTGCTTAGTGGGTGAGGGAGAGGCTGTGTCTTTAGTCCCAGAGAAGGGCAGTGAAGCTGTTGAGGGGTCTCAAGAACAAGTCTTATGTGGAGAGGCAGAGGGAACTGGGGTTGTTTAGCCTGGAGAAAAGGAGGCTAAGGGGAGACCTTATCACTCTCTGCAACTACCTGAAAGGAGATTGTAGTGATGTGGGGGTCGGTTTCTTCTCCCAAGTAACAAGTGATAGGACAAGACGAAACAGCCACAAGTTGCGCCAGGGGAGGTTTAGGGTGGTTATTAGGAAAAAATTCTTCACTGAAAGGATTATCAAGCATTGAAACAGGCTGCCCTGTGAAGTGGTTGTGTCACCATCCCTGGAGGTATTTAAAAGACAGGTAGATGTGGTGCTTGGGGACATGGTTTAGTGGTGGTTTTGGCAGTGTTAGGTTGGTGGTTGGACTTGATGATCTTAAAGTTTATGTCCAACCTAGGCAATTCTATTCTATGGTTCTAAGTAGTTTTTAAATCTGATTTCTGTACCGTAAACTGAATCTCCATTTGTTGCTTTTTAGATTTGTGCTGACAAACATGATAGCTGTTTTTATGTATTTTTATTTATCTCAGATTTTTCTTCTGTCCCAGTGTTTCATAATGGCTAATGTGAAATGTTACCATATGTCATTTAATGTTTGTTGGTATGAGCTCATAGCTCCTAAACAGCCATTAATTTGGATGGTATATTAGTTTCAGCTGCAAGATAAAGCTTTATATATATGTAGTATAAATATCAGTATGGTTCTTGCAATGAGATGTCAGGTAACTCAGAACATTAGCTAAAATAGAACAAACTGTACTGCTTTTTGAATTCCATTCTCCCTGGTCAGTTGTAAAGGTTACTAATCTCTGGAAAAAGATAATAGGTCATATGTTTAATGTAATAGCTTTGTTTTTCTGCTTTATCTGCTAATTTTAAAATCTTTTTAAGTAAGCTCACATAAACAGGTCTTAATGTGAAATTTATGGGAAGGACAAAACCAATATGTATTTACTCATTACCAGCTACATGCTTAATACTACAATAGCTTATTATTTATATTCCATGTGCTTCCTAATCCAAGCAAGTAAAATCTGGAGTTACTCAAATCATTAGCTAAATATATAGAATAGTTTGATATGGAATGGATAGCAAGTTCCATGTATTTTTTCATCTCCCTGATTAATCTTAATTTATTTTACTTCTAATTTTCCTCTTTCAGGTTGTTACAGAAGGTAAAATTCACCTGTGTGCACATGAAACTAAGGTAACACGAGTCATACATAGTTGTAACTGTCTTTCTGTAAAAGTATGTCAGTTGACATAGAATAAAGGCAGGTTACAAAAGATTGTTCGGAGCTACTTTAGTACCAAACTTATTTGTGTATTGGGGCATTAAACAGAACTCTTCTTAAAGATACATTTTTAACATTGACACTGCTATTTGTTCTACATGAAAACTTCCTGCTAGTGTTTTTAAAATATTTTTCTGAAGACTACTGTGACTTTATCTCTGTATAGCAGCTCACATGATTGTGTGTATAAAAATTACACTAGTAGCCCCATTGGCCTTGTGTACACTGTCTGTCATATTGATGTTTACTAGGATAGAAACAAGTATAGAACTTGCAACATTTGCAGACAGAAAAGAAATGTATTTGCAAAGAGGATTACAGTTCCAGTATACAAAGTATTAAATAAACTGAGGTGAGCATTTGTTAAATCTAGTTCTTTCCTCATTTTATTGAATTATACTTGAAGGCAATTTTTAGTTTTACTTCATCTTGGAGCAGCTTCTGCATGAAGACAATGAATAAATAGATCATAGATAAACCTTTTTAGTTTCCATCCTTAACCCTCCATACTTCAGGAGGATTAAAAGTTACACAACTTAAAATTTCATGGTCCCTCCACATTTTTTTATTGTTGGTTTTGTCAACATAGTTTGGTAAGATTGATCATCTAGAGTATGAGCTTCTCTCTGAAGAAGGGTGCTTTCCTCAAAGTGGGCTGCTGGTGTGTGTGAATGTGTTAAGTCTGCATATACTTGGTTGAACTTTTTTCCAAAGCACATGATGGAAGACCTAAGGTGGGCAGAATATTCCCATGTATTAAAATGGTGAGGGGGGGAAATAAATTATATTGAAGACTTTCCAGATTAGTTGTGACTCAGGCAGATAGGGTTGATCTCAACCCCTTAGTGTAATACACCTCAAAAATGAGGACTATGTAGTACTGTAAGTAATAAAATCATTTGTAAGACTTATTGAATTAAAGAAACTGAGTGAAGGTACACAGCAATAGTCACATTAGCATGGTACAGAAAATAATTGAGTTATTGCCTCTAACATAAAAACAGTGAAGAAAATGATGCATCTTTCCTGATGCAACATAGATAGGTACAAGAAGGTTTTTATCAGGGGTTATGCTGCTATGCACTAGCGCTGTGCACTATGACTTACAGCAGTACAGGGAGACCCAGTATGACTTGTAGCACCACACCTTGAGTTTATTTATTTGGCTTGAAATGTTTTCCGACAGCTGAATTACCATGGAAAAGGGTAGATATTTGTACAGGTCATATAAATCAGTGTTTCAAGCATTTTATTCACAGATTTTATTCAAATGTGATTATTTCATTTAATTTCTATGGGTATAGTAGGATAGAAATTGTGATCTACATTTTTTTTTGAAGTATAATTGATCAAATTATTTTGAATAACTAGTCTAAGTGCATTGCTGCCTCAAAGTCTGAGAGAAAAGTTGCCTTTTTGAAATAGGGAAATTTGCATCTAAAAGGCACCTTTGGCTCAGTCAGCTGTGTTGATAGTTACTCAGTGTCACCTGTTCTCTGTTAAAGCTTAACCAGTTTGCTAAACTAACATCTATCTAAACCATTGAAATGTAAAGGCTTATATATTAAAAAGGTCATGCTAATTTCCTTAATGTATCATATCTTAATTTTTTGCTAGGTAAATGCTAAAGGACTTAAAACTTCCTTTGTTTCCAGAAGTTTCGCTATAGTTTTCACTAACTTAAAATACTCTGACATTCTTACCTTGATTTTTCTGCAGTGTTTTAGTAAGTTAACAACCTTACTCCTTAGCCATAAAACCTGTGAAAGAGTATTTGCTTGGCTGACATTCATACAGTTCTATAAAGAAGTTGGTAGGTATGTTGCATCAGAAGTGTGGCCAGCAGGTCAAAGGAGGTGATTCTGCCCCTCTACTCCACTCTCGTGAGACCCCACCTGGAGTACTGCATCCAGCTCTGGAGTCTCCAACATAAGAAGGACGCGGACCTGCTGGAGTGTGTCCAGAGGAGAGCCACGAGGATGGTCCAAGGGCTGGAGCACCTCTCCTATGAAGAGAGGCTGAAAGAGTTGGGGCTGTTCAGCCTGGAGAAGAGAAGGCTCCAGGGAGATCTTATTGCGACCTTCCAGTACCTAAAGGGGGCCTACAGGAGAGCTGGGGAAGGACTTTTTACTAGGGCATGTAGTGATAGGACGAGGGGGAATGGCTTGAAACTGGAAGAGGGCAGGTTTAGATTAAACATTAGGAAGAAATTTTTCACTTTAAGGGTGGTAAGGCACTGGAACAGGTTGCCCAGAGAGGTTGTTGAGGCCCCATCCCTGGAGGTGTTCAAGGCCAGGCTGGATGAGGCTTTGAGCAACCTGGTCTAGTGGGAAGTGTCCCTGCCTATGGCAGGGGGGTTGGAACTAGATGATTTTTAAGGTCCCTTCCAACCTAAACCATTCTATGATTCTGTAGCCCCAATAAGGAGAAAATGTGTGCAGTGAACCATCTGTGATCTTTGTAGTGCTATTCACTATTGTACGGAGCCAGCTTGGTCCAAGTCTGAAGGTTATATTTCCTTAAGAGAGCTTTATCTCTGAAAAAAATCTTAAACCTCTCAACTTCTAGACAGAAGAGGATATCTTTTCCAGTTGTTAAGGCTGAAATGTATTCTTGGGGGGGGGAGGGAGAGGGTGGTGTAGTGTCGTGTGTACAGTAGGAAAATCCTAAAATAACACAGAAATTTCTTTGCATTTTCAAGAACAAAAATACTAGTGATTTGGACATAAATGTCAGTGCTGTCATGTAGTTGAAGCATGTGTTATGAACTTTCATTTTGAGACTTTAGATTTATAGAAACTGTGAAGTCAGCTTTCATCTTCCTGAGATATGAAAGTATTGGGGAGATCACCTATTTAGTATAATCAGAGTGGCAGTTACTTTGAACCTCACAAAAATACACTAATGATGCCGCATGAAGGATGTAGTTGCATACTACAGATAAAACGTGCAGAATGTGGCCCAGGGTGGGGAAAGACTAGGAGATGTCTGGTGCTATAGGTTCAGGCCTGTCAAAAAAAAAAACAAACTTCCTGTTGTTTCTGTTTACAGGAAGGTTAAATATTTGCTCTTCTGGAGAGATCCTGCATAAACACTGAGATGGTAAATGAACTCTGGATTGAGCTATTGGTCTAAAGAGGTCTTGTGGGCTTGTATGCCATCTGGCTGCTTCTGGAGCTGCTTGTGTAGTTTCTAGTTTTGCACAGCCTTGGAGCACGTCTTGATCTAGTGATGACTTGTGTGCTCCTAGTATGACTTCTTTGAGCGGGTGGCTGGGTTTTTTTAGTTAACAGACATCTAACCTGAATTATTTAATGATGCTGACAAATGAAAAAATACTCCACTCCTTAAATGCAAGAGGAAGTGTGACTTTTGTTAAAGTCTACTGCTGGCATGTCTACTTATGGTGGAGCGTGAAAGGCATTTTACCAGCACTAGTAGATTATTGATTTATCTCCCCTAAGTAGACTTACAAATGATACCTCTTCAATGCCCTATCTCCCATAATACAAAAGCACAAGCACAGCATAATATTACCTACAGCTGTTGTCCAAAATGTTGATGATATCCCATTTTTGTCTGTGAATGTGCAGTCAGCATCCAATGTTTTTGTTAGAAAACTTCATCTTTTTTTGAGTGAGGGTTTTGTAAAGGTGAGAAAAATAATAGTGGTGGCTTTGTATTTTAAATAATTTTTTTCTGCCGTAGTGTGGAAGCCACATACAATATGGGGGAGTAAATTCTCTTTCCCAAACCACTAAAGCAACTGCAATTGAGAGCGCAGCCTTTGATTGCAGCTCTGTGTGCTATAACCAGCTAATCCCAGTGATGTATGTAATTGTGGAAGATGGATTCCAATAACTTTCATAATGTGAAATACCAGCTCACGTGATTTGAAATAGGGATTTATTTTTTTTGAGAAATACACTGGATTTGTGCAGGAGGATGTACTTGATTAATATTATAATGCCTGTTGCACAATATCATAGTGATGTTCTGGCATTTGTATTACTAAGTCAAACTGAAAGTCAAACTAAGTTCTGGAAATAGATTTTACAGGAATACCTTAAATCAAAGCCCAGAGAATTGTTGCTCAGTTTAGAAAAAAGTTCTATGCTCCTCACTGGTCAAAAAAATCCAGTTTAGGAAAGCAGAAAAGACTTTTACAAGAAGAAAATAAAAGCTCGTGCTAGCCTGATATTTTTTTTTTTTTGTCTTCCAATCCTAATAAATCAAATCTACAGGCAGTTAATCTGATGGAAATAGGGCTATTATGACCATGTTACTTTGACCAATTGCCTCACATTCATGTTAGGTCCTGTATTGTTTTATCAACCTCAGCTTGTCAGAAGATTTAAGTCCTAAAATATATCTTCATTGGTAATGATACCTGTGGATAATTTTCTGTAGACTTAACCATTTTTCTAAAAAAAGCTGTGATGATGTTATTCTAATATTGTGAGTTTTTGGAATGTGCTGAAACATCTGGAAGAACATCGTTCTTGACAGAAGGTATAGCAGTTCAGCAGTTTAAATAGCTCTCAAAAATAAGGGTTTGGGGAATGGGTGTTCTTCAAAACGTGCACAGCACTTCTGTGTATCTTTGACCTTTTACCTTTATCTTTCCTTCCTAGTCAAAAGGTCACTGTTCTTCAGAACTTTTAACTACTTTTGTTTGTAACAGCCACTGTATGTTCATATCTCCTTAATTATGTGTTTTTATGTATTGCAAAACAAAAGTCAATAAATAGCATTTACTTAAAAGGAGATCTCGCAAGGCACACAGGCAGTGAGGAAAGTATTACCAAGTTAATCACAAAAGCCTACTACCTTTACTCCAATTTTCAAACACAATGAAGACCATCTCAGTGGCTGAATCGAAAATGTATTATCAGTGTTCAGAGTTCTGCATCATTTGGTTGCAAAAAATAATCTTTTTAAAATAATATGGCTGATCAAACTGCGGAGTAGATGCCTCCATATGATCTAAGCTTCTATTTACAGAATAAATGTCTTTATTTCACATCAAAGAATTTTTTTCTTTTAGAGCACAGCTCTAGAAACCATGGGCCTTGATCCTGTAGGCAAGTAGGTACATATTAAATGTTAGCAATGACATTTGATTGCTTGCCCTAGTTAAGTATTTTAATAGTTGAGTAATAGCTATAAAGAACAACTTAGTGTTTCCAGTTTTTTATTCAGTATTTTGATTTAACTTTTGAAAAGTGTCAGACTGTATTGTAAACTCTCAAAGCACTGATTTTTGGTTTAAATTACTGATCTCCCTGCTTACGCTGTAGGAATATTTAGGAAGGTTTCTATTGCAATGCATAATCATAGGCATTTCATATTAAAAAAGTGTGTTTTGTTACTGAAAGCACCGCAGATAAGGAAAAACATTTGTATACATGTTTTATGGCTGTATGTTGCTGCAAACAGCTTTTATGTATTTGTAAACCAGCTGTATCTGTTTTGAGGCCAAATGGTATTGTAGTCCTCTGGTAATAGCCAGTGACAAGAACTAAATACTGAATGGATTAGTATTGCTGCTATTTAACATAAATAATAAGTACTAAAAGAAATCACTTTTATGGTCAATAATAGTCTGTATTCAGACAGCATTTAGAGGTAACTTTATATACTTATATAATTATATATATTTAATTATACAATATTACATATTAATACATTAATTTTATATACATATACTGCTGTAGGCAAATGAAAGCCTGTGATTTTCATAAATTTAGATACTGGCTAGCAGGATTCTTGCTATACCACCATGTCTGTTTGACAGCTGCCTCTGTGTTCAGTATTCCAGAAACATTGCTTTATTATGTGATCCAAATAACCATCTTGAAGTAAAATTATATTTGGTTAAAAAGGTCAGTTATAGATAGGACTAGAGTCTTTGCCTGAAATCTTATATTAAAATTTAGATAAAAGATATTTGGTGTTTGTTACCATCACCAAACAAAGAATCACAAAAATAAGACCTGTAATTACCTGTCCTGTTTGTTTTCCCAGTTGCCCATGTGTACATGTACTTTCTCCCACATGTGTGTTCTCTTGACTTCTTGTTGGGTCCCACTAGCCTAGTCTGAAACAACCCACTTAAATCTCCTTGAGCTGCCATTCACTTACAGGTATAAACTTCTTTTAAGCCCATGTGATACATCCCTCACTTTTGTGCAGAATGTAAGATTCCTTTAGCTACTTGTTGCTTAGCTTGATTTCTTCTGGCAGTTTTTATTTTTCGTTAGGTTCTGCTTAATACATATATATATTTGGGCCAGGCTTCTTATTGATTTGGTGGATAGGTGCTGTTGGTATATTGATTCACTTGCAGTGCCAGTAGGAGTTGTTGGCATAAAGATCATCCTTCTCTTTTCTTGCACAAGTTGCAAGTAAACGTGTAATGTGTTCATCACTTCATCCTGGAGCTGTTTCAGATTCTAAGTGTATGAAACTGTGTGTTATTTGGTTAAAAAGGTCAGTTATACACATTTCTTGCTGTTACTTCAGTTTTTCAAGGTTATACAGCTACAGCACCTGGCTTTTAAAAAGACAAAGTTGAATTTTGGAGGAAGATTTGAGCAGCGTGGTAAAAGTGCCAGAAGAGTTTCCTGTGGTGTAATCAGAATTCTGCATCCAGAAGTTTATTTATATTTTTCGTTTGGTTGGCAAGTGTCTTAATAGATTTTCTACTCCACCATCATATGGGATGAACTGTCATAAAAAAAAAAGAAAATTCCAACCTAACAGTCGTACAGCTTGAATACAACTGAAAATAAATACTGTGAAGATGGGTATTAATAACTCAGTTTCTTCTGTTGTGAGGACAGTGAAACAGTCCTTTGATTTTGTTTATACTACAGACTGTAAAATCAAGCATACAAAAGAGGGAGGGAAAAGCTCACAGTAGAAGCTAAAATTTAGAATTTAAAGAATATCCTGCTTTATGTATTTCTTATCTACAGGGCCAGCTTTTCAGCAGGTAAAGGATGATATAACTGCTTTTGCATATTGTAGAAATCAAGTTATTAACTACTAACATGTTAGGATGCTCATCAAGTTGTATCAAATCAAAGCTGCAAGTTAAAAGAATATGTTTTTACCCCAAAAAGCCTCAGTGTTGGGGGTGTATGATAATTCTGCAGGGGAACATAAATTACAATTTTGCATTATATTGCTCTAATCCTTTGTCTTTTGATGCATTGCTGTGTGTTATGTCTGTAATTTTATTTATAGCTTGAACCTGTAGTGTGAAACAAATATAAAGAAACTGGTACCCAGAGGTGGAATTAGTGTGGTTTACTTTCAGTGTATAGGACTTAAGTAAAGACTTGATGAAACTATATTTGGATGTAACTTTTAAAAACAGGGATTTAGGCATCTCACTACCATTAATATTCAGGAGTGATAGGAAGCTGAAGCTGTGTCACCCTCTTTAAATTAGCTTGGCCTAATGCTTAAGTGTTTTGAATACTATTAATGAATAGTCAAATATGGAATAAAAGTAATGAATACTTCTAAGGTATTTGAAGGGTAATTTAAGGATTTGTATGTAGCATCACACGACATTCCTAGATTATTTAACTATTGAAAGAGGATTTTTAAAGCTATTTTTAATTTTGTCCTATGTGTAGCAAATCACTAGAGATTAACAAACTGCTAATGACATAACTGTTCGTTTTAAAAACCTTTAAATTTAGGATTCCTGTCTTCACGTTTAGGTCGGGGGAAATACACTATGTGCCATAATGTATTTCTTGGAATAGGTATATTAAGCTTTAGTTGCAGTGTCTTGCAAATGTAAAACTTGCTGATGTAGTTACTGTTTTTTAATAGATCATTGACCCGTCAATCAGACTCTGACCATTTCAGAGATAAAAAGCTGGGCTTTCATTGGCTATTATGAATAGAGCACCTTTCCGCAAATTAAGAAATGGTGTAATAATTAACAGGTATAATGGATATGTGCATTCAGGTTTCAGTTATATCTTTATGAGCTTTAGCTCCTGTTATCTTTGGTGTAGTTAACCCCCTGTCTACCCACAGATAATTTAACTAAAGTATAAAATTGGATTTGTTTTGTGGCAGTGGCATTTTGCTAATGTGATAGGCTTTTGCTCATTTTTTTTTTTTAAGATCTGTAATAAGAGCCGTTCTTTTAGACTTTTTCTTTAAAACAAGGCACAGAACTTCACTAAAAAAGGTCATTAAATAAGTAATAATACTGTTCTAAAGAAGCATAGAAGATTCTTTAAACAATTTTGCATACAGAGAATTTACCCAAACTTTATTTTTTTTAAGTCTGATTTACAGACTTAAATGGTTATAAATACTGATTATTCCTGGTATTGGAGTTTGTTATCTTTCACCTAAAAAGTTGCTCAGAAATTGCCAAAGCGCGTCATTCAATAGTGGACACATTAAGTGAACTACGAAGTAGGCAGAGGTAGCTTACCATTCCTAAGCTCTAAATTAAATAACATCAAGATTCAATTACTTTGATGTAATATACTTGCACTGCAAAATATAAATCAGGGAAGAAAATCCTAAGTTTAGAGAAATTACGGAACTGGAAAGTTAAGGAAAACTTTTTGAATTTATGTATAACTTTTATTAATCTTTAAACATGACAAAAACCGAAAGAGAAGTCATTGTTAAAATGAGAGGCTGCTAAAATACTAAATAACTGGAAGTTTACCAAGGTATAAAAGTTATTTTTGTTTTGGAAAGTGTTTTCCTATTAAAGTATTGTTGGCATCTTTCAGGTGTGTTCCTATATACCAGATATTTATTCAGAACACGTTTGTATAGAGGCTCGCATCTTTAGTAAACTCATTTTTGTACTAGAAGATGGCATAGCCATCATCCTATTCTAAATTCAATTTAATCTATTTCAGGGAAATTCAGTTGCTTAATGACATCAATTGTCCCTATATGTATACAGTAGTAAATCTTGGTAGTGTTCAGTTTTTGTGATAAGTAGCTCACAGATTTTTGTCATTGATGGGGTTTTAGTACTTTAGTAAATAAGTCACCATTTATTATTCATACGTTTGTCATGTCAATGCTACCTAGGTGTCAGGTGTGCTTATAAAAGCAAATACTCAGGTACTTGTCTAAAAAAAATATTTTCAAAGTACTTCTGCATATTAGTCACAGATTTTAATGTGTATTTAGAAATGTAGATGTAAAAATATGAGTTATTCTGGAAGAAAACACAGAAATTTTTCTATTATATTTGGTAGTGTCATGCCTGCTGTAACTTGAGTCCAAAACACTGCAGTTGCAAGAGGGATTAGCTTTTTTAGAGTATACTGTGAGACTGTGCCAAGATCTTCCAGGTCCCCAAAATTAAATCCTCAAGGGAAAAAGGTGGAAGGGGCACAGTAGTTGTCTTTTCTTTCCTACATACAATATCTCAATACATGTCCAAGTAGGTAGTTTACCTTCATAGAAGATGAGGGATAGTGGGATGTGGTCTGTGTATTTCTGACCCAAGAGTGGCTTACATTGAGAATCTGGAATAGAATCTTCCCTGTTCCTAACCTCATCCTCATAAACCTTCCAGTTATTTGTTCCTTTACTTTTTACAGTCTGTTCTTTCATTAATCGTTTCTTGCTGCAATGAACCTTTACTTCCTTAACTGGGGAGAGAGAGATAGATATATAAAAAGCTGCTTTTTTCCTATATTCTAATCCTTGCACACATACTGCTTAATATTGTACTGCAAGCAAAACTACTTCAAGCAAGCCACATAACTAATTAATCCATAACAAATGAAAATCATTAAACATAATTCTGCTGTAATCTTTATCTTCCTAGTTCATCTTCTTTTCCCCTATTTAAATCTAAAACTAAAACTTTTGTTGTGCCACAAGGGTCTTATCTTAATGTAAGAAGAATTCATCCAGTTGAATCTCAAGGATAAAAATAAAAATAGTAAATAGATTTTATGAAGACCACAAATATGCCAAGGTAACAGCTTTGTCTAATTCAGACTCTGGGCCAAGAGTTTGTATATATATACTGAGAAGAAAGTTTGGGACTATTGGGATGTATTTAGATTTACATTTTGTTTTTTTCATGGATTAGTAAAGCTCTTCATTAAAAATAATATAGTAGTGCTTGGGAATTAAAAACAAAGCTATTTTTTGTGGTTTTAATATGGAAAATAGATGGGATTGCAAACAAAAAAGGCCATGCTTGAATATGATTCTTCAATGATATTTTTCATTAAAGTGTTAACTGATTAATGTATTGTTCAACCCTGATTATAGGAAGAATACATTTGAAATATGAAACCGGATATCTCTGGAAGTAGAGTGAAATACAACTGCATTTCTAGGATCTTACACTTTTATACTGAACTTCAAGTATCAAAAAGGTATTCTTAACCTATGAAAAAAGTTATCTAAAAGTTTTCCTTTGTTAGTCCTTTCTGGTTTTAAGCTATAAAGTGTCAAATGTTGCTCTAGTACAGCATGTGAAGCCCTGCTTATATTTATATGAAGTAGTCTACGACACTTGAGGTTTTTTTAATTTTAATTTTGGGTACTTTACACTATGGCGTCTTAAGCAGCAACTTGTCTATGAATACAAAATCTCTGCAAGGTCTTGGAACTCCAGGTTGTAAACTGGCCTCTAAACATACTGGTTTAATGATCTCATCTATTTAGCAACCAAATTGCCTTTCTAGTGTCCTCAGAACTCAAGAGCTGAAGTATTAAACGGGCTCACTTACAGTGTAGTTGATTCTCAGTTTTTCCTAAGAAAGCTTAGAACTCTGTTATGAGCTTACTCTGAGGGTATAGAAGGTAGATAAGCAAATAATTTTGTCCTGACTATATTTTAAATTAAGGCTAAATTAAATTTCTATCTATCTCCCTGAAACTTGATGCACGAATGCTTCAGAGTTTTTGCAGAGTTAGGAAAAGCCTCTGAAATCTCTTCCAGGTTAAAGACATGCAACAAGATAGTAAGACTTGAATAAGATGCTGTTTTATACCTGTGCCAGGTTGGTATTCAGCACTTGTAGAAGAAGGTAAAGATTGAAGTGAAAGAGCTGTTCACTGTACCAAAGCCCATTTTGGAAATGACTGATAATTTAATTAGTCTTTGCATGGAATGCAAGTTCTTTAGAAATGGCACATTTGACTTGTGTCAGAATTCTGCTGTTCAGCCTCTGTTGTATTATATATGTGGAAGAAGTTTTTTGTAATTAATTTGAACCTTTTATTCACTTGAACCTGCTTATTTAGAGCCATTTATATTGTTATACTATAGAGTACCTAATTAAGAAAGCTACCTATCCGTAATGGCTGTAACCAAGGTAATAACAGATGAAAAACCTACTAAAAGACTTACATATTTTTGAAAAGGGAGAAATTATTTAATCTCATCAGTTAGGTTACACTTCTGGAGTTCATTTGAAGCAATGGTAATGTTTTCCGTTTGTCACAAGGAATCTGTTACTTAAGTTGTTTTTACATCATGTATTGGACAGCCTCTTATCTACAAAACATCACTTCTTTAGGGAGTCAACCTCACTATCACTTTGCTTTGTCTTTGCCTTCTTACATGATCCATTAGTTTAGTGTTGAACTGCAAATTCTGTCTTTTTGGTTATTTGTATATTACCATTCTTTAATTACATAACTTATAGCTTTCACAAGTATTGGAATTGTCCTTTTAAAGTTGTGTTCTTATGAGCCTAAACTTAAATGTACAACTGCGGAAGTCTTGGTACTTCAATCTTTTAAGTATTATTCATTTTGCAATGAGCATAAAACTGAATGATACCGGTTACTGTATTTTGTAGCTTCTTTGTATTATGACGTGATATATCTAATTTTAGTGGTTGTATATTGGTTTTCCAGTTACACCTATAGTATATCCAGGATCGGTATTCCAGGATGTTTATAGTTTTTCCTTGTTACTATGAGCTTTATGAATGTGCAGATTTATCGACCCCTAGTGGGGTGTTAGGCAAATGACTGTTAATTTAGTAAGTGCTAAATGATAAAAAAATAAATATTTTTCAATACTGCATTTGTTTCAATGCACTTTTTCTTCTGTTTGCAGATGGATTAACTCCCGAATTTTGTTTCTTGTGTTCCTACCTCTGCAGAATATCTTATTGCAGCAACTTCTATTAACAACATTCCCAAAACACGTAGCTCAGTGTCTGCATTTTAATGAACGCTTATAGCTGTAGCTGAGTATTTTAAAATTACAGCATAGTATAAATTAAAAATAAAGGGGTTTTTGTGCTGTGTAAGGTGGGCTTATTTTTAATAAGCTAGAAAAAGCTAGTAACTTCTTGGGTAGTATGATACTATATAAATGAATTCAAACTAATTCTAAATCATCTGCTCAAGTATAACTGACTTCTTAGTACTTATTAAATACTTAAATTTTATCAGTAATATCCTGAAACCTTCAATTTCATAAGATAATCACTTACTACAGTATTTTCATGCTAAACTGCATGTAAAATATTGCATTTCTAGCAAACTTTTAAACTAATTTGAAATAGCTCTAGTATTTTTAATAATTTATTTGAAGTTTTAATTTTCTGGGAGGTAAAACTATCTTCTAGACATACTGTGAAAGTTTCCTACAGGCATTTATTTCACATGAATTAAAATGAAGCTCTGAAAAGTGAAGTCACATTTGGCTGTTTAATTAGCAATAATAAATGAAGATAAGTCTGCTCAATAATTAAACTGTAATTGAACTTCACTATAATTCTGCATCTGCTACATGTTTCCAAGTATCAGAATTGGAAATTAAGTCCTACTCTAAATAATTTATTTTTCTATGCAAGTTTGACACAATAAATAACTTCAATTTTTTTTTTGTGCATTTAATTTTATGGGCTTTAAGTAGTAAAGTGGTGTTTTTACCAGTTAAATTATGAAATACTCCCTTGCATTTTAAGTATTTTTAAATTGTTAAGAAAAGGCCAAATACAATTTTTGGCATTTACTAATATTTAGTGTTGTGTTTATTGCATAAACCATATTGTTTAAAGTCAAACTTACACAGCGATCAAAAATGTCAAAAAGACCTCAAATCCATATTTTTGTGGGAGCACCCAGTATTCCAAGCCCGCTGGAGGTGCCAGAGCAAAGTAGTTCAGCACCTGCTGGTGAAAAATGGAGAGAACTCCACTGTTCATGTGATATACATAGTCTTTTTTCTGAAAAAGCCGAAGGTGCTGACAACATAGTGTTTCAGGCAGAAAGCTCTGTAGTCACAACAGTTCCTACAAATGATGACAGCTCTCAGCAGTGTAAACAGGGGAGATTAATGGTAGCAAAAGAATATTTGACATCTCTTGTACCTTTGGCAGTAACTTGTACCAGCACAATTAAAAAGACTGAAAGTTTAATTTATTCTGATTGTCAAATATCTGAAGATAGATGCACACATGCAACTGCAAATGAGGCTGCAGATCAGCACCTTCCTCAAAAATTTGCAAAATCAGATAGGCAGGATAAACAATCACATGGCTGTTGTTCAAACCTCACTGAGAGAAAAGCCAGTCATTTAGAAGTTAACAGCTCTGACATTTCTGATTTGGTTGCTAGTACTAAGCAGATTAGCATACATCTAAGGTCTATGGGACAAGGTGCTCAATCGGATCATAGAAGTGATGAACATGAACATCTAAGTCAATATTTGGATATGTTTTTCCCCCAAAATCAAGAGTCAAAACCAAAAGGAGAACCAGGTGATTATTCAGACCTTGCAGTGTCAACTGATACTGAATTTCGTACTATAATGACTTCAAGTCAGATGGCTGTTCTTGCACAGGATCAGAGTGAGCTGCAGAAAAGAATCATAAAACTATCGGAAACAGAAGCAGGCAAGAAACCTGAAGAAAGGCAATGTGATCCCTTCCAATTTGATTCTGCTGTTGGAACAGGTCTTAATGTAACTGAAAATGAATATAAGGAAGAGTATACAAGTTCCCTTGAACTCTTCAGTTCTGAGGGTGATGGGAAAAGTATTTGCTTTGAAGCTACAAAACAAGAAGGAGGGGCTCAGGAAAATACAGAGAAGTCCCAAGAACTTAATGTTCCTGTTGAGCAATTTGTAAATGAAGTCCATATTGAACCATTGAGCTCAGGAATATTGTGCTCTCAAGTAGACAGTTCTCATAAGGGCTTTCCTAAAAGAGCCCGCAAGTGTGAAGATTCCTTTCATATTTTTCACTCAGTACTTAAAAGACAGCTGAAATCAAAGAGAGTTAAACTGAATTCTTCTCCAGCTGGTCCTGGGATGAGAGTGGATCAAGAGAGGATGACAGATCTCAAGAAACTTCAAAAGAATCTATCGCTGCTTAAGAATTGCTGCTGCAAAAATCAAAAGTACAATGTTTTGGTCACAATAGTACACCCTTGTCATATCAAAGAAATACAGGTGAAGACTAGACCAAAATCTTCACGTAAAGTTCCTGTAGCAACAATTGTAGTTATTGACCAGTCAGAAATTGAGAGAAAGGTGGTGCTGTGGCGTGGTGCTGCATTTTGGTCACTCACTGTGTTTCCTGGGGATGTTGTACTGCTTACAGGTGAGAATTCCTTTATTTTCCTTGTTAAAATGTGGTTCTTTAAAATGCCTGTTTAAAGTAGAACAATATGCAACCAGTAATTTGGAACTATGGCTAAGCATTTGTAAGTATCTTTCTTGCATCACTTGCATTACTCAACATCACTTTGAATTCTCAGTCATCCTGCTGGCAGAACATCGACTGTCCCATAGAAGTTTGCCCGTCTTTTACGCATAGTCTTTGGTCCGAGGTACAGCAGTGCCTTAGGTAGTCAGCTGTATTCTGTTTTAAAACAGCTGTTTCTGAAAGGTAAAAATGCTGCTACAAACCAGATGTACTAGTTATTTGATTTATAGACTTTTTTTGTAATTCTCTGCTGTTGGACCGGCAGATGGACTGGAAAATTGTGATGTTATGTTTATTCTCAGGATGAGAAATACTTTTCCTCCTAGGAAGGACTTTGCAGCTTAGCACTAGCATCTTCATATGGATTGTGTTATGAATTAGTAACTGACATAGACTGCAGAAATATAAACTGCTGTTTGCATAACATGTCAGCTCATAAAGAAGATTCTTCCTGATAAATCATTTGTACTCTTTAATACTTAATAGGAGCAAAATGCTCCCTCTTTAAGAGAACACATGTCTTTTAAGAGAATGTGGTACTATAAAAATGATATTGCACCTAATTTAGGGCTGGAGTTGACCAGAACTTGATAGTGATCTGGCCATTTAGGTTTTGCAATATGCAAAAAAATCACACAATATAAAATTGTTTGAATACTTCTATAGTTTCAGATGCCTGTTTCTATATAAGACTTCAAGTGCTTATAGGTAGATGCAAAGGTAGATATTTTAGAGATTGAAGATAAGCTGGGCTTTTTCTTTTCTTCTTGGACATTGTGTTTCTGGGTAAGCCTAGTACTTTACTACTGATTCTGAAATTTTGCACTATAATAGTTTACCCAATACAGTCACCCACTTCACTTATACATTACCTGCTATGGGTTATTGAATATTTTATGAATTGAAGAGTTACATCAAACTATTGAGAAAATTTGATTAGCTTGTTGTAAATGGTGTTGGTAGATTAAAAAAAAATCATTTTGTTGTTAAGTGATCTCTTGCAAACTGTCTTTCATGCCTACACGTATGATGGTTCTATAGTCAAGAAAAGTATGATATACTTCAATACTGTTGATACATGAGTTGATAAGGTTGCTTTTTTCTTGCAGATATAATAATGTATGAGAATCTTTGGTATGGAGAAATCATGCTGCAATCTACATTTACCAGTCAGTTACTGAACCTAGGGAACTGCTCAGCTCTCAATCCGGAAGAATGTAAGATTATAGTGCATAAGTTTCCACAAAAATCATAGTAAAATAGCTATTTAAAGTACTTTTTGTTGGTAATGCCTCATACACAGGATAAAATGGAAATGTGAGCAACTGGGAGGTACAAAATACTATAGGAAAGTACTACAGGAACACCTGTGGACAAGATGTGGACATGATGATGTCAGATAAGCACGTGGAGTTTATGGTACAGTTGGGTGGTTACCATTCAAAATTCTGAAAAACTGAATTCTTTGAGCTTAGTTTAAGAAACAGCAGTTATCCCAGGACTCAACCATAAGATGTCTAAGATTTCATGAGGATTAAACTTCTTGCAAAAATTTTAAAGACTTAAAGAGTCAGTAGATACATTCAAGGAAAGTAATTCATTGCAGGTTATTAAGCACAAAGTCTTTAAAGATACCTGAGCTGTGGAAGGTTGGAGACTAAGGGGAAAATGCAGTGTATCACCATGAACTTACATTGTTCTTAGCGTTTTCCTGATGTCAGTTATTGCCAGCTATTTAAGGCAGGTTCTGGGGTAAATAATCAAGAATGGCTATTCTTCTTGCTAAGCTATGATAGAAGATTTCCTTCCTATTTTTGTTGTAATTTAAAATATTGTATCAGCTTAACTTTGAGATGTTATCTAGAGGAGGCAGATGAAGTACAATTTAATTTTGGATCAAGCGTTACACATCTCAAGAATTTCTTGCCTTAGAATTATTGTGAAATATTTTTGTGAATATTGTTTTATTGGTGTAAATATTGAGCAACTGATAATTTTTTTTACTCCTAAGCTTAAAAAAAAAAGGGGTGTCCCTTTAACTTGTTTTTTTTTTTTCATATAAGTTTATCCTATAGTGGACAGTGGTGTTCTCCATGGTTTATTGGCATACATATCATCAGAGTTTCCGCACTTTGGAGACATTCCTCGAAGACAAGTTCAGAGACTGGATAGTGTTCAGTATGCGCAGCTAGATCAGCTCCAGCCAAATACATTGGTTCACTCAATCTTGAAAATTGTCAACATTGTCATACTAACAGGTAAGTTCAGGCATTAGACTTCAACTTCCTGGACTTCAACTTCCTGAACTTCAACAGCAGGTGAAACTTAAATAGTAAGCCAATTCTGGTTGTTTCCTATTCTATACGCCAGTGTTTGACATAGAATTCACAAGTAAAACTTTCATAATGGTCCACTCATGGGAGGCACAGTGGTTAGAGAAATGGAATTAGAGATGGGAAGGAAATAATGACTGTTGTCTGCTGAAAAGAGGTTACTACACACTAGTGCTGATCAATAGCATATGTGTCAGTGGGAGAAGCATGCAGGCGGTGAGCACTGATAAGTGGTGTTCCTACTCAATGAGGGATTGCTGTGTTTTCACTAAGGAATGAACACTCACCGCAGACTGCAATTACTAATGTATTGACTTGTCAGTGAGATGGCTCGAGCATCTCCACAGCTCCAAATAGTGTGGTACCTGATCTTCAATAAGACAGAGGATAGAAGGGAGATGCAGGTACAAAGTATAGTGTTGGAAGCAGAAATATCTTAGATATGAGGAATGGGGGCTCGAAATCCTTTTTAGGGAAGATAAGCGTGTATAGTAGGAGTGCTGAAAAGAGGGAGTACTGCAGTTACAGTGAACATAAATATGTTTAATGTGAAATTCAAGAGAGACATTCTTGCTGTAGATAACTGCTTGAGAAAAGGGGTGGCTTATCAAAGGGTCATGTGGAACAGTCAAGCTTTACTAATTCAAAATTCACCTGCCAACTACCTTCCATGTAAGCATCCTGTCATTAAAGGAAAATTTGGTTGCACTGTAAATTGTGTGTTTTTCAGAATGAAATAAGTTGTTGATTATTTTAATCTACTGGTTTAGGATTTGCTTACCTCCCTTACTTTATAATGGAACTGTGTTGCTCTTTTCTAACGTTTTATTTGCAACATTTTTTATTTCTTTCTATTTTTTCCTATTTTGGATAGATTTATAAAGCTAAGCATTCCTGGTTTCTTAAATACATGTAATATTTCTTTATAATAGTCCTTACTTGTGTGCCTCTTTGATTTTTCAGCACTGGAAAATGCACAGTGTGAAATTACTAAGATGTCTTAGTGTGATACTCCTATTTCTTCTGCATAAGCATAACAAAACTACCTTATTAATATAATTTGTTTTGGAAATCTGAGTTTCCTGTATATTTTTATTGTAAAGACGCATCTCCCCCAAAGAATCATGGTCAACAGTCTGTGTACTGATTTTTTGAGTTTATTCTTCTGTAATACATTCCTTTTCTTTTAATAGCGAACACAGTTATTTCAGGATTCCTTTTGCTGAAGCAATTTTTCCATGTTAAAATTGATAATTTTCTCCATTTCTTCATAATCAGACCTTACAGCTGCTTTCTAGCATCTTCTCCACCATCTGAAATGAACAGAACCAAGTTATCTTGGGGCATTCTCAGTATTTCATGTAGTGTCTTGCCATGGTTTTTTTAACATGCTTTGAGCCGTAAAGACTGCTGTTCCCACCTGGAAAAGAAGTCATCTTCTCTTTTCCATGCATAACTGTTCTGGTTGTTTTCTTTGCAGTATCACTGTTTCTGAGTGCTTCACTTCATTTCATCATATTGTGCTATCACCTGGTATTAATAAGATGCAAATTTTTATTCACACTGTCAATAACATGTTTATTCATTAGAAATGGAAAATTTTGAAGATAAAATCTTCATAATTTGTTATTGTACGTAAATCTCAGAACTGTTAGATATTTAAAGCAAGAGATCTGTTTAAAAACTATTTTTTATGAAAAATATTGTAGTTTTAGTATGGAACTGAAACTTACAGGCAGTATCCTGGGTAAGAGGGCTGTAGAGATCTTAATTGTTTCAATTTATATATACTGTTACTAATCCTCTTAGTGTGCTTGTACATGGCTATAGTTTTCTTTTATGTGAAAACTTCTAGAGAAATGTTTCTTTTAGTGTATTCCACAGAAGTTACAGGAACTTTAACTGCCCATTATGACAGTCTGTTGCTGGGAGATTGAGTACAATTTCTTTCCACTTATACCAGTCAGGATGAGTGGGAGCTGAAAGATGCTCAGATACCTGCTGTTTCAACAGGAGGTGTCCAGTTGCTGAGTATTTAGGTGGATAAAGATAAACTAATATACTTTATGCATTTGTTCAAACAAGATTCCTGTTGCTGAAGAAATTCGATTGCTTTCATTCTGTCCAGAAGAAATTGTAGGTATATTCTTGTTTGCTTATAATTGTACCATAAAATATGATAGCAGCATTTCATCTTAATATCGGGGCATGTGGGTTTTGTGTGTTTATATGCTTTTTACTGTAGAAGTCATATAATGTCAAACTCTTTCAGAATCTGTGTATAGCTACAGAGGTGGCAACCAAAGAAAAGTTATTCTAACAGTAGAACAGAACGGAGATCAACACTATAGGATGGTGCTGTGGGGAACAGCGGCTGCCTGGTGCCCTCAGCTTCAAAGGAAAAAAGGTAAAGTCCTCGTATCTATAGGTGGCTGTAAAAGGATTTTTGTGATGCTATTAATATCTTTAAAATGCTCAGCTGGTAATATTTTTCCATTCAACCTTTAAATACTCCTGTTAGAAGGGCAACATATTTGATACCAGTTTTAACATGTCTCCTCTCTTTAGAAGCAGTGCCATCAGCAACAGAATTTGAAGGCACTCGCTTCAGAAGACTGAGAAAAGCATGAGTATTTATAAACTTGAATCTAAACACAAAATGCACTGGTGCCTAATTATGTAACTAAAAAAACCTTGAGTGTTAACTATGTTACCAGTCTTCCTTATTGTTGTCTGGGTTAGCATGAGTTAATGTTCTTTTTCTGCTTCTGATTTTCATTCTCTGCTTTCCACCTTACGGTAGTGTCAGGCTTTATATCCTAATGGTCTTGCTATCAAGTCTAGCTGTAACTACTAAAATGATCTCTTGCAAGAGTTGCATAGCCCATGTTTTACAAGTGACTACTACATAATTTTGTTTTATTCCTGGCTTTGTTTTTTTTTTAAATAAGTGAAACTAGGTTTTTGTTGACAACTTAAGAGTTTGTATTTCTGCCCAATGGATATGTTTAGGAAGTAAAAGCCATATTACTTGAAGCTCTGAATATGTCTACCTAAAAAACCAACAGTTTTCGTATAGCACAAAATAAAACCTAAAAAGGTTAAACAACCTCATAGTGAATCTTTACCAATTAAATGTAGCCACTCTGAATTCTGCCAGTTCCACTTCAATTTATAAGTAATCTCCACTCCTAGAAATCCTTTAACTGCAAGACTTGCCTCTGAAACTACTTGAAGAAGATGGTCCAATTGAAGCATTAACCAATTAACTTTAGTACATAATACCTACATGGCTCTTATTTTTGTGCATACTTCAGCGTGAGCAGGTATATACTGTTTGCTAGATGCTTAGAAATCTTATAGAACTTAGTATGCTAAATATTACACTTTTCAAAATAGATTAATTTTAAATTTTTTGTAGCTGCTAAAAGAAGGTGCCAAAGATAATTTCTAAGACACAATAGTATATCATAATCTGATACTTAAAGCAGAAAAGTATAAGATATAGATATTAAGTGTTTATATTTGATGTAAATCTTGTGTCTTATTCTCCCGCTAGTGTTCTGTGTGTCTAGAAGTTGGCATTTTAATGATAAAAGGATTATCTGAAATTGAAGAGAAGAGTGATTTCTCAACTGTTCAGATACTTAATCACAGACAAACCATGAGCATTTGATCCCAGTAAGATAGCCAAAAAGATAAACTCACATGATACTAAAGCATATACAACACAACAGCTAAATAGTGTGAGTGGGTTACAGGAAGACCACAATGTCCATCCTTGCTAGGAGTCTTAGATCAGCTATAGTATGTTTACTGGTTGTACTAGCAGATTAGAAACCTCATAGTCTTGTAGAGAAAGGTATGGACACTTGTAGTTTTTAGACTGTCTACATACTGCATAAGCCTATATAGTTCGAGCATCTACAAATTGTTGCCAGTAAAAGTTAAATTTATTTTTCATCTCTTGCTAAAAGTCAGTCCAAGCTTCCAGTATACAGTCATCAGACATTCAATCAATGTTTTATGCTCATCTAGTTTAGATTACCAAAAAGAAAGATTTATTTAATTAAATACATTTCTGTAAACTTGATTACTTATAGTTTACTCAGTGATCAGTTGTGTGATCAGTTTTCTAATCAACGGGAATGTTGAAGATCTGAATAACATGTTAAATTCAGGTATCAACCAAATCTTGTATCCTAGTTAGACTATGTCCTCTACTTCCATATATCCACTCTTGCCAAGTGCCTGTTTGCTTCCTCCTGTTTAGATTTTCCCCTCAGCGTTGCTCTAGTGTTACTGCCTGAATCTTGCTTTGGACTGGAGCATAGTCAGTTTTGGCGGTCTGCAAGATCTCTATTCAGACATGGAACTAGATTGATGCTCAGACCAGAAGATTTTTTGGAGTATTTTATTGTAAAACACTGCATCTGACAGCAGATTTTTCAGAACCTTGCAATTTTAGCAATTCACCACTGAAAATCAGGCTAATTCAAAATAAGAAAATACTGAAACATGCTAATAAAATGCTTATACAGACACTTGAATACATTAAAAAAAAACCCCCTGTGTTTTTCTAAACTTATTTTCAAAAATTATTATTTTGGCTGCAACTCTCAGCTTGAGCAAACACAAGAAAAAATAACAGCTTGAAAAAATTATTAGACTTGATTAGCAGGTAAATACTGGATTCTTATAACAAAGTGAAGGACAACTCGAACTATATTACTCTTCTGTAATCTCTATTTTTAAAGGATTTTTCTTTGTTACAGAGTCAATTGGAAGACAGAAAATGAATTAATATTTTTTTATGGAGATAAAAGATTAAAAAACCAGGACATATTAAAAATGGAAGTTGATTAATGACATGAGTTTTTTGTTCTAGACATTGCCGACTTTTCCATATTAGAGCTGACAAGAAATTTCAGAGCTGGTTTCTTTTTCAAAAAGTTGAGTTGTCTTGAGAGCTGAATTTAGTACAAGTGAAATGAAAGCATCATTCTGTTACGGGAGGACTCATGCAAAGTTTATAGGGAAAGGAAATTAAAAACCCTACATGTCATCAGGCTTGAAATAAAGTTGCCAGAGCTCACCGTATGAGAATGTCTTGCTGATTTGTTTCTCAATCTTGTAAGTCACCTTGGCTTTCTATAAAATAACCAAGGTATAGAAAGTAAACTCAGTTCTGTTTGCTTTTATGTTCTGTAGATCACATATGGGACTTTAAATACCTTCTGGTCCAACATAGTTCTGTCTCGGGTGACTTTGAACTGCACACAACTCCATGGTCAATCTGTGAGTGCTTGTTTGATGATGACAAAAGGGCAATTGAATTTAAAGAAAAGTTTCAGAAAAGCAAAACATCCCTCATGCAGGTGACAAAGCTCTCAGCACATTTGGAGGAAAAATGCTCAGGTAAAGTTGTTTATCTGTAGCTCTGTAATGTCTGTCGTGCAGTGCATAACTAAGCAAAATACATGCTCTGTTGATCAAGTAAAATGCCTTTTTTTTATATGAGTTAGTGCACTTCAGGGAGTCTGAATTTATTCTGGGGGCTACTGTGCAGTACCCATCCAAATTGTGAATGTAGTCTTCATTCACTGAGCACAAAAATGAGTTAGGTGTGGTATGTGGTACCATACAAAGTTAGCTTTGGAACACAGAGAGAAATGCTGCCTTTTCTTGTCCGTGCCAACCAGTCTTGTAATGACTTGATTAATCACTGAAAGTTTATCAAGTAGTTTTTCTCCAAAACTAGAATTCTCTAAAGCAAGAGCAAAATAGCTACTGCTATTGAAAACTTCTTCCAAAAGAACAAAAAATACATTTTACACAGTCTTTCCCTCTCAGATTAACCTAGAAGATTGATAAGGTTGGTGTTAAACATCAAGAGGTAACTAAGTAAAGTTGGTATTGAAGCATTTAACCCCAGTTTATGTATAAATAGTGGAAAGATAAGTTAAAGCTATGCTTTTCAGTGTCTCTGAATTAGTGTGGAAGAAAAGCAATTGGAAATTATTTGCACAATTCTAATCTCTTGGTCTCTTATTCAGGCTCTTCTATATTGGCATCTACCACAATAGTACCGAAAAATGTAGTACTTTTGTACATTTTGAAATAATACTTAACCACAATGTTTTTTCACTGCATAAATTATCTCTAAAAATATTAGCATGTGCAACTAAAGGAAAAAAGTCATAAAGTTTTATTGATAATGATTTTGGGTTTGAATCGTCTGTAACCCCTGATTTTGCTTTTGGTTATAAATAAAACTGAACGCTGATTTGATTGAAATTGTTGTTTTTGCAGGAGTGGTTCAGGTGAAAGCCCATATCTTAGAACTGAAGTTTACCATTTCAACTGGTCAGTACAAGCAACTCATCTTCCGTGCTGACACTTCACTGGAGTGTGTTTTGGCTTCCCTGCCTATGATTACATATTCAGGTTGTGCTAAATGTGGTTTGGAACTACAGGCAGATGAGAACATGATCTACAAGCAATGTATTAGATGTTTGCCATACAACAAAGTAAAAACATTCTACAGGTAAACAAAATAAAACTAAAATAATGTGTACTACTAGGGAAGTAAACTACAACTTTCTTCATTTTAAGTTCCCCCATATACAAAATTCTATATTTAAGGTGTGGTTAGCAATTCCTATTTTTCTGGTGAATTTTCAAGGAGCTGTTCTTGAATTGCTGTATTATATTGCCTTTATCATAGGTAATATTCTTTAAGTCTGACTTTTAAATTTCTTTGAATACTACGTCATACACTAACAAGGTTTACCCAGTACTGTGTCAGTAAGCTAACAGGGAATGGAAGCTTGAGGACCAAAGGAGAACATCTTGAATGTCTGGCTTCAGCCTGAGTTTGACATCGTGTGAACACACAACTATATTTTTAAACTGATTAATCCATTTTACCCTTGCAGAAATAATATTAACAAATGTTTTCAATGAACATTGTCCTAGTGAGCAGACATACTAACTTATCAGCAGGTGGCACTGTGAGACAAGAATTATATGCATGTTTACTTAGAGAAAATAAACTAAGCAGATCCAGCGGATGTAGGAACAACATCCTTAACTAATTGTTCAATTCTTAAATTTATCTTGGGCTTCTGAAATGTAAGTATCGTAGCAACTTGAAAGACGTGTATGTAGAGAATGTTGATACAATCGTAGACAGAATTCTAGAATATGTGAATTTTCTACTAAAATTATTTCTAAAATTATTCTTAAACTATTTCATAGTGAGTTTAATGAATCACTGCATTATCAATAGTTTCACGCTTGGCTTTGATTTAAATACTAGACTACCATTTGTCTAACAAGGTAGTGACTTAGTCTTTTTACTCTATGCAAAATAGTCTCACATCTTTAAATTGGTATGCTAGTTACTTTCCTGTGAGGGAGGATTAAGTGTGAAGAGTTTTTTCTTAACTGAAAAGGTTGCCCCTCTCTTTCGTGAGATTGACCACTCATGTAGTCCTGAAGGACCTCAATTTACTCTCTCGTGTGAAAGGTGATAGAAAAATGGTAAATATTTCTAATGCTTGTATTCTCAGCATGTGAACGCATCTTGATGTGGAACTTAAATGTACAACTTTTTCAAAGAAAAGTCTGTGACATTTTTGCACTGAAATTTTACTCTGATTACTAAGAATGCATCTCCTTAGTAGTATTTCCAAATTCTGTATTGTAGGATAACTTAGTACATTTACATCTTAACAGGAGAAAAATCTGTCTCTTGCTAAAGAAATATCCTGTTAAAACTAAATTATTAACTAAATATGCTGTCCTAGCATTTCTGTGCTATGCAAGAGCTTGATATGTCAATAGTTAGTGTTAGTCTTGTTTATAAAATGGTACACACAACTAGTAGGAAATTACATATTTTGTTTCTGTAGCTTGCTAGTTCATGTCCCCTTATCTCAGATTGGCTTTAATCTCTCAATATAAGGATGTAGGAAGTTCAATATGGTATGTTTCTAGCAATGCAATAGCTATGAGCATCTCCTTGGGAGTAAAATCTCCACATTTTCTACTTAATATGAGTAACTGTAATAATACTAAATACTGCAGACTTAAAGCATGGGATTAGTCTGTAATTTCATTTGTTTCTTTGATTCAGGGAAAGTAGTAACTTATTAAGAAAATATTGTGTTGGGTTGTTTTAAGTGTATTTAAGTTATGAAATAGACACTACGATAGGAAAATAGATATGACAGGATCTTCGTATTTAAGAGACTTACATAGCATTAAAATCTCAAGTTTCAATACTGTAGGTCAGTGAAGTCATCCCCTGTCATGTTTTTCCTTTGACATGTAGGAGTCCAGTTTTGTTAATCTGCTGTGATTGTAATGAAGCTCTTATCCTTTAGATGCTGAAGACACAAGCTTAAGATAGATGCATGAGTATATGCTTAGATAGCTCTCTTTTTTTTCTTCCTATGTTAGAAACCCAGAACACTGAACACTTTAACAGTGAGGCAGAAGATCCTAGAAACTTATACTTTACATAAGGGCTGTCATATAATGTGTGTAAATATTTCCTTTTTTTTTTTGAGCTAGGACAATATGAATATCAAGCTAGAAAAAGTCATGAAAACTAAGACAAGGAAAAATATTTTGTATTTCAGAGCTCACCTCCTAGATTTCAGATATCGCAGGTCCTTGTAACTTATATCTGATTTTGCCCAAACTTTTATGATGGTAGTGTTCTATTCAGATAATTCATTTTTCAGTCTATACTGATGAGTGTTTGTCATTTAAAAAGATGAACATTTAATCAGTAGCAGTAATGTGATAGGAGATTGCTAGATACTTATATGCAACAGGGATTGAATCTAACCCTTCTGTACTAGTGGAAAAGCCCATTTCACTGGCATGCTTCACCAGCTTTGTATACAGGTACTAACAACTATTTACTCAGTAGCCTCTAAAGAATATTTTAGTAGAATTATGTATGCCTTTAGTGAAATTTAGTTATATCCCTAAATATGTTTATAACTGTTTTATAATGATTTAAATTTACCATATTAAAAACAGTGGTATTTAAGGAATAAAGTTAATTGCAAAATTGTATTTTCTGTGGCGCTGTTGAAAGAAAATTAACAGTGCTAGGCTCTGTTTTGAAGGCTGTGTTGAATTTTCTTTCTCACCATGACAGTTGACTCTTGTTGAAGTAAATAAGATTATCTGAAAGAAGACTTAAATGACCTTGAGAACAGAGTATGAAGTGAGAAACAGGTAGTCAGCATATAATAACTAGGAATGAAGCAAAATTAATCTTTCCTAATGCATCACTTGGTTTGCAGGTTACATCTGTAGACCACATCTGCCTATGGTTTTGAAAGCTTTAAATTTTGCAACATCTCATAGTACATTTCTCTGTAAGCATATTTAAGCTAATTATACTGTTTGTAAAATGTTAACTTAGTATTTCTGGAAGTCATAATAATTTTCATGGATTTCAGCATAAATTGTCTAAATGAAAATACATTTCTTCAGAGAAAATAGCAATTGCCCACAATCATTTGGGAAGCTGAGCATTTAAGTCTACTCATGTTAAGCTTTCTGTCACAAAGAGAGCCAGCAGTCTGTAATGACTGCAAATAGTCTGGGCCTTGGTTTCTGTCTGAACCAACAGATTTGAAATAATTCCACAAATAATCAGACATGGAATTCTCTTATCTCTTTTGATCACTTAAGATTATGAAATTTAGCAGTAGCTTTTAGATGAACAGATGGCAAGTCATTTGACTTGCCTACTGGGAAAGGGGCATATTTGCAGCCATTTGCCTTCATGCCTCACAGGCATTCAAATTAGTGCTGTTAGGTATATTCTGCATCATGCTAACTAAATTAATCTATTAGTAACACTCTCCAATTGTCAATATACTGAAGTACTGGCTGATGGTCCTATTTGACAGTGCAGCTCTGCTAGTGACTGCTCTTCTTTTGTGTTCACTGCAGAGATGGCAGAAGCATTTTATCCTGTTGGGAGCATCTCCCATTGAAAATCTCTGCACTGAAGATGATGGTGCCTTATTTTGTTGCTTTATTTAACATATACTGTTTTGGTACTGTTCCAATATTGCTATAACCAGGACTTACATTGTTGTGATATGTCCTGATGTTTACTATTTTACTTTCTTCTGTGGGATGGTAAGGATTTAAGAGCATTGCATCCTGCTGTGATCAGAGCAGATTTCCTAAAAAGTGTGAGGATTGTGATGGTGCAGATTTGCAGTTCACATTGCAAATAGTCTCAGGCAGTCAAGGAACATATGTTGGGTAGAAGCTGCACCAGCTGTATAAATGATTAGGCTTAGTAAAATCATTCAGAAGCTTGAAGGCAAGCGGAAACTACCTGTTGAACATCACTATAGAGGACTGGTAAGGTATCATCTCACGGAATCGCATAGCAAAAAACAATAGCAAGAACTTATTTGGGGGAACAATAAAAAAGGTGTGACATCAATAATGACAGGTTGGAAAGAAGACAAACACTCAAAATACAGGGAATACCTGCACTAGGAAAAGGATTTCTTCTCCAGTTGCTTGTCATCCAATACCATTTTTGAATTGTGTGAAATAGCAAAATTTGGAAAGACTAGTGCTTGTAGGACAGCAGTCCTTAACCAGGTTCATTTCAGACCATATCCTATGTAGGAAATGGTTTCCAGGAAGAGGAGGGATTTTTGCTTGTTTGGTGGTGTGTGAAACCATTGGTATTTCTCATAGTACAAGAGATAGTATCTTGGTATTACGTAGTGGCTATGAAGACAGACAATATTAGGTGTTGTTGATATAGATGATAGAATTCCAAGTGATACACCTAAGCTTGTCCCCCTACTTCGCATTTCAAATTTTTATGGGTCACTTGTATATTTGTAGGTACGTACACTTACGTATTAACATTTATTTGGCATTGTTTTCTTCAGTTGTCTGAAAGTAAGGCTTACTTGATAGCTTTAGAAATTGTTTTAACATTGAGTAGTAAATTCAGTATATATATCTCAAACTCATTCCAGCTCTACAGATTTGACAGAGATGAGTGCATAGAGTTTTTCTAGCTTTTCTAGTTCTTGGTGTTATGTTGGAGGGTAATACTACATTGTATTACTCTCATTCAGAAATTTTGCTTCAATCTAAAAAACATAGCAGCTTACTTTTAATGAGTCTTTTGTTTTCTGATCTAGACCTGCTTTGATGACGGTAGAAGATGGAGGATATGAAATTTATGTTCATGTGGTGTCTGAGTTGATGGAAAAAATCTTCCTTAATATTCCTGCAGACTGGCTGAACAGATTAGTAGGTACTGTTTCATGAATTACTTGTGACAGAAACAGGCAGCAAAGTTCACAATGGAAGTAAAATTTATAGTTATTGACGATTTAGAATTTATGAGATTGTTCTGGAAATATGATGATTGCTCATATTGTATGAGACTTAGAAAAAAACCCAACAACCTCAAAAAGAACACTTCAGTTGCTGTCCAACAAAAGCAGAAGTTCAGAGTTGAGGTAGCAACAAAAGGTGAGATGATATGAACATTTATTATACGTTATGTAACTAAGTATTCGGTAACTAAATGGGTGCCTTATGCAACATAGAATATCTTAGCAGTTTTTAGAAATAGCTGATGTGCTTTCATGATGTAAAGAACTGAGTGGTTTCACACAGACTCCCCTTGATATATCCTGTTTGACTTCATGAGAGGTGTTTTACGTGATTCACAGGTGTTAGATTAATGAGAAACAGTCTTAGCATATTGTTTTTTTAAAAAATATTGAAAACAAAAACTAATTTTCTATTCAGATGTTGAGCAACACTTCCAGTAACTCAGTGTTGTTTTCACGGAGGTGGAACTTGAATGTTAGGTGCTATTACGAAAATAAAGAGTAAATTGGATTTTTCTGTCTTTTGCAGTGCCCTCTTCAGATATAACCTACAGCACAATAGTAGCAGATCTGTGTCATTTGCTGCTAGCAGATACGGAAGCATCCTATTTGTTGGAAATTAGGAGCCATTTTGTGCTAGATGAAAACAGCTATCCTTTGCAAAAGGATTTCCATCTGCTGAATTTTCATCCTATCTTTGAAGCATTGACCTCTGCAATAACGGAGTAACAGAGACCAAAGGAACACACAGATGGCCAACAGAAGAAAAATGAATTAGCTCAAGGAAGTAAATCTTCCTAAAAACACAAGAAGGGATTTTGGTTTTAACTTGTACAACAAAACCCGAAAGAACTGGTATGGAATACCTGCTAATAGTATATACTGCTGCTGTAATACTGATAAATTGTCATAAAGTATATTTTTGTACATGTGTTTGTATCTTAATAAACTCTTACTGGGTATCTGTTTTCCTTTTCTCCCCAAAAAAGTTCACTAGTATTGAGAGACTGAATTTTTCTCAGATATGGCAGCTTAGAGGAAGACAGCCACAATTCAGTAATACTATTTTAGTTATAAGATTTTTGTTTGTCTTATATATTATCTGTGGTTATGCTTTTGCTTGCTTTGCTGTTGTGGTTGTTTTCCTTCTTTTAACAGCAGAATAACCCTTGGCAATTTTGCTGCCATTGTTTTCTCTTGTAAAACAGAACTGTCTCACTGAATCTAATTTTGTGTATCTAGAAGTTGTTGCACCAAATTAAGAGGTTTTAAACAGTTTAAACTGGTGCATTCTTTTATGGACCCTATAAATAATTTAATTGTTGTAGTATTTATTGTGGTATTTATCCAGCATAAGCTGGCAAATAAACTTAATTCCCTTAAGCCAATTTAATCAGTTTAATGCTGGTTTGCAAAATTTTCTCTCAACTTGATCAGATTTAGAAATTAATTTAAACCTTTTTAAAGTCTTACTGTATTCTGATAGTGATTTTTATCAGTAAATGACTGAGTAAATAACTGCACCTGACTTCATAAAGTAGTGGTCTTGTACTATTACTCTACAAAAGTGATTAAATATATAGGTCAATATTTTTCTCTGATATAAATATCTTTCTCCGATATAAATTGTGCCTCTTACTGAGGCTGGTAGAAGCTGTAGGGTATGAATCATATTTGCTGTCTGGCTAGATCCTTGCAGATCTTTACCTGCACTGTTCTCATCTAGAAAATCAGTTTCTGCATATCCTCAGGCTTCAAACACAGAACTGTTCTCAAAACTGAATTTGATAAGTTGTCAAATGCATTATGATGCAAGTAATATGACTCTTGAACAGCTTTCATGTGCTGTTTCTTGGAAGTGGCTGCTTAGGATTGAATACCCCTGTTTCTTGGTGCTAGGTTGGTCTCTGTTGTATCTCGTGTGAAACCAGTTTGGGACTGTTGGGTTTTTAATGATGTTGATTAGAACTATGTGAAGCCATGTGTTTTCTTGTGTACCAGTAAAGGGGAAGGTAGTAATGTTTCTGATCAGTCTAGCAGCAAGAGAGAATCCAGAGGATTATTTGATGACTTTGAAGAAGTGAATTCTCAGCTGCAGTTTCACAAGGTCACTGATCTTATTTCTGTATTTAACTACTAGTGTACTGATCAATCTGGTCAGATTCTATTGATCAAACAAGTTTGTGCAGCTCTGCTTCTTTATAGCAAGCTTAGTCTTCTGGTTTAAGCCCTAGCCATCTTGTGATAAAATAATTCCCCAGTATCTCTGAATTCCTCTATCTCTGAAAGAGTCTCTGACAGTTTTGTGAAAAGGCATAGAAATGCTGATCTTACGCCAGCAAAATCAATTTCCTGCTGTGCCAAGATACCTGAGACTAGTATAAGACAGACAGCAGAGTGACACCGAAAACTATGCTCAACACTAGCACCACTGGCCTGCAAATGGCAGGACAAAATCTCCAGAAGCAACTAGGTAGCCCCTTATATAAAGGAAACACTGCAGAGTCTCTGTAGAGGAATGATAATTTCCTTGCCTAGGGCAAAGGAGGAACCAGTCACAGAAGAGCGTAATTGTAGTGTCCTCATCTGATGATCAAGAATGAAAACTTACTTTAGCCACTGTATAATAAATTATGCTAAAGATGATATGGAAAATCACAGCTTTGTAAGAGGAGAATTCAAGAGACTCACAATGGTTGAATTTCACCTGATGGTAAAAGTATTCTTTATCTAGTTTCCTGTGACCTGGCAAAAACAGGATGATGTTGTCCTAACCCCTCTCCTTGGGGGAAGTCCTAAGCATCTGTGCCTTTCATATCTTATTCTAACTATGCTTTACTCATTAGTGTCCAGTTCTAGAACGTGAATTTCTTAATGCCAGGGAAAACTATGTTGAAGGGAAGAGGAATTTCAGTGTTGGTTTTAAATGAGGTGTTAGAACCAATGCTGATCCTGTATGAGTGAAAACATTCTAAGGAGCTACTTGAGTAACTCTCTTGTTCAGGAAGAGTCAAAAAGGACCTTTCTCATTTATTTCACTTGGATGACCTTGAGCAAAGTCAAGTACATTGAAAAGTGCTTTTAAATATATTGCTTCATGATTTTAGCTGGAATTACTGAACACACAAACTGGAAATATTGGTGCTTTATAAGAAGTGCAAAGAGAAGAGACCACATTAGTACAATGCATTGTTTTATTACTTGGACTGTACTGTACATCGTCAGGTGACTTCCCACTTTAGAGGGTTTTATGTTAACAGACACTGCATCGCATGCATCTTCCTGCACAAGCTAGTAAATCTGTGTAAAACATTCTTAACAGCTTACTTTTAAGATCTTTAATGTTTATTGGTATGATTTAAATCATAAAGTGGAACATAATGTATTTGGTTAAATTGCTTCATAGTAGTAATATAGTTATCATAGAGTTTATGTATAGTTTTCCTTCCTGGATCAAACATGTTGCCTGTTAGATAGATTTTTATTTTTTTTTCCCAGTGGTTTTGTAGGAGTGAAATTTGAAAACAGCTCTTTGGGGTTGGGGGTGCTGGCATTACTCATTTAACAGCAATATAATGAGGGTTGAAAACTTGTAAAATTCAGTTAAATGGGATGAGTTTAGGCTCATCTTATATCCAGTGGTGCAGTTAGCAAGATGGACTGAGGGTACCATGTAACATTTAAAGTGGGAGATCAGGTGAAGTGAACTCTGTTATCTTACAATTCCTCTCAGATATATTCTCATTCATAATATTTCCTTTAGATAATAGCAATATTATCAAAATGGAAAGTGTTCACATTTCCCCAGAGAAATCTCATTTTTTTTAATATATTGAATTAATTAATATTGTATCCTGTTTGAAAGGAAGCTGGCTTTATTTCAGCTGCAGAGATCGGAACATAATTGTACAAAATGTTTTGTTGCAATAGTCTGTGTGTCTGGTTTATGACTGTACGGCGTGAAAGGTACAGAGTTCACATCCCCAGTGAACAATCAAGAAGAGAAGAATGTCATATTTATTTTATTTTGATTAAAAATAATTGTTCTGAATTATTTTACAGAACAATAATTTATTTAACAAAGAAAACTCTACCACTAAAACAGAGTTAAGCTTAAGCTAATTGGATTTTCAATGTAGAATGGCCATACTAGGTCAAACCCGAGGTTCTTGTAATCAATGCTCCGTCTCCAGCAGAGATGTGTTTAGGGAGAAATATAAAGACAGGCCAAGTCCCTTGTATTACTTTCTCAGAGTATTTCAGTACTACTGCAAGCCTCTAATCATTTGTGACTTCAGGACTTCTTTTATTCTTCTCCCTTAGTATAAACAGTGTTGTACATTGGGGTCAGCTGAAAACATCTAACTGAATTACTGCAAGAAATACACTGTGCTGAGGGACGTGAACAGCTGCTTCTAGGTTTTTGATCAAGAAACGCTCAGTGCTTTCCACCATGCATATTCAAAAGTGGATTTCAATATAATACTGCTATTTTAAATAAATTGTAAATTTAGTAGTTAGTCAACATCTTTTGGGCTTCGTCTGTTTTGACATGCTTCCATCCCTTTTGGTGAAGCTACTCCATCCGTGGTGATGCAGTGCAGTGGACAGTTAGGCCTGGTATCATCACTGACCATTCTTAGGTCATTTTGGGTTTTATTCATATGATGGATGATTGTTTGTGCCCGGAACTTATGACCCAGAATTGGGATTTACAAGCCAAAATAACTAATAGTGGGAGATCATGTTTGTCTTCCTGGGTTTTTTTGGGTTTTTTTTGTTTGTTTTGGTTTGGGTTTTTTGTTGGTTTTTTTTTTTTCTCTGCTGTATATTAATTAAATTGGAAATATATTTTGAAGAGAGGAAAGAGTTCAAGCCTAGCAGGGACTAAGTTTTCTCTTTGTGTTTGGGCAGGGAAAGAATTTACTTGTTTTGTTCTTGTCTACATAGGAGTAGGCAGAAGTAGACAATGGTCAAAGACGGTATCCTTTACATTATGAAAGATAATGAGAGCTTTTCCATTTTAAGGCTGGTTGGGCATTTTTTTAATCTGTGCTGTTTACGTGCTGTGGCAGAGAGCGTGCCATCGTTTAACCAACTCCTTGGGCTTGCTGATCATTTCATTCCAATGTTCTAGTTCTTTGCCACGGGTATACATGAAAGGCCCAACTACTACACGTCCTAGCAGATGTGTTTCTGCAAAATAATAAAAAAAAAGCAGTTAGTGATTAACACCTGTAAGTGCTTCTTTGAAATTCTTACCTGAATTAGAATATTAACTTGTATTTCTCTAAGTAATGCATGTTCTGAAAGTTATTTTTAAACCAAAATTTTCATCAAGGAATTCACTGTAGATTTCAAGTTCCTTGGTTTCTATGTGCTAAAATTCAGCATTAAAAGGTACTGCAGTAAGTGGGTATTTAGTTAATTCAGGCCTACCCTGTTGCCTGCACTCTGAACTAGAATCAGTTTAAAGCACACAGATCTGTATCTGCCCAGACCCTCTACCTCAAGTGAACTGTGAAAATGTGCCCTACCTCTGGACATCAGCAACCTTCATAGGATTCATATGATGCTCTATCTTGGGAAAGAATACATTTAGTTACTGAGACAGCTGGGAGTTGCAATGTGAGGATTGCCACTGACCACCCTCTGCCAGTGAGCAGATTGTTTCATCATGCCTCAGCTTTTCAGCTGTGGATGGGCAAAATAATTTGAACTTGCCTTACACGAACTTCAGAATGTTTCTAAAGCATTTGGCTGTCCACAAGTGGAAATGATGAAAGGCTTGTGTACTGATCCTGGTTCGTGTCAATCCTCAAAGCCAAAGCACCTGCCCAAAATCTCACCTAAACAAATTTCTTTAGGAGTGTATGAATTCAAATCAGGGTATTAATGTCTCATTATTGAAATCATATTTTCACTGCAGGGAAGATGTCTTTCTTGTGAACGGTGGAAGTATTGAATTATGATTTGCTTCTCTAAGCAGAACTCCTTAGTGGATTCTCTGACAATTAGTAAAAGGTGACCTCAATCATCAGGTTTTCTGCCAGGGAATAGGAATGTTTGTAGTCTCTTTTCTTCTTTCTCACTGCTTGAACTGCTGTGATAACTGAAATTCCTGTTCCTCTTTCAGATTTGGTTAGGAACATGAATGGCTTCAAAATTTTGGAGGTTGGGGATTATACACAAAAGTGTTCACAGAACATAATTGCATAAGCTTGTTTTCTTAGGATATCAGAATAAAACAAAAGTACACCACCTTGTACTGACAGTGACTAGCCTACAGTTATATTATTTGTGTCTTCCATTAGGTTTGTCTTTAGCCTCTGAGAGACAAATGCTTATAGCAAATACCTTGTTCTGCTTTTTAAAGAAACAGCCTGTGAAATACCCCAGACCTTTTATATATTTTGTGATTATTGGTGAAAAGGAATTAGTTCCTCCCAGGTTTAAATATCTTTGCAATAGGTAAGAGATTCATGACATCTTAAATGTAATAATTTATATAGCTTACTTTCTCCCTTGATACTCTGGAGCACAGATAGACTCAGGCTTGCTGTATCCAGCTCTGTCTGATCTGCCTTGAAACTGAAGGTTTCATTATACACTGGATTGGGAGATCCCAGAACAGGTGCTGTCTTTTTACTTTTGATGAATTTATTATGGTTCATTAGTGAGACTTTGACATAAACACCTTGGAGAAAAAAGAAATTCAAGAAGAAAATACATCAGAGACAGCTGGGAGAAGGCTTAAGGAATGTCTTGCTTTCAGGAGTCAAGATGAAGTATAAAATTAAATCATGAATGATTCATGAAACATACATGGCAGCATGGCAATGCATAACATAAAGCAGAGAGCACACAAAATACTTAGCATACAGTTTTGCAGTGCACTTTCCAATTTAAGAGCTGTTAAAATGAGCAGTCATATTCTTACCCTGCATCCTTGATCATCTTATATTCCTGTACCATCCCTTCACCTGATGGAGACTTTTTTGAAAGCTTAGTTTGTTGGGTCAGTAGTTAATTTCATGTATTCGATCGCATGATTGTTTGATCCAACACAAGGGAGGCCGTGAGGGAGGAGCTGTGTCCTAGAGCTGCAGCCTGTGCTTGGATCAGATATGTTTCAGGGGAACAGATTCTCCTAGTCAAAGAAGAATCCTTAAACAAAAAGTTTTACTAATGACTTCTAGCACTGGGTTAAGATTTTTCTATAGAAAATTTTAGGAAAAGATCAATGATCTCTGCTCTTCTTAAATACTACAAAAACTGTGTGTGAGCATGGGAACAAGAACAACAAAAAAACCCTTGCTTTGCCTCCTGAAGGGGACCTGTATTGTATTGTGGTCTTATTTGGTAGATCTTTGACAATGAGATCCAAAGCAGTCTGAAATTTTCCATTCTTCCCTACCCTTCTACAAAATTTAGTGACAAGCATGTAGAAATTTCAAATTAATTTCAAATTAATTTCAAATTAATTTCAAATTAATTTCAAATTAATTTCGCTTTTTTCTAGTGAAGCTGTAATAGATTCCATGCTGCTATTGTGTTTATTACTCCCTGCTATTCAGTTCATTAAGGTTCATCAGTATAGCAGAAATTATTAGAAATGTGAGGACTGAGACAGTATTGGTGGACTCCTAATGTCTTCTTGTTATTTCTGCAGATCCAGTAGGCTGTCATTACTGTTTCAGAGGGTGCAGGATTACCAGAAAAGACTTTTTTTTATGACAGAGCTGCTACCCGAGTGCTATATGTGGAAAGAGCTACTATGTAAACTACTTGCACAAAGTCTGATTTTTTCATTACTTTCTTATTACTTCTTAATACATTTAATTCAGTAATTTGAATCTGAAAATAAATGTCTCCTTACTGTCCTATACTGCATATCTTCCATCAAGGATTACTGTTGCACTAATCCCTGTTAACATAGAAAACTTTTTATTCCATTTTCTTCAGGATTTACCAGAGAATCTGTGGACCCTAAATCATACTTGAAGGGCATTATCAAATGAAATAATATGCAATTTATTTAATTTTCCTTTTTTTCTTAGTAATATCTACTAGAGCATCACCTTCTGACAGCTCTTCCTTCCAGAGTGTGCCTATGACTCTTTCTTATTGTGATAACCTCAATATACCAGCACTAAAATAACATGGCAGATTAATGTTAGATTTGTAGAAACACATGGCGTTCTGGCTCTCTGCTACAGAACAACCTGCAGGCAGAGACACGATGTATTGTGTTCTCCCTCTCTTGTTAAAGCTATTGACACGATGCAGAATTAGAACATTTGCTCTTATAGTGCTACTTTGTTCATCTGCCACGAACCAGTCATATTTTTTCTGGCCATCCTTATCTTTAGTTGTTTGTTTTCTAAAACTAATACATTTTGTAATATATTTCACTTTCAACAAGTGCACAGGGTATGATTGTGCTTGTTGGAAACATCTATAATTCTCATCATTTTACTGTGCATTTCTTTACAAGTTTTACCCTAAACAGGGCAAATATCTCTAACACAATGAATGTAGATTTACTCATTTAGAAGGCATCGTTTCTTAAGTTGAACATCCTGGTAAAAGCCCACTCAAAGATACACACATCAACTATGAAGTTTTGAGGTATATGGAGAACTAAACCTCTTTTCTTTTTAACTGCTGGGTGTATTTTGCATTTATATTGTTTAGTTTCAAAGCCCTTCAAAAAAATCACTACAGATTCAAACACAAGTTTGGTTCTTCCATCTATTTTTGCTTTGAGTGTTTAGATATTAAACAGGATTTTGAGGTAAACTCTACGCTCATCATCTCTGAGGCCAAGGACACATGAGCATCGTGCACCAGGAAAACCTCCACTGCAGTAAGGGAGAAAAATTGTGACTCCATGCCATGGTCCTTTGAACAGCAGCCAGGCTTTCCTAAAATGGGAATCTTTTCCTAGTTCAGTTCTCCCCAGGACAACTGTTCAGCTTAAGCAGCTGTTACCTCTGGGCTTTTGCCTTGAGGCAACTCTGCTAATGTCAGTATCCCCTGAAATGCTACCTTCTCTGGATTGGAGTGCAGCAAAGGGATGGTGCTCACTGTATTAAAGCAGGAGAAAAAACCTGCTACTGATGACATGAGACAAACGATTTATTATGAAACAAAACCAAAACATAGCAGAACTGAGCTATCAAAATCTAATTATCCCAGTAACAAAGTACGTCTTGTTTCCACTCAAATTAAATCACCCGGATGTTTATTTGTTTTTTTCAGAGTCACTCAGTGCAAGCCTGGGTAGACAGAGGAGGAAGGAGCAAATTACAACAGGAATTCTGGAGCTGATAGCAGAGAGGAAATCACACTTACTGCCAGCATGGCTCTCCTCCTGGAGCTTTAATCCTCTTGCCCGTAGAACCACTACAGTGAGACGGCCCAGGTAGTCATTGTAGCTGAGGGAGAACTGGATATCACCATACTCTGAAGGAGGCTTTGGAAGCAGAACAACACTTGTCAAATGCAGCTGAAAAACTCCTTCTTCATACAGACAAACAGGGAAAAAAGTTCTTCGTACTAGGAGTTTCTGCCACACCAAGGCATGTGAGTGAATTGTAATGGCTTTATTTACACTGTTGTGACATTTGATAGAACCAATTAATCAGGCTTCCTCAATCTTTGAATTCCTATCTCTTCCAGGTGATGCCTATTTCCTTGCTGCTTCTGCTTTTTTCTGCTCTTACTCATTCAAAACAGAAACAAGTAACAAGAGGTGCTTTCTTATGTTACTGTCTAACTCATGTGACTTTCTGAGCAGTTGGATAATCCGTATGCAACAGCTATGTATCTGCAGGTTGGTAAGATGAGAATTTTGATACCAAATATTTATCAAATACTTTTGCATTTGATGTATTTGATACAACATACTTCTACTTCAGCTGCACCCCTTCAATACTTGTAAGATGACAGAAGTTCCACAATGCCAAGTAGCCTGGTATCACATACCTCCAAGTTTTCTTTCTCCAGATCTCTCCATATGACTAGTTTGTTGTCATCAGTTAATGTTTCATTTTTCAGTGGGAAGATGACTTGGCCTAGGAGGTGATGCTTTTTCTGTTTATCAACATGATAGACCAAAAACTTCAGAGTTCTCTGGAGCAACATTTTACTTGAAACCTGTACAGGAAAAGGAAGAATATATTAATAATTGTAAAACATGTGAGACTTTTCTACCCTAGCGTGACTTCAAAGGAAGAATTTTTCAAAGTGTGTTAGAGGTAGGTGGAGATTTCCTTTGATTATCTGAAGTTCCCTTTCTTAATTTGCCTAAAGTTTTAACTATGCAGGAGTCTAAAGATCCAAGCTAAAATCAAATGAGTTCATTTGAAAAATGTGAAGTTAGCTGGCAGTTTTTCAACTCCTATAGGTCAAGTGTTTTATGTTGCATTCACTTCCAGACACAAATGTTTAGAAGTCTGTAAATATTAATTTTTCAGTTGTCTGAAACAAACTTTTTTGGTTTTAAAGCTTTTATCTTGTGGCACCTGCTCAAAGCCTCTTGGCATAGGGAGCCAAGCTCCTAGCTTTACAGCACTATCCGTGCCAATAGTATGCCAGACATCTCACAAGTTCTAGTTTCTAGCCTACTTCCACAGCAAAGACACTAAAAGCTATGAAAGCATTACTTCAGTATAGATTGCTATTGGGCTGAACTGCTCAGCCGTAGTTCAAACCAGAGTTTTCATCATTCTCACGGCAAGTTCTGGAATTCTCAGCTTTGGTGCAGGCCACAAGTAAGATCAGTTCTGGAGCCAGAGACTGAAGTAGCCCAGGATCTCCAGAAGCCCTAGTAATAAATCCTATCTCCAGTGGAAACGATGTCTATCTTTGTAGAAGTTTGTAGAAAATTACTTTTCACAAAACATGTACTGTAGTTTGACAAGTCAATATTTCAAACAAAAATCTGCTTCATCAAAAGGAAAAGTACCTGAAAAACAAAGTTTTCATCAAACTGTGGGTTAAGAGTTTTACGTTTTGTTTTGGACTGCAAGTAGCTTCTTTCATCGGGCAGCAAGTAGATTTTCACAAACGGACTACAGGAATCAGCAGGAGGCTGCAGCTTTCTGACTTTGATCAAGGAGACGAGGAGCCTTTCTGACTCTTGCTCATATTCTATGGAGAACCAGAGGCGGCCAATGTTGCCTTCAGGAAAATCCGTCTCACTTTTGTCTTCCGGAAACTTGTACAGCTCTGGGTTAATGGTCCCTACAACGTAAGCTCCAGCTTCACAAAATAAAAAACAAGCACCCTCAGATTAGTCTCAAGGCTGTAGCAGGTATTTTTTTATAACCACTGCTGTATTAGGGAAATCACCTTAATCTCTTTAATAACAATTCATTTATGCATAAATTTGGTGTTTTAAATTCCTTTTCCCTCAAATTTGGGGGAGTAGTTGTAGGCTGCACCACTTTCTTTTCTCTTATTCCTGTGACTGTACCTTGATAGTTTTGGGTATTTGTTGTTGCCATCTGTAACTGGTCACTCTGCTGTTTCTGGGGACAACAATCAGATACTTCCTGAGTTACACTCATGTTGTGCCTTTACAAAACACAGGAGGAGAGATTGCTTTGTCTGCCATATGTGTGAGGTCCCACAGCAGTGAGACCAGAATGGTTACATTCTGGCCCAATTCCTATATTAATATATATAAACATATAGCGTTTAGGGCTTGTACTGTGTAGCGCTATGTCTGGTATGACCCCAATAAACATGGTTCATAATAATAAAGTTACCCTTTAAGACAGTATCCGTAAAAAGAGTCCCGGTTTTGCAATGGCATACCCAAAGAATGAAATGAGGACCGTGGCACAGACTGAGGAATCATGTAGGGGTCACTGTCTTCCTGAACCTGTTCTTCGTTCGTCAGGTTAATCCAGTCTCGCCCATGCAGTGTTGGTGGAATGATAAACGGAATGCTTCTGGATCTGCTCAAGACAACAGCTACTGACTCTTCTGGTTTAAATATGGAAACCAAACTCGGTAACAGTAATAAGTTTTCTGTTCTCTCACAATTTTGTAAAAATTCTATGGAGATGCATAGGTAGAAAAGATAAATGACCGTTGTTTTGCAATTTATTTGGTCTGTATAATGCCTGAATGTCCAGTGAGGGACATCAGATCTTAATTCTTCAGACAGATCCCTCACTTTTTCCCTTTCTTGTCCTTTAGAATTGATCTTTCAAAGGAAGAATTAACTGCAGCTGCTTGTTTTAGAGCCCCAAAGCCCTGCAGTGACAAACACTCTAAGAAAGCCTCCTGTCTGAACTGAAGTCCTATTATTTGGTTCTCAAGACGCTTCATTGTGAGACCACCAGGAATGGCTCTGGAACACAGGCCAAATTTGTCTAGGTAACAGATAAAGCTATCCATGCCCTAATTACACTTAAATGTATTAACTCTTTTACATAAATCTAAAATATCATTACATTCATGGTTACAGAAAGGAACAAAACAGGACATGACTGATGTTTTCATATAATTTAGGGATCTTGTTTATTTCAGTACATGCATACATTTAGATCACCCCCTTACATGAGATTTGACAAGTTGAATTAAATTACCAACAGTGTACCTTGTGCTTTTTAGTTGAATTTCAGAAGTTGACTGATCCTGAAAAATGATATTTGCATTTGTTGTTTTGACAGGACTGGTGAGCTTTTCATAAGAAAGGAGGTGGCAAAACTTCTTCCAGAGCAGGTATGCAGTTATTCCAATGAGAATAAATAAAAGGATCCCTCCTATTATACCTCCAGCGACAGCAACTGCTTGTTCTGTTCAAACATAGAAGCACATAAAGCATCACAAGAGGACTAAAATTACATACATTTTGGGGGTAGGCAGGTATATTAAAGCTGACAAATTTATTTGATTTACATTCCAAAATGGTTTTTAAGTGAAACATTCCACTCGTGCACATTTTTGTGTTTGGTTATATCATGGTGCAACACCTGAAGATGTATGACATTGGCAGTGAGAGATTAGAAAGTGTTCAGATAAATTGGCAATGACTGCAATGCAAGAGACTATAGACAGGGAAAAAAAAAAATGAACACAAACCCAAGGAGTTGTTTGGGCTCTTATTTTAAATTAGCATAAGCACTTACCTTAGCATGGCAGAAGTGCTAGAGCTCTCATAACAGAAGAAAAAGAAAATGTGGGTGCACGTGATACAAAAGGTACCATTATTTTGGTTTGGTTTGTTTTTCCAACTATTCATCTATGCTGAATTGAGACTAGATCCTGGCACAAGGAACAAAGCAAAGCTAAGGGTTGTTTTCTTTCTAAGGATGCATGTGTTTCCTGATCTGTAAAGTCAAAGTTAAGTATCCATTAAACACCGTCTCCTGCATCTTGATTACTTCAGATAAAACCAAATCTTGTATAATTTGGGTTTTGGGTTTTTTTTTACACTAATAAAATTGAAAAGTTAATAAATGTCTTTAGTATGAATATGAAGTATTCTGTTGTGAGAATTTCTCACTAGACCAAGGGTAAACAATTGATAATGGGCTCAGTTCCTTGTTTTCTCATGTTTGCTGAGTATGCTAGAGTAAAAGGCTGGGAAGACCACTTCTGCACTGTACCTTGTACCCAGCCTATCCTGGCCTACAGCTAAACTAGTACTGGTGCATTGAGCTGTGACTAGGTCTCAAGTGAGAATTCATATTACCAGAATATCCTCTATCTGAAAATGAGCCCAAACTGCAGAATTATCTTCCACTCTGCAGCCATGGGAGGCAGCTCGGGATCAGCTGAGTACCATGTACTGCCAGTTCTCAGGGTCTCCCTTGAAATTGAAGCAACAGAGACCCAGTGTTCTCTCACAGCTGGTATTGACTGTTTTTCTGCTTCTCTGCTTTTAGGTAGAGATAACTGTGATTACACTTTATTCCTTTCTCAGTTTTATCTGTCTGTGCTTGGTAGATATCTTGCAGATAGCCACCTCTAGACAACGGTACAAGTAAATAAAGACAATACAAGCACAAAATATTCAGTCGACAGTGATAGTAGTTTTGAATTAAAATTCACAACTAATTTGATACGGTTTAGTTTATTAATTAGAACTATAAACAGTATAGGAAGTAAGTCGCGAATACATGTATTACTGATGTTTTTCACTGTTACCATGTTGCAATAAGTGATACGAAATGTCCTTCAGCTACAGAACACTTATGTAAATACCTTGTGCTATAAAATTAACCTGGCCGTAGTGCCTCAAAGGCCTTTATCTGATCCTATCTCATTTTCCTGCCTTTGGTACAGTCATAGGAGCCAGCTTATTTTTTGCAGCTCCCCTCCAGGTATGTTGCCTTAGCTCTCTGCAGGAATTGGCTGGCTGCTTCCCCACGAGTCATATAATCACTTCTGTCTCCCAGCACCATGGAGCAACCAGGCTGCTCACAGTGATACCACAGCAACAGGCACTTTGCTGTCCTTGCAACCAGTCAGTGGGCTGAATACGTTTCAGCGCTTAGCCAGGCAATAGTATTAGTACAAGACTTGTTCTGAGGAACAGGAAACAAGTACCAATTTGGTATGAGTTAATATTAATACAAAGACAAGTCTGGTTGTGCTACACTGGTAAATTAGTTTTTTTTATAAGAATGCACAGTATGAGGAAATGCGTAACAAATGCAGTCCTGAGCATGGAAGTTCCTCTTAGTTTTGTAGGGCATGCTTGAGTATGTCTTCAGTCAGATTGCCATTTTATTACAGCTTAAAAGGCCTGATGTAGAAAAAGTGCTTTTGTTTAATGCCTGTGAACATAATAGAAATTAATGGTTCACTTCATACAGGTGTACTATCAACGATATAAATGTTTACATGGCTGGTGGTTTTACTGTCTGACATAAGTATCTTAAAGGTTAACATTTCAAGCAAGCTCAACAGCATTCTAACTTGTCCCCTCTATTCCCAGGTCTTTAACGGTCTCAGCAGCAGTCCTTTGTTCCCCCATAACCAGTTTGTCACCATTTACCATTAAGGACAGTAAGCTGAGGTGTGCTCTAATGCAATATATAGTAGAACAGCTGTGCGCTGATTTTGGAGTAAGAGAATGAGTTTCCAGTTTCTTTGTTAATGAGTTTAATGTACTGAATTCGTTCACTGCAGAATGATGTTAAGTGTTTATGACCCACCCACTGCTTCTGGCTCAAATTCTGCTTTTTTATTTTTACACAGTGGTAGACGAGGTAAAGTCTTAGCCATCATTTCAGTAAAGCTACCTATATTTTAATGAGGGTAGGGAGAATTTGGCTCACTTTTAGTTCACCTTATGTGATTAGATCAGCAACAGAACCAGTAGCTTAGGGCACAGCGTAGCACTAGTCACAAAATCAACCATTGAAATAAGTTGAATCCATTGTGCACAGGGAGAAAACATGTATCTTTTAAAATAACTACCTGTCGTCATGAGAAATTGATGTATTGTATTCTGCTGTGGTACAGGATCCTGGCAACTGGAGATGGAAGGGACCTGTTGGACCACCTCATCTCCAAGTGGCCTGTGCTGGGGGACTGTCTGCTGTTAATAGGTACCAGGTTTATCCTAGTACAGAGAAATGATGATGGTCATCATCTGTCTCCTTTGGGATTAGATCCCTTTTTGTCTAATGGTATGCTTTTAATAAGCTTTTCTTAAACTTTGCAGTAAGCCTTTTGGAGTTATGACCGGGCAGTTCTCCATCAAAAGCTTTAATCCCTATATAAACACTCAGTTTTATTAACGTTTACAGTATAAACATATGCACATATAAACGACATTATTTGGGGTTGGGGGATAAACTCTTTGCACTTGCTGTGTCCGTCTCACAGAGCCAGGTTGTCCTCTGGCAGCAAAGCGCTCCAGGCACGGAACAAAGGTGGGAGATGGACATATGGAGATGCCTCACAGACCTACAGGTTATGGGCTGCCTCTTCCTTTGCCGGCTCCAGAAGCGGGTCGGGTAGATTTGCAGCCCTTTTTTGCTCCGAGGCCGGTTTGAATTGGTTTCTGACCCAAACTTTCCCGAAGTGCTAGCGGGGGCGGCTGCCTGTTTCCCGAGCAGGGCAAAAGCGAGCCGAGCCCCCCCACCTCCCTCCCTCCCCGCGCCCCACCGGCACTTACCGGGCATGGGTGTGCTCGGGCTTCTGCGGTCACAGCCTGAATCCCATCGCCTCCCCTGCCCGGCGATGTGCCAGCCGCCCCCCCCTCCGGCAATTTAAGGGCCGGCAGCCCCTCCCCGGCCCGCCCCCGCGGGGATTGCAGCCGTGGGAGGCTGGAAAGGCGAGTTAGGATAGAGACGTCTCGGGTTCCGATGAGAAAAAAAAAGGAAAGGGAGGTGTTCGACAGAAGCTCCAGCCTTACCTAGGCGCTTGGTGCCGAGCCATCGCGGGTGTCATTTAACAGCTCTCCAGCTGTCGTGGCTGGGCAGTGGGGTGTGGAAATATGCAGAGAAATAGCCGTTGTACTAGGGAAACCTTCTGCCAGCCCCTAAAAACACCTGTGCGGCTTTGGGTGTGTGAGGTAACTCCAAAAACTATGATTGTGCTCAGAAAAAAGACTTTGATATTAGTAGCTTAATTCGGCAAATTCGGGTGGGCAAGAAATTAGCCAGCACTTGTTTCAAACTTTTGACAAAATGCATGAACACAGAAAGTCTACTTAGACAACTGCAGTCACATCTTTCCCTATTTGTATTTTGAAATGTAATGATCTTTAATTTCTTGTGTGTGTAATAAATATGACCGAACGTATCTTAACTAACAAAATGACTCATGCATAGTTCAGAAACAAAATTATTCACTTTCACCATGCTTTTCTCAGCCGGTACGATGAGACTCTATACCTTAAATTTAGCAACTATTTGTATTATACACGCTTGTTCTGTTCACAACTGTTGCGTGCATTTGCATAGTGCCGTTTAATCTAAAAAGACAAAGAAATGCATAGGAATTAAACCAGTAGGATTCTAATGAAATATCTGTTTCTGTGGAATCTTAGAATTCTTTTAATTGCATTTAAAATGTCCTGCTGTAGATATAGCATGGTTATTTTTTTTCTATTAATTGTTGAGTCCTCCATAGGTAAGAAAGTATTTAGATCATTTTTACTCCAAGAAGAAAAAGCTCCATATGTTTCAGTTTTGCACTTTTAATATAGTTAGCTATTAAATAAATATTACATAGTCAATGCTTTTGCTATTCTTATTTCTGTATTGAATTAGTAGTAATATTGAAGTATAGATTATTTGCTCAGCAGTTTTGCACTTGTAAGGATAATGTCTATAAGCAAGTTTGAGACAACTGAAAGTTTTGAGTTATGTGGACAGACCAACAACTATGTGCTTTCTATTACAGCGTTCTTGCTTGAGCTCGCATTTATGTCTGTGTGAGGAGTCGCAAAGTTGCTTTAAACATCTGACTGCTTTGCAGAAGGCTACTGAACAGTTAAAATGATCCTAGCCAGGTGTGCCGCCTCCCATACGAGCTGTGCTGCTTGTGTAGAGCAGTGTGAAGTGTATACCTCTGGGAAGCAATATAACCGTCTGCTGATTCAATTCTTGTTTCAACGAGTCAGTGGATGGGATGGGGTGAGCTTGGAGGAGCAGATCTCACCCTGTCCCAAGTTCCTGTGGAAGGAATTAATGGCAAAGCTGCTAAGCAGGGAGCTTTAATTTTGATTCTGTGCTGTACCCCAAACTTCCTGTTCTCTAGTCTTTCTGTACTGAGTTCTAGCATCAGTTGGAAATCAAAATAAATACAAGACGTGAGGAACACAATTATACCCTCCTTTATCTCTGATTACTAACCTCCTTCCTAGCCCGAATTCTTTACAGGTTCCCTGTTTCATCCTATCCATTACTGCACTTGAAGGAACTAAAATTAATTAATATAAACCAAACATATAAATACTGCTTGCTGCATGTCTGAATATGTCTGCTTGCAGCAGGTAGTATAGCAGAGCCCAGGAGCAACATATGGAGAATGTTTCTCTGCATCCACTGCATGACTGATTATGGTCCTGATTGCTTCCAGCCAGAAGCGGGTATGATTTCCTTTTTATTTTAAAAGCCCAGCTCTAGGTTCAAATATAAGATAATGCTGATCTGCCCACATTTGCATACCATAACTTCACTGTTGTATCAGAGGGAATTCTGAAAATGTCTGCCTAAGTTAGGGCATTTTAACAGGTCTGTTCATTTCAAGTATGTAGTATTGCCTTAACAAATATGTATTCTGCATATTTCAGCCTTGACCAGGATAGACTCACACTCTCTGCTCAGTTGATGCTGTGAAAATTTATTCAGTTGTGTTTCTCACCTGCTGGATTTGAAAAATAATTTGGTTTTCTCCGAGAAAGTTTATCTCTGGAACAGCTGAGAGCAAGCTGAGAGTTTAATGTTTTGTGGATCTAGATATTGTGCTATAAATATTCTAAGTTTCTAGTGCATTTTTTGTAACATATTGTATACATCTTTCAGTGTGTATATCCAGGTCTTACTTCTTACAGTAAAACTTTGGCCCTTGAAAGCCCACATGAAAATTCTACTTGTAACTACAAACTTGTATTTAGTGTACTTCAGGATAATAACCAAGACGTCCTAGTTTAGAATACATGGTAAAGGATGCTGCATTCTCCCCATTTTTTAATTAGTTTTGTAGTGTTAGCAACAAAAGAAAGAAGTCAGGCTCCCAAATAGTAATACATATTTCTTAAGTATTCTTTTCTCCGTGTTCTGTTTTGCTAACTCTGGTGGCACATTCCTATCACGTTTTTGAAAATACACATTCTCATGAAATTGCATAGCTTATCATCTGGGGAGGTACCAAATACCGTAGTTTTTACTGTGTATGTCTGACACTGCTTTATGAATAGGCGATTTCCTTGCTCTGGCAGTAGTTAGTCTTGTTTTGAATGCTGAAATGATACAGTTTTTATGGCTGCACAGGTGGAGGCTTCCTTCTTGCTTTGGCAAAGCTGCAACTGATGCTGAAAAGGCAGACGTGGTCACTGAAAGAGATGTGTAGAAAAGGTAAGCCTGAAAAATCTGCTGTAATGTTGCTCTTAAGCCTTCTGAAAAGTAGAAAGAGAAGTTGGAAATGGATTATAGTCTCTTAAGGAATTGATTTTAAAAGTCAAAACACTCAAACTAAAGAATATTCTGTCACAAAACAGTTTTCTAAAATGTGTTGATTTAAAAAGAGTGTTGTCACATTGCTCGTGAGACACCAACTTAAGTAATGCGTTTGCATCATTTATCATACGATATTCTTATAGTTTCCACTAGAGTGGGTGAAATTGAAATGTATCTATTTTTTAAATTTAGTATCTTTGCGAAATATTTGCTCGGCACCTTTTATACCATTCTGCTTACAATCAAGTTGACAGCATGTAATTAATGCTGTTTGTAGGAGCACCCCATGACAGACGATAGAGAAATACTTTAAGAAGATATAGCTGTAGAATCACAAGCATCAGTAGATCCTTCTAATGATAAGTAATTCTAGAATTATTCCATTGACAGTTTCCTCTAAAGTCTAATTTATTAACAATCTTAAAGTTACAACAGATCCCTTTCAATGAAAGGATTTTTTAAACTTTTTTTTTTATTATTATTATTAATTTTAATCCCATTTGGCAGCCCAACAATGATCTTTAAATCCAGGCATTTTAAGTGAAATGTATTCAGGTTCTTCTGCCTTCGCACCCACTTGCTTGTGTTTGTGAATTTTGATCTTCACATTGGTAGCACCTTCAGCTAGAATGGCATCTAGAAAGAGGCAGAGGGGTGTTTTTTTCCAATTAAAATGTAACTAATTTTATTGGGGCTGGTGAATCAGTCAGGGACATAATAGATTAGGGTTTTCAGGGAGCGTTGATGGGCACCCTAACTACAACAAATAGATTGCATTGAGAAGTATAGTTGTGAATGGCAGGAATAATGAATACTTAGAACTTCTATAGTGCCTTTCATTCCCAGGGTCCCAGTTTCTGCACCAGTGTTAATTACTGGTAGTTAACCATCACAAAATCTTTTTGAAATAATAGTTATTGTTATCCTTATTTTATAGATTGTTTAATAACTGGAGTTCCTTCAAGTTCACACTTGTGTAACTGAGATAAGAATTTCTCCCACAATCTACTGTTGGCTTTGGGTTAACACCTAATTCTTAGCTTTAGCATGCTACAGATAATTGACTGTTTCAGAAAAGAAAATGTGAAAGAAAGATCTACTCTGTCATAAAATATCTTTTGTAGTCATTCTGGGAGTCACTAGTTAGTTTCCTTTCAAAAGAAAAGATGAGAATAGGAGAATAAGTGCATCCAGAAGCAGATGAGTCTGCCAAAACGTTTTCTGTCAGCTTTGCTGTTGACAGTAGTTGTCTTTAAGCACTCTAACTCTGAGTGTTTTAGGCTACGGTCCAGAACAGCTCTCCCAGTAAAATTACAGGTATGAAATGGGGATAGAGACAGAAAAAATCTTCAAAAGCTGCAATGTTTGGTACCGCTAGAAGGGCCTAGGGAGAAAGACAGCAAAAGAAGAAAAGTGGGAGGGGAGGTAGTATTAACCCTAGTTGAAGGGGTTTGGATTCTTACTTTGGTATTTTATCTTAGCCCAGTGTAACCCCTGACACTGCAGCTAACCTTGATATTCTTCAGGGAGAGGCAGGCAGAATGCTTTCTGGACCTGTGCAAACCTTCCACCTGAGCGTATCTGTCCCATCAGTTTCCTTCTGGGACAGAACTGGTCGATGGAGCCTTGGGCACATGGAAAACTGCTACAGCTTGCACAGAGCATGCTGTGCAAGACAGACTTTTTCCATGCTTTGGTACTGATCTTTTGCTGGGTATTTGAAGTCCCGGGCAGACATTAACACACAATGCATTTACTTTCTCTTTAGGGCCTTCTTACAAATCTTTTCAGCAGTGTTACAGTTTACCTAGTGATATGAAAGTATACATAGGTAAAGTCTGCATATCAGCACTTCTACAGAACTCAGAAGGTTTCTCTTTTTTTTTAACTTTTCCTTTTGCTTCTAGTATGTGTTAACTGTTGGTGTTGCCTAATAGTAAAATTTATGCAAGCTATGGCACCACCTCCTGTCCAAAGTTGGGCTTTGGTGTGAATCAATAGAGCAAACCAAAAAGTTCTCTTAAAGGTGACTTTTTTTTTTTTCCTGTATGAAACAGAAGGCAGAAAAAGTGAACTTTTATTCCTTTCAATTGACTTTTCCTTCCTGTGTTTTACATTAGGAATTTCAGAAATACCAAGTCTGTTTTTATCGGAACATGTTCTCATGGTTGTGGGGTTTTTTTGGTAGTGTAAATGGCATTAAGAAAGTTAGCAGCTGTTGCTGTTTTAAGAAAAACAGTACAAAATGTTCCTTTAAAATTACTTGTATTAATAAGCTCTGAGTTCACAGATGTTGTGCACAAGGCTTGTAATGATTTTTGCAGAGAACATAACTTGTGAAGCTCTGGCTGGCATGACTTTGAAGCTTTTTGGGGGCAATATCTGCCTTTTTCTTCTGGTTTTGTACACTACCTAGCCTTGGTAATAGTAATCTAAACTTTGTAACTTTGACAAGGCCTTGCAAGATTACTTATGTACACATGCAAAATAAACTGTTCCCACAGCTGTAGCGGTGAACAACAAATGTTGCTCCAAGGCAAGACTAATTTTTATTTTAGGCAATAGTTCCTAATTGTCACTCCCTCTGTAAGAGATAATGGGTTAAGGCCAGACATAATGTAGATAAGGTATGACTACTCTGAGACAAATGGAGAAGGATTGCTGAGCAGGCAGATGAATCTGTAGACAGGAATGCATCTTAAGATTTGGGTCAAGTGTAGGAAAGCACAAAATCACATATATGGCATAGCAGTTATACCATATGTGATATAGCCCTAATTGCTACATAATTGCTATCCCCTTATGGGATACAAACTTTTAACTGAGAGCAAAATTTGATATTTGTTTTTGGGAGCATATACAACTAGAATGAGATGCTGAAAGCTGAAGATCTGTTTGCTTTAACTTACTGTTGTTTCTGCAGGCACATGCACCTAAAACTGTTCCGTGTATAGCAACAACAGGTTTACAGATGTCATCCCATACATTTTTGTGTTTAAAAAAAAAAAAAAAAAGTGCCCAAAAGCCTGGGCAAAACTGTAGTGAGATCTTGAGGGTCGAGGATGTAAGAAAAAAATTTTAAAAATCCTGAGTGTAGGGAAAAAAGAATATAAACTTTTTGTATAATTAAGTCCTTATTTGATCTGCATGAATTACCCTTTTCTCTTTGGGAAGCAGCCGGCAGGCTGCAGGGCAGACTCCATCCTTGGGCTCCCTCTGCAGGCTTTGCTTTGCCAACCGCCACACAGGGCAGAGCTAAAACATGACAGACATTATTTGGACCCATCTTCTGGCTCTGCCGGAATAAATGGTTCAATGTGATCACAGAATCTGCTATGAGACCATCCTAATGTGTAATGGGACATAGTAGAAAAAGGCACTGTGCCTGTTCTTATACTGCTTTTGCAACAAATAATAAGGAATACCTTATTTACAGAATATTTGTCAAGTACTGATAGTGTCTAGTATGCATCAAAAATACATAATGAGCTCTCCTAAATATACCTAATTGGATTTGGCTCCAAATACACTTAATTCCAAGTGATATGGAACAGCTTTGTCCTGTGCATGAATCCTCAATACAAAGGGTTAGAAATTAAATCAGGTGTAGTGTAGTTAAGTGTCACGTGGGCAACATTGCAGCAGCTATGTAAACTATTGGAAGAAAAAAAAAAAAACCAAACCAAAACCCACAGCCCCAAAAAATGAAAAAGGTTTCATCTTAAGTCAAATCCTTTCACAAATCTAGGTTAGAGCCTAGCTAGGAAGGGCCAGAATACACTGATGTGGGCACACTTCATGTAGTAATCACTAGAAATATGACTGCTGCAGCTAGAATGCTACACAATGTTCCTGCTGTTAGCTCCTCACTTAAAATATATGTGAAAAAGTTCTAGAAAATGCAAGAAAAACAAGAATCTTTCAAGTTAAGAAGAATTAGTGTCATTCCCACAGATATTGTTGCCTTGCTTTACTCAGAAAGGTAATGTCTGAATGGTAGAGAGCAATATTTATTCCCTAGGAGCTAAGTAAACAATTTCTGTCCTTTTCCCAGCCTGGGGCTCAGATGGTACATTCTGTGGCTGAAATGCTAGCCTGAAGGACGCCTGCCTACCATTAGCCAGCTTATTACATAACTTGGGTTTTATGTATGGAGAAGTACACTGGGTTTTAGGACTTCAGTTGATAGCTTTTTCCCCACTACCATTGTAATTTTTCCTCAAAGAGAATGAATGAGATCTCTGACAATCTATTTCTTTATTTGGCAACCAGAGGTGGAAGGATGGGAGAGAGTTAAAAGGGGAGATTTTCTTTAGATTCCTGAGACCTATGAGTCAGTATGTCCACGAGCAAAGGTTACATAAACTAATAGATTAGAACAAGATTTAGTTGCATAAACACTGTTACTGCATTGCAATCTGTCACGGAGTCAACCCTGCAGATTATTGCAGGCAGAGCTGGCCTGGGGTTTACAGTCCATCTCACTGGACTGCCTCTGGCACTGGGTACGCTCGGAATAGCATTATTCCCTTGCTGTGGGGCTGCTCTGAAATCTGTGTGTACTACATTATAGGTCTTATTTGTGCAAGCCTTATTTAATATAGAGTGCTGTTGTTCTCAGTTTGTGTCTAATTTGAATGTCACCCTGGTATATTGGCTGCATAATAATTTTGTCTCTGTTTCATTTAACCAAGGGTCATGCCTCTTATGAGGGTGGGCCAATATAGGCAGCCACAGGGACTATATCCGAATCCTTTTCAAATTCCCCCAACTTTCCTGAAGCCTCTGTCTCTCTTCCTTCCATAATACTCTCTCCCCAGCATAGCCTGGACGAGCCTCTCAGCTCACCTGAGAGAAGTCAGGGACACCAGTATAGGAAGGCTCTTGCTGCATGGGGCAGAGATGGGGGTGGGTAGGTGTGCTGCCTGAGCATATTGTCCGGAGAAAGGAAGGCTGGATTAGGAGTGTTGAGTGGGCTGGAGTCAATCCACATGCTGTGGGGCCAACAACTATATTATAATGACTGTGGTCTAAATTGTGTGGGACTATTCCAGGTCATATGGGAAAACAAAGCCTTTCTTGGAGCTGCAGAGCTATGTTTTTTCAAAGTGCATCAGGACCAGAAATTACACTCCCAGGATACAGTACTTTACTCTTGTACAGTGTTTTCCTTGGTGCCTTCCCAGCTTCTTGCTGATACCATTTCCTCATTTTATGTCTGGGAATTGAGGCATCAAAGTTCAAGTCTTTATTTAGATGCTTGACTCCCATTAAGTAGAGCTAACTGTCTCTACAGCATGCTTTGTTGACAGCACTCAGCCCTAGGCACCACCTAAAATCTAGAAGAGACTCCAATACTTTTATTTGTCGTCCAAAGATCAAATCATTTTTTTTAATCACACCATTTGCAAAAGTGAAGAGGTTGAGTATATACATGAATATATTTTTGAAAAGAGTTCAGATCCAGATTTGCAGGAGTGTTTTGGTGGACAAGTCACGTAGGACAGAACTATTGGTGACTTCTCAAAGTGTAATGTTTTGTACTGTTTATGTGTGAGCAGGCCTGGGGAGCCCTGCCAGCTTATGTGGTGCCGGCTTGCCTCCTTTCCACTTGAGAGTAACAGAACAGATGGAAGACTAGCAATGAAATGCAGAGTGAAGCTAAACATGTGATTAAATTCTCAAAAAGGCCAAAGCCCTTATTGCATGAAAGGCAGCTTAAAGCTACCCCAAAACTGGCTTGAAGGGTTATTTTTTGTGTGGTTATTTATTGTTTTTTGCTGCTGGATATTAAGCAACTGTAGAGAACAGAGGAGACATTCTGGCAGTTGTGCATGGGAGGAAATGAGATCTGGGAAAAGGAGAAGTGAGAGCAGAGTGCCCATGTGATAGTCCCTTGATTTAAGATAAGATTTAAGGTTTTACGTCATGAAATCTTTGGTTTATAACAAAGCATGCTTAAAAGAGGGATCTTGTTTGCATTCTCCATTATCAGCTGTTGTTCTATTCATTTGATAATCAAACAAAAAATAAATAGTGCCGTGTAGAGATTTGCTAAATCTTTGAAATATATGAGATTGCTTATATCAGCAGGCTGCCTTGTGAACTTCCAAGTCAAAATAAAGGCAAAAGAACTGGTCTGCTTTGTTGAGAAAGCTGCTCTTAAATCCAAGATGAAAAAGAAAGGAGATGACACAGCTCAAAACCACCAGTTTTCACAGTACTAAAAAGCCTGACAGCTTTCAAAAAGATTAATCCCACAAAGAAGAGTACTACATCTATGTTGCTCCTTGAAAAAAGTCATGCCAGTAGTGTTACAGCGTTATTCCCAAGAAAGATGAATGTAGATGACCTGGCAGATTTCATAATGACTTATCAACAGATGATATAAACCCACACAAATTATCTTCCTTTTCACAGAAAAATAAAATTGCAGAATAGAGGCTTATTCATAGACCATACTTGCTACAATTGGGCTGTCTAACCAGCAATTACCTTCTCCCAGGCAGAAGAAGCAGAAGTCATCACACTGCTCGCTAGATATGTGTCTGACAGCTATTATTTTCTACATATTATATACAGCCCCCCAGCATATCCTTAATTAGATGTATAAAAGTGGCTTTTTTCTATTGATCTATCTTTCTTGGATATATAATAGTGGAGTCCATAAAGAGTAAGGCTGTTACTGCTTTTTAACAGTGGCTTCTTATTAGGCTGTCATACGCATTGTAGTGCAACTCAGGCAATGAGGATCTTTAGGGGAAGGGTTCAGTCTCAGTTTTTAAAACACAGAATGCTCATTGGATTAAATGAATAAACCACTCTTAAAATAGAGACCAGATCCCAGTATCCTGTTCCCATGTTGACTAATTGTGAGAAAAGGTTGCCATCTTCATTCTCACTTTTTCCCTAATTCTCAGTGGATCTTCAAGTTGTTAATGCCCAGGGTTGCCTTATGTGGGCTAAAAGTATTCATGCACGTGTGCACACACACACATACCCCCCGACACCCCCTGAAGGTGTTCACACCCTGCCTTAGCACTACTGCTTATCTAACTCTGCAGTGTAAGGTTTTCACTGTGGAGTCTGAGTGCCAGGAGTGATAGGAGAAGGGGAAGGAATGCAGAAATAACACAGACTAGTTTACACTTTGGGGAAAATGACAGTAGAGGTAAGTTGTTATTCTAAACACTACTTTCTGCGTGAAGTTCTCAGTCAGTACTGGGAAGTCTGACAATTTGGAAAGAGCTCATTTTCTTAAATAACTCCTGTATGTGAGAAGATGGTCTAGTGTTGCAGAGATTTTTTAATAAGTTAAGCATTTATATATAAATGACATTGCGTTCTGAAGTAGAATGTTAACATGTGATCAGATGGATGCTATCTGTAAATTATCTTTGAATTATAGCTGTCGCACATGTATCTAAAATTTGATATTTTTGTGAGATTGCTTATCTGACAGAATTGCTTTCTATGTAAAATTCTATGTTAGAAGTAATTGTGCTTCTCAGGTCAAATGGAAGGTGATAGTCAGTTTTATGTTTTCAAACAGTCTCAGATGCATTTCCCTTGCCTCAAGTGTTGTGAAAACACTTGCTATGCTAGCTCCTATACTGGACTGACTGGAGTTATTTTGGGTATCCAAGCATAAGCAAAAACTGCAAACCTGGCACTGCATACAGAATGCCAATTTCGATAAGGGGCTAGCAGTATCTAGAGTGGAGAGCTTCTCATTGGTTATAGGCATAGTAAAAGTTAAGTTTGGCTATGGTGAATTAGTTATTATCCTGAAGGCTCTCTCAGATTGCGCTAAGTGCTGTTACTCTTCAGAAACTCTCAAAAATACTTTACAATGGAGATATCCAAGACCTGATCCAAATTGACTGTGGCAGATGACATTCAGGCAAATGAGCAGTGTTACCCACAAGACAGCATATTGTTCCTGGAGGGCTACATTATTGTTGTAGAGTAGAACATATTCCAGAGATGCATTAAGCTAAAATCAGCCTGGTTGCAGGTGCAGTTTCACTGACTTAAGTGGCTTTGAATCAACAGACAGCAAATATCAGCCTTCCAGGGTTTGCGTACAGAGCCCCCAGACAGAGATACGAACAAATTGCAAGCAGCGTTTTTGTGAGTCAGCGCAGAAAGGCACTTCCAGCAGGGCACTCTCCCGCCGGGGATGCTTGAACCTGCCTCCTCAAAGAGCAGCTCTGCCAGCAGCAGAGCTCAGGGGGTTCCAGGCTGATGGAGGAGTTCAGCAACCGCAGTCTGGGCAGGTCCAAATTGCCCCACCTGGCATGAAAAAGTTATCACAAATGACAGCAGTCCAGGCAGCACAAGAAAAGGCTGTAGGGTTATAAACAGGAAGGGGCAAGCAGAGGGCTTCAGTACAAGTTCTTAGGTCTCAGAGAGAGGAGCCAAGAGATCAAGATAGTTTTCCCACCCCGTACCCTCTTCTGAAGACGTGTAGATGGCCAAAGCGAGGTTAATGAATTTTAGGTTAGACAAAGGGCTCCTGGGCTAGGACTAGGCTGCTTCTCTCTTGAATGTGGAAGCCCTGATTGCCTGGATGGAGGCTGAGGTGACAAAAACTGGCCTGTGGGTCTGACAGCTCTGCCCAGTGGTGCCCTCCTTCACCAGGCGAGCAGAGCTAACTGCCTCTCCTCACATGAGGTGACTCAAAGTCATGGGGCTGCTGGCTTGTTTTCTTATGATCTTCAAGCACCCAAATCAGTAAATAGTAATTTTGAAAGCTCTTTTCCATGGCTGGCCGTAGGACTTTAATTTCACGAAATTAAACACATTCTTACATGTTTAAACCCTGGGTGGAGTTCTCAGGGAAACATGGATGCTATTCAGGCTGAGCAACAGTGGCAAAACTGTTCTGCAAAAATCCTGTTGAAAAATAATGTTTCCCTTCTTCCCAAAAGAAATTCATCAACATTGTCTGGATTTAGCCTAATGTATCTGTAGGCTATTGACTTCTTGGTTTCCTTTAACTTACAACATTGTTAAAGAAAGATACAGAATAAAATCTCCAAATTTGAATTTGAAACATCTTTACACCTTTCCTAATTAAATGTAAAATGAAAAAGCTGTATGCCAATCGCATCGTTATGGATGCCCAGATGTGTAACTTGTTGAGGTAAAAGTTGGTCACCAGTATCTTTCAGTAAGCACATTTTGATGCCTTTAATGAAAATAGTCAACCTTGCTGGACATACCAAATCCAAGACAGGACAGCTATGCAACTTCCTCCTGTAAAAAAAAAAAAAGAAATGCAATATTATCCTCACATTGTATCCTTTATATGTTCTTAGGACATCATTTGGGCAACTTGGGAAAAGTTTGGAAGATGCATTTGACTGGACACTATGTTGTTCCACAGCTGGGCACTGGCACCCCTGGAACAAGGTTGGAATAGCTACAAGTGCCAGGGGTGTCTCTCATCATGTCAGCCAAGTCTTTTGCTGGAATAAGAAAGCAAGCAAAAATACTGCTAGAGAGTCCTCTCCCTGCAGCATCAAAGCAGTCCTGTACCACTGGGGGGAGAGTTGCCTGGGCATGATCCTGGGCCACCAGGAACACTGATAAGAGTGCTCTGGAAGGGACGGGTTTGAGGAACTTCTGTTTCCAGCCTTGCAGGAAGGATGCACAAGGTCAGCACGAACCGCTGAGTTCAAGTGCCTACTCTGCTTCTTTGCTGTAATAAACATGGCAAGTAAAATAAAGCAGCCGGAAAGCTGCTGCTGACCTGTGCACAGATGTTAACCCCTGAAATGCTTCCTGACCTGTAGCCCAAGGGAATAATCGCTCAGTGAGTGTGTGTGGGGGGGGGTATTTTAGGAACAAAGCCTGGAAGCACATAGAAAATTACTGGGTTTGCAGCCCCTTTTGAAGACTCCAGGAGCAATCTTGTGTTCCTAAAAGCATTGGGAGGAGGGTCTTGGTCCCCCTTTCCCAGTTGAGCTAGGCATGACGGGAGGCTACTGGGTGAAGATGTAGGAACAAAGTGAGAATGTGCTGTGTTTTACAGGAAAGTTATTAACTCATTCCTGAACAGAAAGAAAGAGAACTTGAAAGGGTTATTTTCTGATGTTTTGGCGTCCTTCTCTTTGCCCCATCAGAGATCCACCCAGCCTGCCTTGAGGTGAAGCTTTAAATGGATGGGAATAGACCAGAAGGAAATAAAAGCAGCTCTCAAATGTGGAGATGAGGAGTGGTGCCTGGGAAAGGACTGAGTGTAGCAGCTGATAAAGGTGAGTGAAAGACAAGGTTCTTTACAGAAACAGGCCACCATGGATGGGGACAGGACTCCCCTGGCCACATCTGTCCTCAGTGTTCCCCAGTGCACTGTGGGTCACACCTTGCAGCTTGGAGGGACCTGGATGCCTGGGTCCTCAAGGCAAGGTTTCCCTGACAGGGGAGGACAGGACAGGGGATGTCCAACAGCAGCACCCTTGCGACTCTGCCAGTGCCTTCACATCTGCGGGCAGTGAGGGCCAGACTGGCTGCACTCTCCTGCAAGCTGGGGATCCCTCATGGAGTGCAGTAGCACGGTGGTGCAGGTGGGCAGCCATGACCCTACAAGTGCCTGCGCCGGACGTGGGAGAGAGAGAGGGAAGGGAGGGCATGGCTGGGAGTGTAGCTGCCAGGGCATGGGGCTTATGGGGGGGCAACCAAGGCCACAGCTGCAAGCACCCTGATGTGTGTGCTGATACGTACTTTTTTTAAAGTCACTTTGGTTCAACTAAGATTTGTTTTAGTAAGCGGAAACAGGGTCTCAAAAATGACTTGCAATAGAAAATTTGTTCTAAATTATGTCCTGTTCATGACAAACTAGGTAACTATCTGCAGCATACTGCTTTTTCCATTTCTTCCCTACTCGGCTCAAACAATCTCACTCTTTTCAAACCATTGGGACATCCTTGTTCCCAGTCCATGCCTAAACAACCAATGCATTCTGGGGTTTGGTTTGTTTTTTTTTTCCCTCATCCCTCCGGATTACCAGAAGCAATGGGTGTTTCCTAGTGGTGATTTCACATTTACATGAGGGTAGAAATCAAACGTATCCAGGGTGGCTTGGCCCAGGTGCCAGTTCCTTTGTATAATTTTCTTTTTTCCCTTATCATTTCTATTCCTCCCCCTCTGCTCCTCCTCTTCCTGCCCCTCTTTGCCTCCCCTCCCTGTGCTTCCCTGGCGGCATTGCCGGCTCTGCACAGGCCCAGTATCTCTAATCAGATGAAGTCGCAGGATTATCTCTCTCCCTCCCTCCCAGGCTCCATTTTATTTCCTCCCCAGCCAAGGGGGGGAGGCAGGAAGGGGCGTCACGTCTAGGCAGAGGAAACCCCATCTCCCAGTCTCCTGCCTTTGATGCTCTCTAACAATCCCTCCTCCTTCCCCTTATCATATGCTCACCTTAGTGTCAACAGCACCAGGCGGATCAAGGAGCCCAGTTTCTAAAGGAAATCTGAACTCTTTTGGCTTTCATTCTCCTCAGATTTCTGAGCGTCTATTTTAAATACCCTCCAAGTAACTTGGACGGGGAAGCTGGATGTGCAATCTCTGAGTAGGGGGAAGGTAAGGACCACGGGAGTCGTGCATTGCCCACTCTCTCGTCTCCTGTAAGGACACCGAGTCCTCTCCGTTTTGCCAGCAGGTCTTTGACAATAACAAAGCAGATGAGGGAAAGGGAGAGGAGCTGCACAGAGACAGACCCAGGCTTCTGTAAGTGCTGTGTTGGCAGCAGGGGGTTGATAGCTGGACTGAAAAGCCCAGGAAATTGGAGTTTTCTCTTTTACTAAAATGATGGGGAACTATGGCTCTGAGCTTTAATTGAATTTAATGTAGTTGTGCAGAAGGTGGGGGTTTTGTGCTGGTGTCTTTCACTTAGATGTGTATGTATTTGTCTTGCAGCAAACGTTTCTATAATATACTTGTCACTGTTTCTCTGGGGGAGAAAAAACCCATAATCCCATTCATCTTATTCCTCTGAACATCTGCAAGTTTATGAAGATGCTTTTTAATTATCTTTGTGTGTGTTTTGATTTTGATACTAAAAAAAAAAAAAAAGAGTAAATTGTATTGCTTTAAATTGTTACCTTTTAGTACTAATCTTCCAGAGAATGGTTTCCCTTGTTTTTTCCACCATGTGTACCACATGATTTTTAGATTCCTAAGAAGTTAATATCCAACACGAGAAAAACTGAGGAATATTTCAGTGCCTTCTGCATATCAGCTTTTTTTTATGCACTCTTCTTTCCTAGATAAATGATCAATAAGTATTTAGAATGACTGACAAAATTTTCTTTTAAACCAAAACATTTATTTTCCAAATTAAAAGGTTTGATTTGACTTTTTTATTGTCATTAGAGTAAATGTTTTAAATCGGAAGCTATAGTAAAAGTGTGTTTTGTGCATCTGGCATACATTGTAGTTTATAACCTCCTATGATTAAAAGTAAGAATTTGTGCTGATGTGCTTCTGGATTTTAGGGGAAGAGGTTTAAAAGCGGGGCAGAGAGCAAGGAGTTATTTCTGTTTAGAGAACTCTAAGCATGAAAGGTGACTGGAAAGATAACCATTGGATAAATATATTTTGCAAGATGTTGAGCATGTGCATAAAAAAGATGGACCATATAAAGATCAAAATCTACCTCTTTTCCAGTGACTCACGCTTCAAAGTAATCATCTGATACAAAAATACTGATGATTTCCTTGCACCAAGATGTTGATTAAAGCTTGCAAATAGTTGTTTGCATGTTTAAGGTTAAGCATATGTCTGAATGTTTGCAGGACCTAGATTGTGTTAAGATCTGGATTCGAAGACCTCTGCACGGCTTCTTTGTGTAAAAGAATTAGGTTTGGGGAAGGTTTCATTTCTGAGGGTGGATTAGATGAGGGCTTCATGTTTTCACGTCGTATATCAGTTACTCTGTAAAACACTCTTCTCTGATTGTAGTGGTTTGTTGTCTTTTTATCATCCAGACATTTTATCTTAGCTGTACTCTAGAGAGAGCTGCAGCTACAGTTTAGTTTATCTGACAGTTATCTAGGGCTGCATAAACAACAAAAGCAGTGAACTGAATATAGCCTTGTGATGTCTGAGCTGGTTTATTTCCAGGAATGGTAATTCCCCATTAGATAACCATACCCAATCCACATTTTCCTTCCATAGTAAACTATACATATTCAAAATAAACTTGAAAAATAAGTGTATGAGGGAGGGTAGAACAGACAAAAATTGTTATTGATGATCGCTATACTTCTGAATTTTAGTTTTCTTTCTATTAAGGACAATGACAAAGGGTAAATTTGAGGTAGCTTCAAAACACGCCAGATAAACAGAGGTATTTGCTGTTCCAGTGAGATGTTACACCTGCCTGCAGGCTGGTTAGTTCTGTGTAGAACAGCAGCAAAATCCTCTTCCTCCTTCAGCAACTCTTCTGGAGATTAAAGAGGCTGAATTCTCTATTCCTTTCCCCCATAGTTAATGTTTTAAAAGGAGGATGGAATGTACTTGACTGGTCCCTTGTATTTGGATATTGCAAGCAGTTATACAATTTGCAAGAGAATGCAGCCTAGGAAAGATGCTTTCAAAGGCTCAGCAACCTGACAGAGCACTGTTAATGGTATTTATTCATTTTCTGTGTTCTATAAGTATTTTTCTCAATGAATCAGAAAAAATAAAAATCTTATTTTTGTTTTCATATGCCATAGTTTTACTGTTGCAAGTGACCCTGGAGTCATTAGGCAATTCTCTTACTTCCTAAAAGAGACAAAAGAGAGACAAAAATGTGTATCTTTGGCAGATGTATGTGATATTTAATCACTTGTAGTCCCAAGCCCTTCTGGCCCAAGAACAACAGCATAGCATGAATCATAGGCTGCAAATGATCTTACGCTTTACTTTCCTTGTCAGCCTTGCACTATTTCTTTTTATTTTTTTAATTTTTCCTGTGACCATGAGCAGTACCATAGGCTTTGTGGGCATGGGCCTTTTGGTAAATTCTTGCAGTTTCATTGAACAGTAATAAGAGTTTTTTACCTGTTGTAAACTGTAAAGCTGTATGCATATACAGTATCGTATGTGAAAACACTTCTCTTTGAGCTATTAAAATTCTGGAGGATCTGATTCATCCAAACTCTTAATAGGTTTTTTTTTTATCTTAGGGTAGGGGGGTGTTTCAGTGGCGAGAGAGAGACAACTTTTCTGTAAAAGCAAAAAGAGGAGGAGAATGAAAATAAATGTTGGAGTACAGTGGTCAGGAATATCTGCACAAGGGATACAGTGAGAAAGCAGTGAAATGAGAGACACTAAATGAGCCATTCTCTGGTTAAGATCATTTTATGCATTATTTCATATGGGTACATTATAACTGCTGAATTAATCTAAAGCTATGCAGCTGATAGTTCATATGTATGTTAAGAACTGTCCTTTAGGAGTATCCTCTGATTCTTTAGCAGATGGTGGGGAAGAAGGTGTTCTCTTTCCTTTACAAAAGCTGTGAAAGTTCTTCAGAATAAAATTCCACTCAGAGAAATTATCTTTAGCAACAGGAACCTCAAAAAATCACTTCGGGGCTGCTTAGGTATATATACACTCAGAGCATGGGAACAGGGACAGGCTAACTAAATTAAGTTGACGTCAGCCAGGTCTTTGCTAGCGTGGTGTTGAGTGTGAGCATTAAGCACGAGTTACATCCAAGCGTCATTCTGCACCAAAAAAGCATTGTAAGAAAGATCCCCTTTAAACTGGCCTGTCACTCTGTGCATCTTTAAAGTAGTATGTCTTCCAAAATGATGGCTTAACTCTTACGCAGTGTGGATCTAATACAAAACAGAGAAAGGAGCAAGAGTATTTCTCCATCTTCAGAATATTTGCTAATTAAGCTTTAGCAAGGGCACACCTGAGTGTACAATGAAGGTTAATGGGATTGAGCAGTTGTAAGACCTTCATTTGACTTGGAGAGCTTTACTGTTGTCAACAGTGCGTAAGACTGACAGAACCCAGTTCATCTGAGCTGAATTGAAAGATCTGACTTCCTTTCCAGCTTAAACTAAGCAAACCTGACATGGACATTGGAGAGATGATGAATGCGCAAAGCCACCCTAACTTTTCTAAACTGGATTGATTTTTTTTTTTTTAGACTTAAAATTATTTTATTGCTTTCTGCAAAGAATCTTCTGGGAAAGTTCAGCTTTTATGACTGACCAGGAAGGATAAGTACATCTTGAAATCTTGTCAAGGAAAAAAATACATCTTGTTTTAGCATTTTTATTTGGTTCTGTATGGCGTCTGAACTGTGGAAGGGGTGGAGTCCTTTTGTTGATACAGTAACAAGAAAGGTGCTAACAGTATGGAAAGAAACTTTTGGAGTTCATTGCCTCCTTCATATGTATCACCTTGCCTGTAGAATACAGGGATCATTTTTGTGGTTCTTTTGAAAAGCCATTCCTGTTTTACCTCGTTTCAGTAAAAGGTACAGGTTCCACTATTCGATTAAACAAAGGGTTTAATATTGCAAAATGGTTGCATATTCCGGCTTCTTTTGAGGCTCAGGATGAGAAGCTATATGAAAGCTTCCTCATTGCAATGACAGACAAAAGCACAAAATTATGAAAACAATAAAAAAAAAAAATTGAATCATTCCATTTGGGAGGGACCTTGGGAACTCATCTGTTCCAACCTCCTGCTCAAAGCAGCAACAGCTATGAGGTCAGATCGAATTTCTTAGGGTTTTGTCCACTTGGGTTTGGATATGTTCAAACCAATGTTTGAAAAGCAAAGAATTCCTGTAACAGAGACTGAATTCTTTATAATCAGTATCTTGCTGCTAGTGGTTAACAGCAGATGCTTAAAGAATTGTCCTCTAGCTGTCCATGTCATACAGGTGGGATCTTCCTCTACCCTGGTGATGGTAGGAACCTGCATTGTCTTATAGCTCCTGTGTTGTTCCGTATTTATACCTCAATATTTTGTGTTTCTGACATCATTAAATGTTAATAAGGAAGTAGAGACTTCTGCAACTCATTTTGTGGTTGAGATTAACCAAGAAGAGGGGAAACTTGCTTGTTTACATACAGCAGGCTGTAAACGTAAATTCTTGAGGAAGTTCTTCACATACTCAGATTTGACAAAATGTTTGCAAGCTTTAGTCTGCTGCTTTACTGTGTCTTGGGTCTTCTGTCCTTAAGCTTTGGATAACATCTTGTGAGCGTGGGCTCTCCTCTAGCCAAGCTCGAATGTTTTTCTTCTCTCAGTCCTGAGAGAGTAGAAAGATGTTCCCTTTCATCCCTTTCAGATGTTTTCTCACAGAAGTAGATAATAGCTGCCCACATATGTCTGATTAGACCGCAGAGTAACTGGGAGAGTTGCTTTTTTGAGAAAGAGACACCACACTTGGGTATAACAACTGTTATTTATGACAAAATATCAGGTTTGAAAAGGAAACTTATTGTTCCTAGTTCCTCCCATATTCTTTGTTTATATAGTTTCAAAGGTAGCTTATACTACAGTCAGACAATAGGAACTTTTAGCAATGCTATGAAACATGATTAGATGGTCTTCTTTTCAGTCCTTTTCAATACTCACTTGACTATATGTGTGTAGCACCACTTATCCCTCTGGATAGAGATTGCCAGTTCTTTTCCAGCTTAAAGAAATATAAAAGACAGCTTGCAGTGTGAAACAAAGACTGATTTTTTTTCACAGAATCTCTCTGCTAGAGAGATTTCCATGAAAGTAAATAAAAGCTTGTAAGTGAATGCAGGACACCGTGGTCTGCAGTTGTGACAGCTCTGCTTATAAAGGAATAATGAATCTACTTATAATAAATCAGTGCTACTTAATATACCATGCATATATAATATGCATTTGTTAGCATGCATATTATATCATATGATATACAGCATATAAATTGTGAGAAATTCTATTAATACTAGTTTTATGTATTTGGAATCCTTAAGACTAGTCATCCTCACCTGACGCTGGGAAGCTGGAGGAGGGGGTGCTTCAACCAGATGTTTCTGAGGCATGGATAGTGTCTGACCTTTACTGCTAAGATGAGTTTTCTGCAAGTGCAACAAGAATTTCACGTAGAGATACACTATTTCTTTCAAACCTAATATTACGAAAGAAGGGTCAGAATACATTCTTCTCAATGTCTTATATTTAATATCTTTCATTCTGGGATTTCAGAATGCTCTGCAATCATAAATTAAGCATTTAAATACCTACATCAGGGGATTCTGCATCTAATCCCTGAGTCACAGATGAGTAAACTGAGTCACAAAGTGAATGACTTGCTCAAGGTCATACCGTATGTCAGTGAGGACAGACAGAATTAGAAGGCAATTGTTTCCTCTTTCTAATTACTGAGCAATTGTTTTTCATAATCTCGAAGTCAGTCTTCTGCCTACCACTGCTGAAAACAAATTCTGGAGGTAGATGGATTGCCTTTTTGAATCTTTCTTTTCTCCAATGTTTTGCGTACAGTTCATAAACGCTGTCATTTAAATAAGGAATTAAAGGGTTTTTTGTAGCCCTTCTGTGGTGTTCAACCACAGGGAAAAATAAGGAAACAAGAAATGAGGGTAAACTACTAGGTCTTGCTAGATAAGTTGCCAGGTTTTTTTAGGCAGGAAAGGATTTAACTATTACATAGAGAAGAAGAATGAACCATCTTTGATTGTTTTGGTGGGGCATCTTTCAATCTGTAAACATTGCCTTCCTTTATCCAAACAGACATGTTTGGAGAGCTTCAGATTACTGTTACTTTTGTTTGTCACCGTTACTCCTGTTTGCCGCTATAGGAATTGCCATCCCTCGATTAAGGATGGTAGGTGAACATGAAAGCCGCTGTACTCGTGTCTATATCTAGTCAGTATTTTGAAGGCAGATTTGAGCTTGCTTTGTCTGCCACCCTAACTAGTTATCAAGCTGTGATCGCTATGGGCATAACACCGAGCCCAAGAGAGTGAGTTTTTCTGGGGGGGTGGGTGTCTTAGAGGCTGAGCCCTGCACGTTGGCCACCTCCTTCTTGTCAGCATAGAGTGTGCACACACTAACTGTCCATCGACTCGCACAGATTGTGTGACACAGCTTTAGGTGTCAGATGCATGTTGGCTTGTCAGGGTGGACTGTCTCATTGCTCCCATATTCAGAAGGTAACTACAGTGCTGAATCCTGAATTTAAAGCTAGGATATCCAATAGGGCAGAGGGGCTAAGCCAAGCTGAGTTCTTATCTTCCCTCTAACTGTTGCTATTAAGCTTTCAAGCAAACAGTAAAAATGATGCTTTGAATATTTTCTACTAAAACACATGAATTTACAAGTAGGTATTTTAGCCACTTAGCCAGTTTTGGTGGAGTTTGCTGGACATGCAAACTGCTGGCCTCCTGTAAGAAGCTTGTATTAATATGTAGCTGTACTTGCTGTAAGATTGGAAGCAAGCCATAGGCAGCCTTTTGATTTTCTGTATGATTTTTAAGTTCTTGATGCTTCACAGGCAACTGTGATTCACCCAGTTTGCAGGCTTGGGCGTCTGACGGGTAGAAGCTTGCTGAGCAAGCTATGGCCATACAGTGTTCCAGATCAATGGGTTTGCTTTGGGGTTAGTTGGTTCAGGACTGAAGAGGGGACCCAAAAAGGGAGCTCTGAGGAGGATAAGTCATTCAATACCAAACTGACCCTGTCCCCTCCAAATTGGTACGTGTGGTGGAATCCTTTGCTGTGAAGAGGAAAAGGTTCCCCTAGTGTCTGTCTCTCTGAAAGAAACCCAAATGTAGACAGGTCTGCAATTTTCATGCAAATGTCATGCATTAAAGATTAATTCTAAAGAAATTATGAAATGTTTTTCTCACAAGACTTTTTGTACTGCCAGTGGATATCAGTGGCCAGCAATTCTTCACAGCATAAACCTGGCAGCTGAATTAACAGTTTCATTTTGCATAATTCTGTTCTGCTTAAACCAGAAAGGCAATTATATTAATGTACCACTTTTGTAGGCACACACTGTTCACTGTAAGCATTATTCTAGGTCAGTGTTGCCTGTTGTTGTGATATTTGATGGTTATTTTTTTTAAAGCCCCAGCTGCTGGAAACAGCTGATTATGTGACTATATCAGCATATTTCGTTTGTAATGAAAAAGCTTTAAGTCTTCTGACTGAAGAGATAAGCTTTAAAGAAGCGAGCTGTCAAATACTAACAGTAAGCATCACGTATGACTGTACCACATCTCCTATTTTAGCTCTGTCAGGTGTATTGTAGGGCAGCTTGTACACTGAGGTAGGTCTCTGTGCACATGAAGACATAGTGGGAGTAATGCTTTGCTTATATATTTCTTCTATAAAAAGATCAAAATCCTAAGAGATCTTTGACGTTGTTTCTGGGACAGATGATTAAATAAGGAAGGATGGTGAAGAGGACGCGTAGTTGCACAGTGCATCATGTGGTGGTGTCAGGACTACCTCCCAACACATGCCTTCCTTATGATAGAGCGCACCCCTCTCTGATTTCCCAATAATTTGTTTACATCCCTGTGTGAATTCTCTTTCCTGGGAATTCAATTCAAGTTGTCATTAAATTAGTCTCCTTTGGTTTGTCCTTCTCAGGCTCTTGTCTCATGGCACTCTCATTTTAGCCTTTTTCGTTTTAGGATTTAGAGTTCCCACCTCTTCTTTCCTGGCTCAGACTTTACCAGGGTTGTGGGCTGTGGGCTGCCCCTGCTGTTTCTTAAAAGTGAATGCTCATCCTCTTGCATGACTTTTCTTATGCTGTTGGGATAATTGTAGACGCAATGGCCTTGTCATTCTGCTTTGAGGTGAATGTACTGGCAAATGTTTGCATCTGCTCACTTTCTGACATGGCAAGTATTTTATTATCCCCTGGTAAGGTCCCTGGTAACTAGGCTACCCACAGTAACCTCAGCATTAGGGGGAAGCAATTTCTGCTTGGGTCCTAAGTAAGGAGACAGCTGAGATTCATTAGTATTCAGTAAAAAGGACACTCTTTCCTTTTCATCTTGTTGCCAGTCAATGCAGAGAGATGTCTGTCCAGTGTGCTCAGCTTCACATGGGGAAAAGACAAAGTCAGGGCTGGAAATTTCAAGCCAAGCCTGATAGGCCAAGTGATAATTAACAGAAATGAAATAAAAGCTGTGACTAGTCAGCTTATATGTACGTAAAACACACATGATCCATGCTTTTGCTGTGCTGATCACTGTCATAACCCTTCCGCTCTTGTGTTTTCTAGCCTGTCAGATGTACTTCTCTTTCTCTTCCTACAAGTGAATTACGGTGATCATGTGCACCACTGTCACTGGTGCTTCCAGTGTCACGGAACTGAAAAAATAATCCTATTCATTTGCATACTCCATATGCATTTGTCTGTTGTGTGCATCTGGTGGTGTTTGTAGATGCTGAGATCAGTCCGTCCTGTAGATCTGTCTGATACTTGGAAATATAAGATGACACAAAATATTTACAAGAGGGCATTAGCAGATTGAACTGAACAAGGCATAGTTAATTTATAATGCTATTCCAAAATGGAAAGCCTAAAGGAAGATGATGGATTAAAGGTTAAGTAATTGGGGTCTCAACCTGATTCTGTATTAATCTAGTTGCATCGATATAGTTGTATTTACAGAATTTAGAGAAAGTCCTTGAAGTTCCCTGATGAGTGATACCTTTTCCCTTATTTTAACTCCTCTTTTTTGTCCTTTCCCTTACACCTCACAAAATAAAAAAACAATTAAAGCCATAAAAAACTAATCCCAGACACTTGAATCTCTAAGCTTTTTACCATGGCTAATCTTGTTTTGCCAATGCCTTTCAAGTGGTTTGACTCCCCCCGCCCGACAGCAGAGGTTAGTGATTACTGTTAATGGACTACTTTCAGAGGAGTGTAGTTAGGGAGAGGCCGTCACGTCTCATAATACTAGCACGTCAATCTTTGTGTAAGTGCAAAACAGGTTGTTCTTGTGCAAGTTACCAGTAATTCTTAATGTGGGCAAACAGGGACATATTTTTAGACATGACCATACTCTATTTTTTCAATTTTGGTGGTACAAGCCTCTTTAAAAAGAGTACAGCTCTTAAAGAAATTTATGTCATATTAGAAGATACTCCTTTTTGTCATTTTACCATGGTAAACACCTATCTTAAAAGTTCAGTTGTAGATGCCAATAAAGAACACACGTTGCTTAAAATACCAGGCCTGAAGAGAACACAGCATGTATGTGCTGCGTTGCGCCTGGTACCCAAGGTAACTCGGCTGTTTAGGCAGAAATTTGGTAATTTCTGTGTATGCTGTCTTGTGTCCTAGGCAGGTGTCAGCGGTGTTTATGGCTAAGTGACAGCTACCCTTTAGGTTGTAATTAAAGTTCTGCCATTTTAACCATAAACTGCTCTCGCCTTTTCAAATTTATAACCATGGTATCTGCAATAAGATCAAATAGAGTTAAGAACCTACACATAGCAGCCTTCTATTCAAGTAAATCTCATAAGTTAATTAAAATCACACTATTCTCCTTGTACAAAACATACATGTGTCTGTCTGGGAGTTTGGTGCTATTGCAGAAATTCTGTGTTTGTCTTACGAAGTTGATTATTGTACAGGTTACCAAGTGCTGATGCACAGCGGGGCCAGAATGATGCAAATGAAGAAGCAAATTCTGGGCAAAGACCTTGCAACCCCCTAATGCTGCTTGTCTTCTCCAAAGGTGCTAGTGCTCACCCTGGAGGGTCCTGGTCAGTACCTGAAACAAACAGTCATCATACAAAAATTTTGGTACATATCAAATCACCTAACTCTTCCAAATTCCACACTTGCATATTAATGCTCTCACCTCTGAAATCGGCTCTGACTTATCACTTATTTTGTAGTCAGATGCTGGGTTTGAAAGCACAAAATGAAATGTATGAAGAAAAAATTTGGGTTTTTTCTGATTGTATGATCAGCAAAGTGAAGAAGGGTGAAACAGCCTGCAATCACTGTTACAAGTCCTGTTGATTTTTGGGTTGACCATCACAGTTATATAAAGCAAAAATAAACTGTGGAAAACTTAGAGAAATAATTCTCTGGCATTGCATGTATTTTTCTAGTAAATAGTGTTACATTTCAAACGAAATTCCTTTGTCTCATCCCAAATTCTGCAACTTGTATTGTTTAATTTGTTTGGCAATTCATACTGCATCATGAAAGAGCGTAGTCAGTGTGCTAAGCTGTGCTGCAGATTTTTGCTCAAGACAGTACTCAAAGTGAAAAAATCTGTTCCTGGGATAAAGGATCCAGCAGCTGAGTTACTTTTATGGCCTTTTTGTACTTTCTTTGCTCATTGGATGAAATGCAAGCATGGCTGGAATTTTTTCATTATTAACACATCCTGTTATGTTCATGTTCCATGTATCTATCCTTGTCATAAACACTATGGTTTGTTTTGTGGATGTGTTGTTTATATCACTCTTGTGAAGCCTGCCAATGCAGGGAAGAAAGCAATCACCAGCAAATATATAATGCAGGAACTAAATACAATCACACTGAAATTTCATGTGGTATTTTATATATTACACGAAAGCTTGCTCTACATATTGACATGATAGTAAGGAATTATTCCACTTTATATACACTTGTGTTTGTTGTAAAATTGTAATTAAAATGCAATATAAAAATACTGAAGAATTTTGGAATCATAGTTAATTTACCAGTGAACATCTTTCAATCGATAACATCCATGATACTTAATATTCTGATACTAAATTTACTAGTGCATTAAATAGGTCGCAACTTTAATCATAAGTCATAGCAAAATACACATTTGTTGCTTTAAAGTAGTTCAGCGGAATTAGTGAAAGCAGCCTAGATCCCCTCATAAGCTATCTGAAGCTAAGCCAAAAATAGTGGATGTTAATTCCATTTCTATCCTAATCCTTTCTCTGCTTGTCTAACAATTTTCTATATATTCATAGCAGGGTATCTGCCTCAAAGTTCATGCTTTCTTGTTTGTGTATTCGGGTGCAGACTTCCTTTGAATTTCCAAATGAAAATCTCTCAGATCAACTCAGAATCTACAATAGGTATTTTTGAATGAAATTACTTTCCTATAAATTATGTATTTACTTTTTAGAAAGCAAAGTTAAGCAAAGTAGTCTTCTCCACCCAACATGTGCAAAAAAAAAGTTGTTTCAGGTCCCTAAGTACCCAACAAATCAGCTGTGTTTATATCCATGTTTCACGTGGGTAATCCATTCCTGATTAGCTGATTCACAAAATACAATGGCATTGCATGACTGTGAAATTATAGTAGAGAGGTTCCATGTTTTGGTTGGGTTTGGGGTTTTTTTGGTTACTTTTTTAAAAAAAAGTTTGTCACACCATTCTTGGTACCTGCCCCCAGCCCCTCCCTGGCGTAAGTGTTGGTACAACCATCTGGACATGTCTGTGTCCTGCCCCTTCTCACAATTCACCAGCTGGATGCAGGCTGCCTGAGCTCACCCAGGGAGTACAGCACCTCTGGTCTGTGTCTCGTCTGTAGGGGGGGGTGTGTACACGTGAGAATTTTTGTGTACCCTGGAGTACATCAGTGCCAGCATCGCATGGGCACATGCTATTTGCAAAGCCTTAGGAAGAAGGGCACCGTGTGTGCAGGTTTGCTTTGGGTTTACGTCACTAGTAAGTTTGCATTTCTGCAGAGGGGACTGGTCTTCTGTTTCCTCCCTGTGCTGACGTTAGTGATCGGTGCGGCTGGATTGGTGATCTGATGTAGTGAGAGCTAAGCCATCTAAAAAAAAAAAAAAAGAAAAAAAAAGGGAAAAATTAGGGGCGGGAAGCTGATGTGGTTTGTGGCACACCTGCATGGTCACTTATGCTACTGTGAAATGCTGTGGCAACATCTGGCTGCAGCAGAGGTGAGGAGAGGCCAGGTCTACCAGACATTGATTTGTTCTGCAGCCGTCACCCTCCATGCGGAGCTCCACGTGCGCACGTCTGGCTCAAGGCCCTGCCTCTGCCAGGTGGGCAAAATGTCCTGGTTGTGTAAGGGCTCATAGGTCTTTCCAGAGTGGGGAAGGGAGCAGGGAATGGAGAAAGAGAATGATAGGGGGCCTATAAATGGGTAAGTGTTCAGGCTGTCTGGGAAAACGTAACTTTGGATTTCAACACAATGGGAAAGTGCATTATTCTAAGGGAAGCTGATTCATCTTGTTTGAATAGAGCTTTGTTTTCTTTTTTACTGTTATTTTTTCCCCCTAAAATATGTGTCCTAAAATATCAGGTGAGATATTGTTTTACTTGACTGGTAATTGTCCTGGTTGTTTTTAAGGTCCAAAAGTCATAGGATAATCGTTACAATTGTGCCAGGATGGAACGCTGGTGTATCTGAGCAAAGATGTTCAAATGCTGTTGATAGTTGCTGGTTATAATGTTATATATGTATGTGCCGTATATGTAGCATTGGCTCAGGTTTGCTCTTGATTTCAGCTGCAGTTGGAGTCTATGTGGGTGGGGCGAAATAAATCTCTTCAGAGTTCTCTTTGTAGGTTTCACTGCAAACATCACACTGGATGTGTTGTTTTCAGTGATGTCAATATATTTGGACTGTTTCATTCATTTGAATGTGATGAATGAATCTCAAATTGCATCACTGCTTCCAGTTGCGGAGGTTTCTGCAGCAATGCTACATAAATAAATAGAGGTCTTGGTATCTGTGTATACATACATATTTGAACCTTGTAAACTTTGTGAGAGAGCTCTTCAAAGTTTGCACAGCCTTGTATCATCTGTAACAGGCTATGTTTGAAGCTTCCTTTCACCCGAGACTCAATATTTGTGAGTGTATTCCATTAGTAAATGTTGTTTCATCCCAGTGTGTGTGAGAGCCTTGGCAGGTGTTATCTTCTAAAGAGATTAAATGTAAGGTCTTCACCTTGCAGACAGCTATGCTCTGGTGTTTAATCCTATTGACTCCTTTGAACTCTATGTGGCAGACTATACCCATATGTGTAAGTGGCTGCAGGATAGACAGGTAACACGCTGGAGGAGATAAGTGAAGTGTTTTAGAACTGTCACTTTCCCAGTTCTGGCTTCAAAGTGTCGAGTGAGATTTGAGTGAGAGCTTTGGAAAACACACAGAAATACATTGATGGCCAGCCTGGCAAGAAGTGGTTGCTTTTGACTGCAGCTGCACTCAGCAGTGCCTCTAACCCAGGAAGCTGAAATTCCATTCCTGGAAGAAAAGATGCTTCTGTGTTGTCCTTAGATGCCACCAGCCTGAGGAGTCCCACAGGCCAGAGAGGCTGTGTGGCATATAGAGCAGCTTGGTGCAGGTGGAGTCTGTAATGTGTTTAACTTCCAACTGAATAAGCACATATGAAGGAGGGGAAACTGCCTTTTTTCTGCATACAGTCCAAAGCTGAGCGAACCATAATGCTGGAGGATAGTGCTGCCAATCGCAAGTCCCTACTATGCAGCCCACAATGAGAAGCTTCTCAAAGAAGTGATTGCAAATATTGTTATTTTTTTAGTGTTGTCTTGCTCAATTTAATTTCATTATGGAAAACAGCCAATGCAAGTGGATTTCAGGTGATGGGAAAATTGCAACCCGAACTGTTAGCTTGCCAAAGTTAACAATGAAAATGGAATTACAAGCGTAAGCACTGATAGCTGTCTGCATCAGCAGTAGAGCTCTTGGTTTGTGGATGGAGCAAAAGGCATGTTCTTTATCAGTTATGTTGGTAGATGACTCTCTGAGCCTGTAAATATCATATTAAAAGGATCACATATTAAAAGCTTCTCACTGAGAGGTTTGAATGTGAACCCTTGCAGCCACCGGTCTCTCAGTGTTTTGAGTGAACTTTCCTGTTACGTTTACAGAGTGCTTTTGTCCACCACATGTACATGCCTTTCTTGTTCCACACATTCATTTTTATTTTGGTGATAGAGTTCACAAGAAACTGTGAAGGTTTCTTCAGGAGTCCTGCTAGGGAGGCAGAGTGTACAGAGTGCATCTGAGGGAAAGTTCTCTAAAATGAGAACTTGTGGCTTCCACTATACTTCTGCACAATGAATTACCCTGTAGTACATGACCTGGAAGCAATGAATAAATGCTCTAGAGTTTTCTGTTCAACCGAATGGCTTCTTTTAGGAAACAGATATATTTATATGTATGTGTACAGATAGATATAGATATATGAGCATATTAAAGTAACTTAGTTATTCAAATGTTGCAAGACCTCTGTGACACCAAGGGAATGCACGTAGTCTGTCAGTGGAAGATCTGATCCAATCAACAAAAATGGATCACTAAATCTGGTTAGATGAAAAATCTTCAATTAGATTCTTCTTAGATGTGGAAGTGCTAACATAAATGTTAACAACATATAGGATACTATACCAACCAGCAGAAACAAGCGTTTTCTAACAATATGGGTGACTGAGTACGCTGGAAAAAGGACAGAACCACAATACTTTCGTTAAAGGTTTTCTTGTTTTGTTTTCACCCTGGTTCTGCTGCAGTGCGTATGTACCTTCTGCAGCCAGTGTGAACTTGTGAGTTCCCAAAGGACATTAGCACAAGAAGCCCAAATGATGCACTGAATGTGTTCCCTTCACAGGCTCTGTGCTGAGATGCAGATTTCCCATCCAGCTCAGTGGTTCCTAGGGGAGTTTCACCTCCAGCCTTTCACTGGATCCCTCTTTGCTGCCACCTCTATTGTGCCAGTGGTAAGCACAAGCTAGAAAGCCCGCTGACTCTGTCGTGCACCAGCTGGGAATCTTCGCCCCATGCTGCCCAGCACTGCTTGTTCTGGGAACACTGGCAATGCCTCCACACAGGCCTGTCAGAGATCTTTTTTTTCCTTAGGTTTCTTGTCATGTGTCCTCTGCCACAGGTGCTCAAAACAGTTTTGTCCACATCTACTGTACACTTGTGTAGACTCTGGGAAAGCAGTTGACTAAAACAGTGATGATCTTGTGAAATCCAAAGAAGCTTGTTAGGAAGGGCAGGGGAAAAAGAGAGAATTTGTTCAGTTGTGGAGGCTTTGTTGATGTTTGAAAGCTTCAGTGGTGATTGGATAACTTCCGAAATGACAATGCCAAGAGACTAAAAACTGAACAGTTTTTTGTTTTGACAGTACAGTTAATATTGTTGGCTTAATGAACACCGTGGCAAAAAGCTATCTTGTTTAAAAATAATTCTGTCTTTGCTTAAGTTATATGACATCTCTGGATGTCCTAAAAATGGCTGCAGTAAATTCAGGAGAAATGACAGTTGGCAATGTTGAGACTGTTATTGTTAAAAGGTAGAAAGCAAGAAGAATTTTTTCCCTTTGTGTTTTATGAAATGGAAAAAAGGTAGAATTTCAATAAATCCTGAATCTAATTCAGGGAAAAATCCTTAATGGAGACTGACAACTGGCCAGTCTGGGTACACAGAGACTAAAGTATAGTGCTTTTTAAAAAAGTATTTGTGAACTGTGAAAAGCAAGAAGCCCAGGCAGAAGGTCAACAAAGACTATAGTTTCCAGTGCATATATTTCCATCTTAAATTGCTTCTTTTTCTTCTCCACCATTTCTTGCAGATCTCTCTTTTTTGCCATGTCAGCTGACAGCCACCAGCTCCACACTCATTCCTACCAGGACGCACTAAGTTCTACTTGTCATGGTCTCTTGAATGTCAACAGTCACCCCCTGTCGAAGAGCTCCTCAAGTCTGGCCTGTACTGGGCAATCAACTTTGGAGGAAAGGCAAAGCAACAAACAGGAGCTGAAGAAAAGCCACAGTAGCACCATCTGCCATACCCCAGGAAATGAGAGTGATGCCAGGAGTGTGCCAAGTCTTGGATGGTCCTTCTCGCAGCCTGGGATGATGGGACTTGGATCAGTGGTCCAAACCATAAGTGATCAGTCAGCCAATGACAATTCACAGAGCGGAACTAAGACTACAAACCATTTTCTTATCGCTGAACAGTCCCCAGCATCCTGGGAAGTGGGGGACACTAAGATGTGTGTAAAGAGCAGCACTGTTGAGAATGTTTCTTCAGCCTGCATTGTACACCACCAAAACATGTGTGAAATGGAAGAACCAGGAACTGTCCTTCAGAGAAGCCACTCAGACCTAACTTGCAGCTGCAGACAGCAGACTTATGTCACTCACATAGAAACTAGTGCTACTCACTCCAGCCTAAGCTCTTCTAGCTGCAGACATGGTCCACCAGTGGCTAGGCTGTCTTTCCAAACACAGAGATATGGATCAGAAACAAATGAAAATACATCTCACTATCAAAACCTTGTGACTCATCTTCCGGTTCTACCTAGGGACCAAAAAGTACCCACAAATAGCTTCGACAGCAGTGGTATTCCACGTAACACTACTGTTTACACAGATCCTGGAACATTTCACACTGCCGTTCTGGGACCCCACATGCCTGGAAATGGTTTCTCAAACAGGACAATGTTCAGTCAAGCCACTGGGATTATTCATGGTGGTCTGACTTATGGTAATATTCCAAACTCTGCGTACTCACCCATGGTGATGACAGTTCATAACAATTCTGCAGGGCCCTGTAATATAAGGCAGGACCCTTGTATGAAAGTAGATGCCACCATCCCTGCCTACTGCCATTCTTTGCCCATACCATCTATACAGCTTGTTCCACGGTTGGTATGCTCGGTTAGCGAGTCGGGAAAAGAGCAGACAGCACCTGGCTATTTTCACTCCTTTTCTACTTCAGACATTCTGACGTATCCTAAGCTGGTGTCTTCAGTAAGTGAATCTGGCCTGGATGCCAAGAGAGTCCTGAAGTGCTGCAGCATTCCTGGTGAACAACCGCAACATGCTCAACACTGCGCTCAGCAGGAGAGAGCTCCTCAAGAAGCAAAGGCTGCCTGTGTTGCCTTTAGTAGCCCGCGAGGTGCAGGGATGGTAATGACAACTAAGGATATGTGGACTATGACCTCTATGAATGATTTAACCAAAGGACTGAAACCAGCTCTTGAGCGTAGAGATGCCGAGGTACAAACTCTTCCAACCGTGGAATGCAAATCGGTGGCAACAAGCCCAGCGCCTGCAGCAGAAAGCCACTCGCACGTGTTCCCAGAGGTGAACCTGGAGCAAGACTTGGAGGACCCCAAATCTCCAGTACGTGAAGTGAGATGGGACGACGAAGGAATGACGTGGGAAGTGTATGGGGCTTCTGTGGATCCAGAAGTCCTTGGGTTAGCCATTCAAAAACATCTCGAGATTCAAATAGAACAGTTCCAGACAGAGCCTTCTGAGCTGGCTGGGAAAAGTAACGAGGAGCCATCTTCTGATAAAATGGGGAAAAAAAGGCCGTTCAGAACAATGATGCATTCCCTGAGATATCCGAGCTGTTGTGCTCGTTCCAGTACTGCAGTGGAGTGAGCACGGCTGTAGGACAGCTGTGCTGCTTTTAAAGTGTAAATAAACGCCGACTCTTATGTGTTAACGTAGTAGATGTGGACAATGCCCTTCGGGGTAAGTGGGAAAAGTGACCATCAAATACACATCAAAGCAAGGAAAACCCCATGGCTGGGCCATATAACAGAGGACATAAGGTTGTACCTACATCATGCCATCTGAATGCTCTTGACTGTATTTAATGTAGCACTGTTTTATTCTTCTGTTAGTTTTAAATTATATTGTAAGGAATGAGACTTCTTTTCTAAATGATGCATCTTTTTAAAATAATGATTTTTTTTTCTGTATTTTAATAATTTAGGGTTAGAAAACAAAGTTAGAAAAGAATGCTTTAATCAAAATTCTTAGCTTTCAATCCTACTCCCTTAAATTGTTTTGGGAGCCACTTTGCTGTTAATTTATAATAATGCTGACTATAAACCCACCTTAACAGTAGACAAAATGACAAACTAGTGTAATGCTATATGACAAAGCATTGTAACTTTTGCTACATAACTCTGAAGTAATTTTGATATTGTTAGTCTGAACTCTTCTCTTTGTAAGCTGATGTACAGTTGGAGGATGCTCCTGCAACTTTCAAATTAGTTTGTCGTTATGATGAATTACACTCTAAATATCCAGAACTGATGTTTACCAAGTGATTGACACAAATGTACAGTATTACCAAAGACGACTCATGTAATGTGAATTACTTCTCGAATGCTTGTTCATTAGAGACATGAAACAAAAGCTGTTCAGATTAGTCTGTCACATTATCATACCCTACAAATCATAAGCAGTTTTGTTTTGCTTATATTAAAAGTAATTTCCAGTAAATTCTTTTATGTGCATCTATCCTAAACAGTGGTTATTTTGTTGTTGTGTAAACCACAGGTGACAGTTTGCATGTAACCTTTGCTCGTCTTCTGTTCCCTGTCTGGTTTGACGTCAAGCATCTGCTGAAAGTGAGAGTTTGTGTCTCACCAAAGTACAGCTCTAAGGTTATTTGTTCTGAGTGCCTTGGTCGTATGGGCAGCTTAAAGATTTCTTTTTGCTCAAAAACAACTTTGCAGACAATTTCCCAGTGAGAAACCTTTTATGATACCGTAATGCAGCCGTAGTGCAGGGCCTGTTTGCAGTGAAAGGTTTGTCAAGGAAGCTGAGACTATTATTTACAGTGTCATATGTGGCTTTTGGTCAACGTCTAAGATTCTTCAGGAAACTAGAAATGTGCAGTATCTTTTGATGAAGAGAGAGGAGGGACGTTCATTTCTGTCTCAAAGGAAAACTTGCAGCATCAGAGAACTTACTTTGCCTGTGTGTGGTTGTGCTTCTGTTGGTTTGGTTTTCATCCCAGCTTTCTAAAACAATAAGTTCACAGGCTGTCTATGTAACGTTCACCTAATGTGTATATGAACAGGAGTCCCTGATGCTTAGGACAGTTTTAAAATTTCAGCTAGAAAATCCTTAAATATAGGAGCTGCTAGCTGGAATGTGCTGTGCTGCATTAATTTAATAACGTAGAGTAGTTCAAGACCAAATTTTCATTGTTGGACAAAGCGGAATTAAACAGAGCTGAGGCTCATGAAACTCACTTTGAGTTCAGGAGGCTTCATTCAGGCCCTGGGACTTTGGCCTCAAAAAAGTCTGAACTCAAAACAACTTTGATGCAAACCAAGTCTGAAACCACTGGAATATGACACCTTGCTCAGGGTACCTCTATAGCTGTGAGCATCCAAGTTTTGATAATGGTCCTAGATGTTAAAAGTTCCTTTTATTAATGCTTTACTAGAAGTAAAGAAGTAATGACTAACTAAAAAAAGTTGCTTCCACTGGTATTTAGCGTTTAGCTAGACAGTTTCTGTACGGGCTTATTTTATGGGCCAGAGTATCATAAGGAGTACCAAACATGGATTTCTTCCTTTCTTCAAATATTACACTTAGAGAATTTTAAGCATTATAAAGGCATAAAACCTTGTGTTGTCTGTTAGCTTGTCCACAGGCTTGCAGCAGAATTAAAGATTTGAACAGTTAAACTAAAGCTTTAAAATGGCAACTGTACCTTGCTCCCATGACCATCATAATCCATACTGTTAGGCGATTTAGCATGTGGAATAATCTTGATTCTCCTTCCCACCCACCCCCCATCCCAAGCACTCCTCCAAAATAAAGCCCCCGACTCTAGGAAGATGATAAAATAGACTCAATATCAAACTGGTCAGAAAGAGATAGTTTGCAGAAGGGACTGGAACAATATAGCCAAGGTCCTTGAGTGCTTTGCCTGTTGTATACTGTAAAAGCTGGGAAAACTCTTAAATTTCATACAGCTCTACTGTGAACTACCTATGGTTTATGCATTGGCATGGATTTGCTATTACAGTGCTAAACACTGATTATCATTCCTGGATGAGAGAAATAAATGACAAACAAGGGGAAAGGACAGCAATGACTTGCTAATCAAGAAAAACAGATGCTCACTCATTACAGGCATTGTAAGTCTTTAGGACACTAATTGGAGTCGCTGTTGGTAACAAAAATAGTGTTTGTGTTTGAGGATTTCCTATGGTTTTGGAAAGGATTAAAATACAAGCCATATTAATAGAGATGGGGGGGGGGGAACCCCAAGCAAAATACTCATCTGAATATTAACTACATGGATAAAATAAGTTGTTTCATTTGTATCATGGATACCTCTTAAAAAGGGAATTTGGATTCACTTTGCATTTGGGTTCAATATTTTTTCTTAATTTAAATGAGTCAGGTTGTATATTAAGTATTCTTCGTATTAGAGCTCTGTTCAAGAGTTATTCTTGTAAATGTGAGAACTCTGTCTCTGTTTTTTAATGTTTTCTAACTTAGGAAAATGCAAATCCATTACATTCTACTTTTAAATATGAAAAAAGTAGAAGGAGAACTTACATTGGATTTATAACTGAACGGGTCAATGCTGAACACAGATGCTTGTCAAACTAGGGTGAAACCAGGGTGTATTATTCTCTTGAGCCCAGTCGAAAACCAGTTTGGATCGCATCACACTGCCTCTGCTGCCCAGCCTGGATGCTCGGGTACCATTCACAGCTCACCAAGTCAGGGCTGCGTTTCACACAAATCCTGGGTGAGGGCTGCACCAGCACACTGGGAGCTTAACCCATTTGCCTCAGTGCTCCTTCTTTCCCTTGAAAGATGGGAACAGCCACCTGGTAATGCAGTATTTTGGATATGTTATATCATCCCTAGATGCTGACTAATGTCTCTAGAGGGACTGAACTCTTCATACGACTTGGTGGCTACAGGATTGATAATGGGCTGAGGTGCTCAGGTCAGTGGTTCTGCACAGATTGAAGGGAATTGATACTGATATCAGTATGCTGATGAAATAGCTCTGCAAAAGAGTTACAATAATTCATTTCGCTCTGAATTATTATCTTGCTGTAGTAACAAAGGAGATGTGTCACCAGATTTACTGTTACCGTGCCTGGAGGAGAGGCCAAAACTTGTCAGACGTTTGACACTGACTGACTTTATTGCACAGCTGTAATTTGAGATAATCTTTTGACTGTGGGGTAAATACTGAAATAGAGGATATCCTCTCCAGGTTTTAAATAAAAACCTTCAATAGTTAAGTTGATTCTCTTAAAAACAAACAAACAAACAAGTTAGTTGCTTGATCAATGTTATATCAGTTAGTTTTAAAAACATTGTATTTATTTGTTTGGTCTTCTCCTGAAAATGTCAATTTGTTCTGAGAAAGGGCTTTCTAGAGTTGTGTTTGTGACAGGTTGCTTTATGGCTGGGGATCAGATGGGGAGGGCCACTGAACCAAATTCCCTCCGGCCCCAATAACGCAGGTGCCCCCATAACAGACTTCCCAGCAATTCCTGCTGCCCCAGGGCGATGAGGAGATGGCAGCAGGGATGGGGGTGTGCAGCTGAGGGGCACTCTGAAGCTGGCACCTCCATGACGAGGGTGCTGGGGGCTCTCTCTCACCCCTGGTTCAGTCTGCGGTGTTTGCAGACCACTTGCCTGTGGCCTCATGCTGCTGCAAGAGACCTTTTAGTTGCTACAGCCTGGATCTGAGCTGGCTCTGCTAAGGATGGCTGCAGATATCACCCTTCATACGCAGGTTTTGCTTCAGGAGCTTACCATCCTTCCAGATGTAGCTTAAGAAATTGAGTGTTGTACAGCTGGAGCAACACTGCTCTGTTCCCATGGTCCTCTGAGGTGGGAGCGAGGGGGAAGGAAAATGCACCCAGCTGTTCTGTGCCCAGCTGTGACCAGAGATGTTTCAGGGAAAAAAAGCATCTCCACTGTACGGAGAGGAGAACGTATCTCTTCCTGTTCACTTCTCTGCTTATAGCCAGTAAGAAATAATGGCAAGCTGGACTAATTGCATTATTGGATAGACATTTAGTCTTTTAAATCCAAAGCAGTAATGACCTGCCTGAAGATGTGCTGAGGTAAGAGGCCTTCTGGATGTTACTCCCTGTTAAAGATGGAATAAGAAAACCCATGTAGTTTCGCTTAGGAAAAGCAATGTGCAGTGAGCTTGGGATAAAGCAGCGTCTCGGCGCAGAGACTAGACCCAGGAACCCCGGCTCCACGCAGGGAGTGGGGCCAGGTGCCCTCCAGACACTGCCAGCCCCCTCTCTCAGGAGCTTTTCCAACTGTGAAATTGCAATGTTAATACTTCATTACCATCTGTTCCTTTCAGACATGTTGAGGTGATTAATTTGTCTTCTTAAGCCCCTTGAAAATGAAAGCAGTCTATTAGTGCTAAGTAATACTGTTAATTGGCAAGAGAGAAGGAGGCAGCATGTGGGTTTATGAGCTGGAAATAAATAATTCTAATCGACTCATACAGTACCAGTTAAATAACTTGGTGGGACTTGCTTCGTTAGTCACTTGTGTCTTTCTCTTTCAGGGGACTTCAGGACTGTAAGAGTGAAGCGAGTTTTGGTTTCTAAGATTTCTTTCTCTTCCCTCTATTCAGAACTATGGATCTGAAATGAAGAACACAACGTGCCTATTGAGCTTCTTTCCAAAGCCTTGTTATTTACACAGGTCACAACATCCAGCTGACCCTCTGCAAATAAGGAGAACCTAATGCCTGTGAGCTTCTGCGTAGAGCCCTGGGCTGCTCGTGTCTGCAAGTACTGCGTGCCTGCTGAGGGAGGGAGCCGTGGTGCTTTCTGCTGATGCTATAGTCTGGGGCGTCCCGCTCCTCTGCCCTCCTACAGCGGGCAGCTCTACCGAGCCACGTGGTTTGTAAAGGGGAAGAGACGGGTAAGCTTCATGGGTTAGTGAGAATTTTGTTCCTTTTCTCACTCAAAAAGAAACTTGCAGCCAAAAATTCTGCCCAGTATAAAAATGGGTGTGTTCTTTTTTCACCTCTGCAAGCTGGAATGAGTGTATCTGTTTTCTGTGGGGCAGCACCCCTGCCCCGGGCAAAACCAGTGCTGCGGAGCCATGTCTTCTTCTGGGAGCTCCTTCACAAGACTAAGGAGACAGTCACTTGTGGCTTTTACTGCCAGTCTGCGTCTGTGAAGGGAATGGTGCACATCCTTTGCCGTGGTCACTTGGATGCCCAGCTTCCATCTTTCTCAAGCTGTAGAAGTGCTGGGTCTTGAGCTGACAGCCATCACATGTACAAGGGCCAATGTGTTCAGATAGCAGAGCACTAAGCTGTAGCTTGTAAGTCTTTAGAAGCATTAATCCTATCTAATATGTGACCTAAACAGATGTCATCTATCTTATTATCAGCCTTTCCATGTACTACAGGCTACGCCACTCAGACGACATGTGGAGGAAGCTTAGAAAACAAAGGGGGGAAACACAAGCGAGGAAATGACACCGCAGAGCTCCATCCCGTTCCAGCCACCTCCTGCTCGCCTATGGGCAGAAAAGACAACTCCAGCATCCCCAGTGTTGCAGGTGGCTCAGCGGTGTAATGGAGGAGAGATTTTGTCCCCTGTGGTGTTAAAGGTAGTGTAACATAAGGAATCTGGGTCAAGTGCTTTGGAGAACTCCTGCTGGCCTGATGGGATTCCATCTCCTAGCTCCACCTGGCGCTTGGCGGCTGTGCACAGCCTGGCAGTACGAACCCGCTCTTGGTCCGCTGCGTGTTCTGGTCCCTGCTCACCTCCGACAATTTTTACTGTAAAGCAGAGGTGGGGTCACAGCTCCCTGCACAGTGACCCTTGACCAAACTCCCTTTTGTGCTTTCCAGGGCACGGCTGCTGATGGGCAGCTCTTTGCAGGGCACAGAGCGTGCAAAACCATCCGGGCTTGGGTGCAGTGATCTGACCCGCACTGTACCGCCCTGACAGCAATGGCAGAAACTGGCGTTTCTCCTCCTTCCCCTGCCACAGACACAACACCGTCGGTAATGACATGTGCATAAAAAGTCAGGCATTTCATCTCCTCTCACTGCTTTTTTCAATGGTTGTAGGTAATTTGCTTACCCGGCCCCTGGCACTGTCTATAGCGCAAACTGCTTCGCCCCGGATTGGGACTGAGCAGAAATCCCTGCATGAAGGTAAATTAAATGCTGTCTTGTGTTCACATTGCCTGGAAAACCCTACAAATGCCATTGCCTCAGAGAATACAATTTTAGGAACTTCCTGTACCTTAATTTGAATTCATGATCATGAATGGGGTTATGTTGTAATTTCTTCCTTGTTTTCATAGTGATCTGTTTTTGCTAAATTTTATGCTTTTTTTCAGTATCAACCTCACTCTAACAGTAGAATTAGGGGTTACTTTAGTGTCACGCTGCTGTAGCTGCTTTCTTAAAAAGGATCTTGGAAAAAGATGAGACAAGTGTTTCTGAGAAAGCAGAAGAGACCTGTTTTGATTGCGTGATGCCTGTTCAACAACCCACTTCTCCACTGAAATGAGAACAATCTCAAGAGCCGTAACACAGCACAGTTGTCAGATAAAACAGCCCTTGTGCTTTAAGCCTGCACTGAGAATCCTTACCTGCTCCAATTTTGACTGGAATATGTGTTTGTGTGTATGTGTGTGTATATATATATTCCACATTCACAATGTTTCGTGACCAAAATCACACAGCTGTTTCACTACAGGCTGAATCTATGTTTGTGACAGAACCAGTTTTCTGCAGTAGGTTGAAGCTTTGTAAAAGCAGTTTTAGGTTAGTTGAAATTGTTTGAAATCACACGCTGTTTACACGCCTGCCTGCCTCCCTCGCTCCCAGTGCGAGCCCCTCAGTGCTGCGCCAGAAAGCGGGGACGTGCATCTCCTCTGCTTTCACCTCCCTGGAGGCCCTTCCCTCCTGTTCGAATATGGGCGCTTGTGGTGGGGCCAGCGCCCCACTTGAGTCACCAGGTCTGCTCCTTCCCCATGTGATTGCTCCTCATTAGGTTATTTAAGCTTTTTGTTATTTCTCTCATAGAAATATTGAATATCTGGGTATTATATACCTTTATATGAAATAAAGTACTTCTCTCTATTGAGGATATTAAATTTGGAGGCTCCTCCCCTGTGCCAGACACCAGCTTTTTCCTGTATCGCTTTCCCACCTTTCTAGCATTGCAGAAGCCAACTGTCTTTTGCTGAAGATGATTAATAATAACCTCGCCTAGTTTAAACTCATCTCCTCAACCCTGCTATAACAAGCAGGAGGTAATGAACAATCTGGAGAATACATTGTGCAGGATCAAGTGCTTTTGTTTGTTGGTTTGTTTTCTAATTCAAATGCAAAGTGAGTCAATTTTTTCAGAGATAATGTCTTGAAACCAACTCAAATTTAGTTTCATAGAATCATAGAATCATAGAATGGTTTAGGTTGGAAAGGACCTTGAAGATCATCGAGTTCCAACCCCCCTGCCATAGGCAGGGACACCTCCCACTAGACCAGGTTGCCCAAGGCCACGTCCAGCCTGGCCTTGAACACCTCCAGGGATGGGGACTCAACAACCTCTCTGGGCAACCTGTTCCAGTGCCTCACCACCCTCAAAGTGAAAAACTTCTTCCTAATGTTCAATCTAAACCTGCCCTCTTCCAGTTTGAAGCCATTCCCCCTTGTCCTGTCACTACATGCCCTAGTAAAAAGTCCTTCCCCAGCTCTCCTGTAGGCCCCCTTTAGGTACTGAAAGGCCGCAATAAGATCTCCCCGGAGCCTTCTCTTCTCCAGGCTGAACAGCCCCAACTCCTTCAGCCTCTCCTCATAGGAGAGGTGCTCCAGCCCTCGGATCATCCTCGTGGCCCTCCTCTGGACACGCTCCAACAGGTCCATGTCCTTCTTATGTTGGGGACTCCAGAGCTGGACGCAGTACTCCAGGTGGGGTCTCACGAGAGTGGAGTAGAGGGGCAGAATCACCTCCCTCGCCCTGCTGGCCACACTTCTTTTGATGCAGCCCAGGATGCGGTTGGCCTTCTGGGCTGCGATCGCACATTGCTGGCTCATGTTGAGCTTCTCGTCGATCAGCACACCCAGGTCCTTCTCCTCAGTGCTGCTCTCCAGCCATTCCCCGCCCAACCTGTAATTGTGCTTGGGATTGCCCCGACCTAGATGTAAGACCTTGCATTTGGCCTTATTGAACTGCATGAGGTTGGCTTGGGCCCACCTCTCCAGCCTGTCCAGGTCCCTCTGGATGGCATCCCTCCCTTCCAGCGTGTCTACCTCGCCAAACAGCTTGGTATCATCGGCAAACTTGCTGAGGGTGCTCTCGACCCCACTGTCCATATCTCCTACAAAGATGTTGAACAGTACAGGTCCCAGCACCGACCCCTGAGGAACGCCACTTGTCACTGGTCTCCACTTGGACATCGAGCCGTTGACCGCAACTCTTTGAGTGCGACCGTCCAGCCAGTTCTTTATCCATCGAATGGTCCATTTGTCAAATCCATGTCTCTCCAATTTAGAGACCAGGATATCGTGTGGGACAGTGTCAAATGCCTTGCACAAGTCCAAGTAGATGACATCAGTCGATCTTCCTTTGTCCACCGCCGTTATGACCCCTTCGTAGAAGGCCACCAAATTAGTCAGGCATGATCTGCCCTTGGTGAAGCCATGCTGGCTGTCACCAATCACCTCTTTGATTTCTGTGTGCCTCAGCAGAGTTTCCAGGAGGATCTGCTCCATGATCTTGCCAGGCACAGAGGTGAGACTGACTGGCCTGTAGTTCCCCGGGTCTTCCTTATTTCCCTTTTTGAAAATGGGGGTTATGTTTCCCCTTTTCCAGTCATCAGGAACCTCGCCAGACTGCCACGACTTCTCAAATATGATGGCTAGTGGCTTAGCGACTTCATCTGCCAGTTCCCTCAGGACCCGCGGATGTATCTCATCAGGTCCCATGGACTTGTGCACCTTCAGGTTCCTCAGGTGGTCCCGCACTTGATCTTCTTCTACAGTGGGCGGTTCTCCATTTTCCCAATCCTGGCTTTTGCATTCTGCATCACGGGCAGTGTGGCTGCAGTCCTTGCCAGTGAAGACTGAGGCAAAAAAGTCATTGAGTACCTCAGCCTTGTCTCTATCCCGGGTAACCAGTTCTTGTGTTTCCTTCCGGAGAGGGCCCACAGTTTCCCTAGTGTTTCTTTTCTCGCTGACGTATTTAAAGAAAGATTTCTTGTTTGTCTTAATATCCCTTGCCAGATCCAGTTCCATCTGGGCTTTGGCTTGTCTAACCCGATCCCTGGCTGCTCGGACCATTCCCCTGTATTCCTCCCAGGCTACCCGCCCCTGTTTCCACTCCCTGTAGGCCTCCTTTTTCCTTTTGGTCATGTCCAGGAGTTCCTTATTCATCCATGCAGGCCTCCTGGCTTTTCTGCCTGCCTTCCTCTTTGTAGGGATGCACTGGTTCTGGGCTTGGAGGAGGTGGTCCTTGAATATTAACCAACTTTCTTGGGCCCCTCTTCCCTCCAGCGCTTCATCCCATGGCACCATACCAATCAGATTCTTCAAGAGGCCAAAGTCAGCTCTCCCAAAGTCCAGGGTCGCTAGCCTGCTGTGTACCTTCCTCGCTGCTTCGAGGATTTTGAACTCGACCATTTCATGGTCGCTACAGCCCAGGCTGCCCATGAGTTTGACACTGTCTACCAGACCCTCCTTGTTGGTAAGCACAAGGTCCAGCATAGCTCCTTTCCTCGTTGGTTCCTCAACCATTTGGAGAAGGAAGTTGTCCTCAATGCAATCCAAGAACCTCCTGGATTGCCTATGCTTGGCTGTGTTGCCTTTCCAACAGATGTCAGGGTGGTTGAAGTCACCCATGAGCACCAGGGTCTGCGAATGTGATGCCACCCCTATCTGACTATAAAGGGCTTCATCCACTGGGTCTTCTTGGTCGGGTGGCCTGTAGCAAACCCCCACCGTAATGTCCCCTGCTCCCGATTTCCCTTTAATCCTAACCCATAGGCTCTCAGTTGGCTCTTTATCCATCCCCAGGCTAAGCTCCATGCATTCCAGGTGCTCTTTAACATACAAGGCAACACCACCTCCTCTTTTCCCCAGCCTGTCTCTCCTGAAGAGCCTGTAGCCTTCCATTCTAACACTCCAGTCATAGGTGTCATCCCACCAAGTTTCTACGATGCCAATGAGATCGTAGTCCTGGAGTCGTGCCCACATCTCTAGTTCCTCCTGCAAATGCCTCCTCATGCCCAGTTACTGAACACTAACCTCTCTCCATTAGCCTGCATCCCAGCTGTCCTCCAAACAGCCGAACGCAAAGCGGCTGCCCTGTCCAAAAGCCAGTCACTTGCAGGCTTGGAGGCATGGGAAGTTTTACCCCCAAAACCCAGCTCTTTGGGAAACCATATGTCTCTGAAATTTTAGCATGGAGCTCTACACTTGCACGGGAAACTTTTCCATTGATGTTCTGATTTCTTAAATTTACAGCATTTTTGGCATCCCAAGTGTGCCAGGCAGTTATTCAAAAGATGACTGTGTGGTATATGCGGAACATGACTAAGGATTTATGTTTAATATTTATCTCCTTCCTCAATATTTCAAGTTGCAGGAGCCACCGAGTCTGGGATCAATGAACCACTGTTGGGATGTGACTTTGTGTATTGGATGTATTTCTCTGTGTGTTGCAGACTGGCCAGCAAGCTGTGGCAGAGGGTATTTTCAGCCAAACACCACAGGGAGAGTTATATCAGGCACGGACACAAAGCTGCACTCCTGGCCTCGGCAGCTCTCGTTACAGGTATGCACAGCCTTTACAACAATTTTTCAGTGACACAAATATCAATGTTTTGGAGAAGGTTGCTGATGAAATCAGTAACACACTGACAAAGAGCACTTTGTGCTGGCACATTTTTGTGTAGCAGTTGGGCCACTGAAGATGCGGTCAAGCCTACTGTAACCCACAAAGCATACATGGACATTCCTCTCGTTTGCACAGCACGTGTGAGTTGCAGTACCTGTCCATCATATCTGAACTGAGTGTGCTTTCTGCTTGGTAGGTGGGAAGACATTTAGTTTCTGGCCATCAGAGGATCTCCTGGTTCTGCAAAAGGATATGTGTATATGAAATTGTTGCTGTTTGAGATACATCTACCAGCTGAAGCTTTGGAGGGTTTCAGGAGGGAAAAATTAATAACAAAAAAGCAGGACAAAATGGGTGAGGATTAAAATGGCTATACCCATGGGTTTGTTGTAGAGAACGTGTGGGACCCTTAGGAAAACCTACTTGCCTAGGCATCTATCACGCAAAGATGCTGTGTTGACAAACATCTGAATGTGTGGATATGTGCTGACCAACCTGTCTGTGCTAATTGAGCCCTAATACCTTCATTGCACATACGATGAAGCAGTACACAAATAAAGGTATTTCCCTCTACAATTGTGAGTAACCCCTATTGCAGAAGGGAGAGCATTTCCACTATCACAAGTTAAATCTGTTCCTTTTCTCTGTCCCTCTACTCAGGGGTGACACTTCTTGGGTTAAACCATCTGTTGTTATTTTTAGCATTGATATGTTTGGACCACAAGAAGTAAGATTTGTTTGCGTCTGTGGTGCAATTCACAAACGCAGGGTTCTCACTGCAGTCCATTGCTTCCAGAAGTAAGTTCTGCCTTTGGTTTGACTTCCTGGACAAGCTACAGAAAACCTGTCTGGGAACCTCTTTAAATGAAAGATGTGTGTGGAGTTAGGTGTATCCTGTACTTCTGTTTCATGTGAAGTGGGACAGACTATATGTGGGATAGACGCATAGACAGCAATTTAAAAAAGTTTGCAGAAATGAGACATCCTTAAACTAGAGAAGGAAAAAGGCCAAGCGTGGGTGCAGAAAAAGGTTATTAAAACATCTGTGTACAGTCTATATATGGAAAAATTTGTTGGGGAGTTCAAAAATATTTAGTTTATCTCTGGTATTGAGGTAGCTCGACACAAACAGCAAAGATTCGAGGCAAGTAAATACAGCCCAGAGAGCTTTGAAAATCCCCTGCAGGGAAGTAGAGCCTCGGACTTAAGCGCAAGGGACTGCTGCCCCGCTGGGCTCCTTGGGCGGGTTGGTGGCTGCGAGGTCGGCCTCAGGCCACGGGCAGGACGAGCTCTGGGGGAAGGCTGGGGAGGGATCTGGCACGCAGCTGTGGGACCGAGTGCCAGGTCACGGCCTGCCTGGAAGGGGACCAAGGACAGACGTCAGAGAGGATATGCGGGAGGGAGGGCCGCTCACCCGGGCTGGCAGGGACAAAGAGAAAGCAGCCCGCTTCCAGCAGCAGGGCTTGAAGAAACTAGTGATTCCCCGGGGAGCTGCATGAAATTCCCCGACGCCTACAATGACGACTCTTCTATAATTTCCTACTCTGCTTTGGGACCATTGCTGTCTCTGAGAGGAGCCACTGTCAGCTTGTTAGACTGCCTTGGCATCTGGCTTCGCCTCCAGATGTGCTGTGCGTGCTGTGCTGCTGTCAGTGTGCTGCGCTGCTGTATTTCCCTTTGAAAAGGCAGCGATGTGCTGCTTAACTGTGTGGTAGAGCTGCAGAACGGGGAAATTACATTACGGGGTGTTAGTGCAACTGACTCTTTTCAACTAAATCATTACAGTTATTGAAAGAGGAATGGTCTAAGTAGGAACCAGAAACATTTTTTAAGAACATGTCCATAAACCCCATAAAATTTGTTCTAAAACCATTGCAGCAGAGAACATTCCTCAAGTTCTTTGTGTTTTGGGTGGTGCAGAGCAGCACGGTTTGGCAGGCCGGTACCTAAGAACTGCAGGAAAAGCTTCTGCTTCTGTATCACGGCTCCTGTTTCAAGGGGGTGCGGAGGGATCAATCCCACCCTGCCCTTCATTCTCACACTGCAGCCGGGCAAGGAAGAAGTCTCAGAGTGTACAAAGAGGTTCATTAAGCACTTTTGCCGAATCAAGGCAAAGACAAGTGGTGGCTTGTCAGGAAGGATGGGCTTTATGGTGCAGGAGTACATGCGTGATTCCCACTTGGCAAGAAGTAGTACTGAATTTTGGGTACAAGAGCACATTATGCAGTCATACACTTCCTGAGGGGAAAGTCACATGCGTTAACCCTCATTAACTATCTTTGATGTGTATGTAGATCCCTTTTACACCCCCAAAATGCTTCTCTTCATACTTTGGTTGGAGGCCTACTGTCAGTACTGATACAGTCTTATCCAGCACTGAGGATCAACACAGTACATAAGCCTCCATATTTGCTACTGTTTGACCATGGGGAGATCATCTTGTTTATTTTTTCCATAAAATTGCAACTCAGCACAACCTTTTGCCCCTGTTTTAGCCACGTACCGATTTGTTCTTCGCTTAGGCTAATAACATTTTAAATCTCATTTTTTGAACTGCTGTGTAGGTTTGGGTAACAGGCACGTCTGGTGTGGCTTAAGGGTATGGCAGAGGGAGGAGCAGTGTGTACTCCCATCAGTGGTGGGAGGAAAGAGTCCATTAAAAATACGCATATGGTTTCTTACTCTGAAATTCTTTTAGGGATGAGATGGAAGACGTATTGAACTGGCGAATCCTCCTAGGAAAGCATAACCTTACCAACAAGTCCACACAGAGAGCGTACCGTGTAAAGCAAACCTACCAGCATGAGCTGTTCCACAAAACCCACTCAAACCATCTGGAATACGAGACTGCCTTGGTCAAGGCTATGGAAGGCGTACCAGCAAACCGCTCTGTCCGCCCTGCCTGGGAGAGGCTGCTCCCTTCATCTGGGACAGTCCGGCCGGGTAACTGGATGGGGGGACACAACAGGCGTGTGAGCACCACTGGTTTTCAAGGTCAGATGCGGTCAGCATTATTTTCTCTGAAATCCAAATAGACAGAGAAGGATTATATAGCACAGCCTGTGCCTCCTACGTGTTTAGATGAAGGTGGCAAATACCTGCAATGCAGGTTCCTAGGGTAACAGCACATCTGGCATTAGGTGGCTGGCTTGTACTTTCTCTTACCTCAGCATCAAATTATTTGTACTCTGGCAGCAGCCACGAGCCCTAACCACAAGCAAGATCCTGTTCAAAAGAACAGCTCCTTGGTCAGGGCCCAGAACAGAGTGAGTGCCTCCCGTGACGCAAGCTCCTGTGTGTAGGACATGGTGACTCAGCTACCACACGTGTGCAGAGCTGCACAGCTACTCGGGTTTCCATTTGAAGCTCCTTCTCTCGTTAATGTATATGTGCAAACACCTCTGAAAGGCAGTTGTCGGAGGTGCTGGCTGGGTGGTCCCGGGAAGGTGCAGGTGTCCTGGACTGACAGCACAGCCCGCAGCAGCGCAGCCCGCTCCCGCTGCCCTCCAGGAGACTAACGGGATCCTTTTCCCTGCTGACAACCACCATGGCAGGTGTTAGGAAGTGTTGTACTGCGCTTCACGCTTGGGGAAAAGACAAAAACAAACAAAGACTACTGGGCAAAGCCAAACCAAGCAGCGCGCACTGGGATATTCTCCAGTGGGCACCAAAACGACCAAACCCGGTGGCCTGACACATCCCCCGACATCATCCATGCTTCATCCTTGTCCTCTGCTCCGCCGTGCGGCGGGTGGGGAGGGCGGCCCGTCGCGCTCCGAGGTTTTGAGGCGAGGCCCGGCTGCCGGCGCTGGACCCCAGCGACCCCGGGGCCTGCCAGGCCCGCCGCCTGCCTCGCAGCCCGCCCGCCGCCAGCGGGGCGAGGGGAGGGACGCCGGAGATCACGACCTGCGTGGGCAGCTCCCGTGGGAGAGGCTCTGGTGGGGCAGGGCGACGCGCCGGGCGGGCCGCCGGCGTACCGCCCCCTCACAGCCCCCGCGCCCGCCAGATCGGAAGAG
>VUYV01000005.1:5046095-5107823 GCA_008711295.1 Anarhynchus alexandrinus
CCCCCCCCCCCGGTGGCGGCGCTGCGGGGCCGGGGGTGCGCGGCGCGGCCCGGCCGGCATTCGGGGCCCGGCGGAGCCGCTGTCGGTGGGAGGGCGGGTGTCCCGGCGGGCCATTACCGTTCTGTAGGGGAGAGCTAACCTTGATCGAACACGAAGGCAATAATAATCGGGGTTAGAAACGGTCAGGAGTTGTGCACCGCGTTTACTGGGAGTTTGGAAAACATCTGTTGTTAGGTAATGGGTGAGTGGTTTGAGCCGGAGCTTTTGGGGGTTTTATTAGTCATTCTTTCAGCTTTAAACTCGGTATTTGTGACTGGGATTAAAAGGGAAAAGCTGACAGAGGAAGAAGGTTGTCTTTCGCTGGGGCTTTAGGTAAGGTATGCAGTGACGGGAGGGGAAAAAAGCTGACAGGCCTTTAAAAAATACCGTTCGTAACGCTGCAAGTGTGTAAGGGTGCATTGATGGGTATACCCAGGGCTTGGCGATGCCAGCTTTGGGGCCGTACGCTTCAAGCAGAGCAAGGGATTTGTCAGTTGTTTCCCAAAGGGTTTTAAATGTAGAAGTCTGAAAGATGGTTGTGTTGTAGTGTAAAATCTGCGTTAAGATAACAGCATGTCTTTTCTGCTCTGGGATATCTACTTTGGTATCGGATGAAATTACGGCATAGTGATTTCAGGCCTTCATATTTGGATGTTTTGTGATTTTATTTATGTGCCTGCTGTTCTGTACTTAAAAAATAGATTTACAATGGATGGATTAAAACAACAATCAGACTTCTTGTGGTTCCCAGTGACAGGACGAGGGGCAATGGGCACAAGTTGGAACATAGGAGGTTCCGTTCGAATATACGGAAAAACTTCTTTACGGTTCGGGTGACAGAGCAGTGGCACAGGCTGCCCAGGGAGGTTGTGGAGTCCCCTTCTCTGGAGATTTTCAAGACCCGCCTGGATGCAGTCCTGAGTAATGTGCTCTAGGCAATCCTGCTTTGGCAGGGGAGTTGGACTAGATGATCTCTAGAGGTCCCTTCCAACTCTNACCCAGTGTGGCACAGGCAGGTAAAACCTACTTGAATTTTAGAAAATGTATCACCTGAAACTTTTTATTATTATTCCTTAAGATGTCAATTTCACTTCCTCAGAACTGTTAGAGGTCATTTTTTCTGCACGTGGCTTGTGAATTTCAAAATAGGGTGGTACGCATTTGTTTTGGAACAAAATAATCCCCGCAGCAGAAGCTCCACACAGATCCTGGCTTGTGGTGTTGATGCTGTACTGTATAAAATGCTTGTTATGCTTGGATGTACATGGAAATGTCTGAGATTCAGCTCGTGTACTTACAGTACTTCACTCCCTGACCACAACACCCACATACCTAATTTGGGATAGTTACTTCAGAGGAACTACTGTTTTTCTGGTGGAGCAAAATGGAAATGAAGAAGGATTTCTGTTCAAACAAGCCAGCTGGTTTAAAACCACATGAAGTCAGGTCACAGAGACCTTTGGAACCGCCTCATCCTGCCAACTGAAAGAAATCATTCCACGTTTATAAATAGAGTCTGTTCGGCGTGAGGTTTTGTTCCCTTCAGAAGCTTTTCCCCAGCAAAGGCAGGGCACAGCCATCTTTTCGAGGTTATTCAACACCCGTTTGAAATGGAAAACAATGTGCAGTGGGGATGGTTGTGCTGAAAGTGAAAAGCTGGTAAAACCAGTTTTCTGCTGGCCTGCTAGCAGATTGCTAGGCAAGGAAGGGTTGTCCCCTCCTCCACCGCTCCCCAGACACTGATATTTAATTATAATCTAAATTAAAAAAAAAAAAGTATTTTTGTCCAGCAGCTTCTGATAATAAAAGCAAGATAAGACTACTACGAGAAGCAGTACCGCAGGGGTGGAGCGGGCAGCCTGTTTGAAGACTGGAGGTGGTACAGAGCACTAGGAGAAGTAATACTGTGACCACAAGTTTTGGCTGCAGTGACCTTTGCAGTGACAACCCACCAGCCAGGCTGTTGGGTGTTAATAGAAGCAGCCAAAAATCTGTTCGTAAAGGCTGGTTGTTATTTTGCAATTAAGAACACTAATATTATCTTCCTGCCTCATTTGTGCAGTTCTTGTGGTTTCGTAGCTATAACTTTTTTGCTGATTACATGCAGACGTGTACACGTGTGCGTTCTTCCCCTGCGTGTGAAATGGTGGGAGCAAGGGTACGTGTGATAAGAATTGTGCATGTAGGTGTCATTTCGGTCTCGCCAGGAGTTAACCGCGTCTGAGCAGGTTGCTGTCAGCAGGATTTCTGGAACTTCCCAGGTGCGGTGCTGGACCGAGGGGGCCTCTCGGTGCTGGGCTTTGTGGGCGGCTGGGGAGAGAAGGTTGAATTTGGTTTAATTTCAGCTTAGCCCTTGCTTCTGCAGAAGGCGCCGAACGCCTCAGCAGTGCTTGGCGGTGCAGCGTTGCATTTATTACACAGAACAGGCATGTTGCCACACTTCTGAAGTTGCAAGAAATCGTGGTTTTGTTGCAAAACTCTCTGGTTTTGCGGTTTGAACTGCCAGTGGGATGCTCGGAGGAGGCGCTTGGCCTTCCTGCCGCGGGAGCGGAGCACGGCGAGGGCTCCACNTGTGGCGGCGGGGCGGGGCGGGGTTGGCCGCCGCGATAAGGCGCGGGGCCGCGGCGGGCGGACCCCAGCGGGTTCTATCCACCCCCCGCCTCGAGCGGGGTCGGGCCCCCACCGGCGGAGCGAGGGCTCGGAGCGGAGTTCGCAGCGGGACCGGCGGCGGCTTCGGAGTCCCCTCTGCTCAACGGGGGGGCGGCAGCGGAGGGGTCCGTCAGCGGCGCGCTGCGGTGTTGCTGCCTGCGCACGGAGAGTAAGTGCGGGCTCAGCTGGGGGGGGTGGGGAGTGAGTGCCTCCCGTGACGCAGTGTACCCACGGTGGGGTACCGGCGTGGGGCTGGAAACGGTTCGGCGGTGTGGAAATTGCCAAAAATGGTGACTCCGCCTTGCGACCGTGTATCCTGTTGCAGAAGTGATTGTATTGTGTGTGGTCTCGCGTGTTTCGGAGCGTGCCGCCTGAAAATGCCTTAATTGCCTGGTGTTAGTTGGTGATAATCGGGAGGCAAGAAAATAGGTGCTTCCCCCCACTTGTTTTTGCTTGTGGGAATTGAAAAGAAGGATGGATTGACTCATCCTCAACAGTACTGTTACTTTTATTGGCTAATTTCTGACAAAGCATAAGAACAGCCATTTTACAAGAGCTGGCTGGCTGGAGGAAAGCAGCATTTGTTCTCTCTGTATGCATTTTGGAGAGAGACTTTTGCAATCAAATGGAAAAATCAAAAAAGCAACTAATGCAAGTATTTTCAGAGATCATTAGAGCAGCCCATGTAAGTTTCTTAAATTTGACTGTGCCAGTATGAAGTCAGAAATGCAAAGTGTGAATAAGTAGCATTTCTTCAGGCATCGAGCCCAATTCCCTGGTGGTATAAAGTCAGAAAATACATAAATGGCAATGCAGCATACTTTGGACTTGGCATTTGTAGATATACAGCTTAACATAGTTTTCACAAAACTCAGAATTTTAAGTACATTATCTACTGTGCGAGCAAACATGGCAATTACATTTAGCCTTTCAGACTCTGATCATTTGTTATGTAAGAGTACGATGAATGAAATAATAAAGAACAATATGAATTTTTTGTTTACTTTTGAATATATGACAGATTTTAAAATATCTAATGTCCTTGTTTTCTTGGCTGGGTACATCTCTACCTTTGCATTAATACTTTTAGATTATATCTGAGAGCTAGAGCTCCCACTTATGTTTTCTTGTAGGTTGTACATGAGAGAGTTGACAAGCAAGATAAAATCAAAGGGGTGTTGTGAAGAGAAAGCTTACCTTTCATTGAACATCACTAGCATGGTGAAGATCATGAAACCTGACAGAATTGAACTGGGGAATGAATTAGAGTATGGAAATACAAGGACTAAACTGGCATTCATGTCACAGAATGAAGAATGATGCATTTTGGACTTCCGCACCCTGTCTAATTTGGTGTAGAATTAACATAAGCTTAAAAATTAAATTAAAGTTCACTCCTCTTGTAGTTGTGCTCTGCGCTTCCTAGAAGACGATGCTATGGAGAGGGTGGGTTTGAGTTACATGCAGGGGCTTGGTGTGGCTTCTGTGCCTGCTCTGTGTCTCATGGCTGGGGCACCTGGGAGATGGGAAGCCCGTGGTGTGGAGGGAACCAAGGAAGATGCAGCCTCTGCCACTGCCTAAAAGCAAACCTTGCTTTTTCTGTCAGCTTCCACTTGCCAACCACTCCTAGCCCTCTGCTCTGAAATACACAACTTATATGTATCTGCTGGGTCTTGGCTGTAGAAGGATTTTTGGGTTGCAGTTTATATGGTCATGGGGCTTGGAAATTGCAGCCTAAATAGCTGCTCAGTTCCACAAGCTCCATGGTCATCCTGTCATATTCAAAATACTCTTTTCAGTTCCCTCCAGAGGAGTGGTAAAATCTATGGAATATTTAGATTGGCATATATGTGCACTTTAACTAATTCTGCTGGGAATTTCCATAGCTGTTGTTGCTGAAGACTTGTTTTAAATAGAACGTTCACTACAAGTCTTTAGTTAGTGCTTCAGGAATACCACAAAACTAACAGGAGAATTGAAACTCTTCAGTAACAAAATACCCACCGTTTAGAAAAAAATGCCTGTATTGGCACTTCCCATTTCTACTAAAAATCCATGTTTAGCTTTTTTCCCTTACTTGTAGAGTCCTTACCAGTGTTAACTTCCTTAGAGATTTAGTATCTGAGCCCCTTTTACTTGAGGATATGCTGAAGCTAAGTTACCATGGCTGTGACCACGACAAAAATAACAGGCAGCTGCTGTAAGTTTCAGCCTTTGCAGCTTAGTAAAGAGTAATCTGCGTAGCAACACTTGTTTTTTCAGTTGATCAAACTGTATTAGAATTTTCTCATTTATGGGAGGCAGTTTTTTTGCTTGTAGCTGAAAAAAGGGTGACTGAAACAGTTCATGGCCCTTGCCAGGCCGTTGTCCCCCAGCTCCAGCAGAGCTGCTGAACCTTGCCTCAATCAGCCCTCAGCTGCTGGAGTTTGCTGGCTAGACGTAAATGCCAGGGGAAGGTGAATGGTAGGGGAGGATTGCCTAAGCTCCTGCAGTTGAAGCTGTTGTCAAGTATCTGTTGGTTTTCCTGTGGTTGTGCAAATTCCGTGGGCGGAGGCATTTGAGACCATTGTCGCCCCTGGAGAAAGCTCTATCTATGTTTAGAAAACTTGCATGGGTGTAGGGTCTTAGGGTTTTCTTTGTTCACCTTTATAGTGCAGTTGAGCAGATGGTTCTTCATATGATGCCCTTCCTTTTCCGTTAAAGAGGAATAGAAACTATTAAGAAAATTATTGTCATTGTGTTTTAGGAACACTTCAAGAATGAGTCCACCACAAGATAGAAGTAGAAATTCCTGCAGCAGTGAGCCTCTGGCAAAGTGCCTTCAAGCAAAGAAGGACTTGGAAACAGCTATATCTGGAATTGTCAAAGCTGAACAACAGATTAAAGACAACTGGCGGGAGGTAATTTTAAACTCTTTTAAAAAATGTTTTAATAACTAACATGACTTTGATGACAGTTTTTATTATACCAGAGTACTTTCTATTACAATGATGGTCTGACATTTGCCTAGAGACTTGCAAGCATCTTGCTGTGTAATTTGGTCATGCTCTTGATAAAGGTATTCCCTTATTACTAGCTTAGGAACGCAGAATTTACCAAAGCTGTTGGTTGAAACTTCAAAATAGAGAGAGATTGTTCTTGGATACTTCTCTAAAGGTAGCCTTGGAACTTTTACTAATGTAAGTCATGTGGTGCTGTGGGTGACTGTGGTTAGTTTTTGAGAAATAAATTTCTCCAAAAATACGACTTCTCTGTGACAAACGCTATTTTGTAATCAGCGCGGCCTATGCTTGTTCATGCTGTTTGACAGATGTTCTGGAAATGGCACATGTTCCGTTACAGGTCAAAGCCAAGATTCACAGCCACATAAGCCGCCACCTGGAATGCCTGCGCAGTCGCGAGGTTTGGCTGTTTGAGCAGGTAGATCTCATTCAGCAGCTGAAAGAGGAGGCGTTGCAGCAGCAGGCGCAGCAGCTCTATTGGGTAAGATCTGGTTGTAAACTGTTGCACTGGCATTTTTAAGTAAGCTTTCTCCTTGTGAGTATTTGCTCAATTTTAATCTTAGAGGCCCAAACAATAACATGTGTTTTGTCTTCCGTGCAGTATTTGGGACAATTCAATTGCCTTATTCATCAGCTGGAACGCTCCTATAGTAACGAACTCGCAAACCAGATTTCAGTTTGCCTGGAGAGGTAAATATATTTTATGATGCAAGTTAACACAATTGGTATTTGTTTTGATTTCTGAATTTCATCTGACTTTTTTATTCTAATAGATCTAATAATAGAACTAACTCCCTGTTTCTGCATTTTTAATGGTTCTTAGAAATAAGATCTTTAAAGCAGTCTGAGATAGCATTCCTCTTAACTTTTTTACCCTTGATTGAAAAAACAGGACTATAATGAGCAGCAGAGCTACTCATTTGTACAGATTATTTCAACTATTAGTTGTTGATAGCAATTGAAGTAAGAAGGAGAAACTATTCTGTTCTTGATTTATGGATAGGCATCTCTATTTTTATGCAAGTATTAGAAGTCTTTTTGTTACCTAATTAGTGCTAAGTCAGGTTGGAAGTCTTTTTATGAAATAATGGACTGATTCCCAAAACATGACAGGTAAAGAAGGCTGTCATCTTTTTTTTTTTTTTTTTTTTTTTTTCCCTTAAAAATCATCTTACTCTTTCAGACTGGAAAGTCTTACTCTTAAACCAGAGGAGTCTTCCATCCTGAATTTTGAGGCTGACACATCTTACCTTCGCCAGGCTATTACCTCATTTGGTTCAATTAAAACAATGGTAAGCACCAAGACTTTCCTGGGTTGGAATATTTGAAAAAAAAATTTTTTTTTGAGGCAGTAGTGCAATATATTCCAAGTGATATTTCTACTTTTAGTTATAGCTTGAATGGATCTTGTGTACGAGTCATATAGTTTTAGCTGTACAATACATACAGAGTGGTTTATTAACTATTGTATGCAGTCCTGTTTTTGACTGAGCTTAGATCTGGTTACATACGTGTTATTTTAATATATTTTGGCAGAGACTGAGGGAATGATAATTGTACTCTTACTCTATTCCAACAACTGAAAATAAATGTTGTGGTTTTCTTTAGATATTTATAGTTATGCATTGTAGATGGCTTTCTGCAATATAAATATTTTGAGATTCTTATGTAAACAGTGTATCTCCTGTATTATTAGAGATAATTCTTTTAAAGGAAGTAGACTGAAGGTAGTATTTTTATAGTCAATTTTTCCCTGTTCTGTTTTGAAATATTGAGAGAATTGTTAGCTGCAAAGAGCTGACCAGTTGTAACTGCATTTTACTTCTACTTTACTGTAGAATCCATCCTAGAAACTGGACAAAATTGAGATTTAAATTAACTTCTACTTTTCTTTCCTTACAGCAAACCTCAGAGAGAGAGAATACTTCTCCCTGGTTCCCGGGGCAGAACTGTGCCCTAATGAACTGTGAGCAGGTAAGATTGGGACTTGTATCTGTGAATGTTTAATGGTATTAAAGGGACAGGAGAACTCAAGCACAATATGTTAGCTTGCTTGAGTAATGCCTTCTGCTTTGTTTGTTGAAATGTTTGAGTAGCCAGTAACAGTCGCTGTGGTGAGCATTAGTGATCTGATGTTATAGCTGCTGCAGAAACAGACGTGCAAGAACATAGTATGAAAGTGAATTTGGAGTGTGACTGTCAGTCAGAATTTTTTAATTGAATATTCCTTGATGTTGTCAAGTCAGCAGTTGGACCTATCTGATTCCTTTTAATGCAGAAATTCATGGGAAGTCTTATGTTGGGTTCTGCACAGAAACAGCGTCAGTGAAGGAGGGTAGCAAACCAGTAACGGGAATTGTGGTGAGAAGGAGAGTTATGGCTGGTTTATGGAGGGTTATGGCTATGTTGTGGTTTAACCCCAGCCGACAACTAAGCACCACCCAACAGCTCGCTCTCTTTCCCCTGGTGAGATGGGGGAGAGAATTGGAAGGGTAAAAGGGAGAAAACTCGTGGGTTGAGATAAAGACAGTTTAATAGATAAAGCAAAAGCCGCACACACAAGCAAAGCAAAACAAGGAATTCATTCAACTACTTCCCATGGGCAGACAGGTGTCCAGCCATCCCCAGGCAAGCAGGGCTCCATCACACATAATGGTTACTTGAGAAGACAAACGCATAACTCCAAACGTACCCCCTTCCTCCTCCTTCTTCTCCCGCAGCTTTATATGCTGAGCATGATGTCATGTGGTATGGAATATCCCTTTGGCCAGTTGGGGTCAGCTGTCCTGGCTGTGTCCCCTCCCAACTCCTTGTGCACCCCAGTCTACTCGCTGGTGTGGCGGGATGAGGAGCAGGAAGGTTCTCAATGTTGTGTAAGCACTGCTCAGCAGCAATGAAAACATCACTGTGTTATCACACTCTTTCCAGCACAAATCCAAAACGTAGCCCCATGCCGGCTACTGTGAAGAATTTTAACTCTACTCCAGCCCAAACCAGCAGAGTTACACATATGAGAACTGTGCACTGTAGAAATTGTCACTTCCCTTTCTTGTAGTTTGCTCTCTGGAGAATCTGGGATCACAAAACAATCTTATCGGTGCAGTGGCTTAAAGTCATACAGGCGATTGAAGATGTACTTTTTTCTTAAGTAGAAGGGACTGGTTTTTATTTTGGTTCAGAAACGCTGTTGCACGTTGAATACCAGTTTTGATGTTCGCCATAGATTGCCTCAGCAATCAAACTTTCTCATAACCAAGAACTTTCTTTCTCAGCAGAAAACGTTGTGTGGGACAGTGAGCGCCTCGCTTGCTGACTGGTTACTTGGAAGCAGACCGGTGGGCGTTTGCCAGGCTCCGTATGTTCCCAGCACCAATCTTGAAGAATGGGTTACACAAAAATGTGTGTCAGAGCCCAGCCAGGTAAGCCTCTTATGCACTAACCTAGTTTTTAATAAAGGGGAAAACACAGTATCCAATTGCAGGCGGAATATGGTGGGAATTAAACCTTCTGTAATTCTCTTTGCTCTGCCTCACATTCAACTAATACTTTTGTACTTACTATCAGAATGCTTCCAGCTGTAACTGTGCAAAGTTACTGAACAATGTCTTTTAGTATTAACGGATGCATTTCAATGTGTCTTTACTAGGATTTAAATTCTTCCAAAGTCTGTTATTTTGAGCAAGCCTGGGGAAATCTGAAAGATTTGGAAAACTGGCTCCTGCAGAATCAACAGCGTGATGCTGCTGGGAAGATGGACTCCCCCGGCTGCAAGGACTCCACCTCTACTTCCAACTCGTCTTTTTCCACTATTGAAAGGCTGGAGGAACTGGAATCCCTCGGACAAGAAGAGATGGACCTTTCTGACTGGCTGCTTACTCCCAGCACAGAAAATGGAAGTAATGCTTCAGAGGAGAAATGGAAGTATGAATTTAAGCCTTTTAGGGAAGAATTTAATTTCAATGATTGGCTCCTCAAAGCTGAAACGTGTACCAGTTGTTGTGGCAGCCAGATCAAAAGTGTTGAAATCGAGAACCTGGGAAATCTGAAGTGCCTGAATGAGCATCTTGACGGAAAGAAATCACCCACTACATCTGCTGTAAACACTTGGCTGCTTCAGCATCCCCAGGCCCCATTTAAGGTGGAAGATGTGTGCAAAGCCAATGAGGTGTGTGCCAGCCTTTCGGAATGCGTGTGTGATGAAAACTGTGGAAAAGAGGCTCTGTGTAAATGGCTTCTGAAGAAAGAAGGGAAGGATAAAAATGGAGTTCCAGTCAGCCAGAAAGATGTACCAAACCCTGAGCATGAGAAGACCAAGTCTGCTGCCAATACCTGGCTTAACCCCACACAGCAGCTCACAGGGCAACCCGTTAGTGCAGAGAAAGCGGATTATTCGGCAGAGATTGCAGAACCCTTGAAAGTGTTGCTCGAAAGGCCTCTGACAAGCTGGCTAGCCAAGTCTGAGCACAAAGCAGAAAGCACAGAAGAAAAGTCAAGTAGGGAAAAAGCAGATAATAGTGTCAAGAGTCCTTTCCTAGACCTCTTGGCTCCGTTCCACCTCCCCTTGAATGTAAACAGTTGGGTGTTGACTTCAAACAACCTAGAAAATGCTAACCCGCCTCCAGCAGAAGATAAATGGCTTCTACGCAAGAAAGCACAAGTGAGCATGTTCCTCAGTTTTTGTTGCTGCCGTGTCTTAAGCCAATGCGCCGGGTTTATTGTTTTACTGAATGTTACGCCTGCCTGCTCTTCCAAATTCATAGCTCTTCTGGGTAATGCTGACTGAAAATTTTTAGGTTTCTTAGCTCTTTTAATGTTTTCTGTGATTATTACTTAGTTGCTTAAGTAGATGAGGCCAGCAATTAACACAAACCAAGTTAACATGTTTTACTAAATGAAGAAAGTATTCATCTCAAAGACTCAGAAGTTAGTTTTATTTTCTTTTTGAATACTTGACAGAATTTAAAGATGCATCAGTATTTATTTATGTTTGGAGATCAGTAATTAAGATGACTTCTCTTTCAGGACTTTGGCCTTCCTACAGTTTGTGACCTTTTTGCTTGTATGAAACTCAATGGAGATAAAGAAAAATGGCTGTATCGGACTCCTTTACAGGTAGGGTGCACAGAATGTGTTAGAGCGGCTGAACCTAAGCATAACTCGGGGGTACAGAATGCAGATGCTGGCAGCTAACTGTCATCTTCAGAGGTCTCTGAATGCAATGCTTAACAGCGTTGTGATTTCCTCCCCGTATACCTTTTTAAAAGCTTCGCACCATTCTACTTTTTCATTATTCCTCCCCTTTTGAGCACAAGCCAGGGAGGGAATTAGTGATGTTCTTGAGTAAATCACTCTTCAACTGATTGACACATGGTAAAATCTTGGTAACTTCAACTGTAATTAGAACATGCAATTAATGTCGAAATTTCCAGGCAGCTTCTTTCTTATCTTGTTTATGTATTTACAGCTGACATCATGTTTTTCCTTTCTGCCGAGGTAACTCTTTATCATTGTTTTTGAAATTCATGAAAAAAGTCCTTAGCAGGCGTACTTCAAACCCTAAAAGGCAAGATACTCAGTTCTAGGAAATATTTTAGTATGATTTTTTTTTTCTATGGTGTCTTATACATTTTTTTTTTCCAAAAGTGTTGCTTTCTGTTTATCAAAGAGAATAACCCACTTTTGAATTTGTTTAGATGTGAAGAACTGGAAGCATCGAAATCATCCCCTTCCTGCTGATCAATCGCACATCACGCTGAGTGACTGCAGCCAGCTGAATTCTTGTGTTTGTGTTTGGCCATCTGCTTTTTCTTCTAAAATTATAACAAAAAGAAAGATTACTCATATAACAGAGTTATGGTGCGGAAGATACCTTTTTGTTATGATTAATTCTGAAATGTAAACCCACTGAGCATAAGCAATCCGATACTATAGGGGCGTTAGTAAATTCATATCTGTTATGGGACTACGTGAATCTTCTTCAATGGATTGTCACTTGAAGCATGTTGAAGCCAGTGCAAGTATAAAGCGAAATCTCTCTGGTGCTGTGAAACGTCCACCTTTGGGAGTGACTTTAGAAGTGTTGCCTTTCCTCTCAGCTGCGACAACTTTGTCATGAGTTGGGTTCCAGCTTACTGGGATTGCGGGATGACTTAGGCTGTATTTGGAAGGAGTTTCTTTTATTGAGCAGTTGCTAACTTTAAAGGTTTCATTTGCATCTTGTATTGGTGCGCCTGTGTAGTCCAGATTTTGAAAAAGACATGAATTTATGGGACCTGGTGTGTGACAGGAGAACTGGTAATTTAGTTTTGAATGAAAACTTTTCCTGCAAATTTTCAAGCTGTTCAGACAGGGTAGAACGGGGTAGGGTGTTAATTTTCATGCATCAGTAGGTCAGATCCTACTGTGTCCCCAGCTTTTAATAACTATTTGAATTTCGCTGAAAAAGCTGTGAGATGAAATGTGTACGTTTCTGCTAGGTTTTGATAATTCATAATGAACTTTTATTGACTAAACCACTGGAAAGCAGGCATCTTAGCCACATAATATTTAAAGGTAATATTTGGGGAATTAGATGTCTTCTCATCAGATTGATGTCATGCTGTTTAATTGGAAAACACTAACCTGGCAAACTGTGTGGCTCCCACTGATCCATTTTAAAGATATTTAAGCTGTGGATTTCCATATTTATTATCCATATGGAAGTGGGGTCGAGTAACTCTGATCCCTATAGCTGTGCACATAATACGAGCAATACCTCTTTGGGTATTTAGCATTTTGAGCCCATAGGAAGGTGTGCGGAGATGTTAGATGGAAATGTGGATCACGCCTGTCAGACTGCATGAAAAACTGAAGTTACATAGTTTCTGGTGCAGCTTCTACTCGCTTAACAAATTGTTCCTAATGACTATAAAAATAACCTCCCCTTCTCCCCATCCCCGCAGCCTGCCTGGGAATAAAAGTGATTTCAATTCTTCACAATGCTCTAGAAAATAAATTATTAGCAAGATCCAACCTTGGTATCACCTTGCAGTGTGAAGACATTCCCATCTGGTAGAACCTGTGCATTTGGTTAAAAATAAGTTTTTAGTCTGCGAGGGGGACACTGCACATCTGAAACCAGACCCTGAAAGGGCTTAACATCAGTGGACCACTTGAGGCTTTTGTACTTTCGTAGTTGAGGCTTTCTCCTGGAAGCTGCGACAACTGCAGCAATATGTTTTTTGAAGTTCACTTTCCCCTTTGAACGGGTCCTTGTTGCTGCATGGGCAGACTGCACTATGACTAACTCCAATAATAGCCTAATTTGATTAGAAGTTGAACTTACATGAAGGTGATTGACGTGCAGCCCACCTCTTATAATTCCTTGTAGTTGTCATTGTGTGCTACTTTGTCAGTTCATTATGAGCCTTTAAAACTTGGGGGTATGTATTCCTTTACTTACTCAACTGACTTGTTATCACTAACTGATATTTATGTAAAACATTGATTAGTCTTTTCCATTAAAAAATAATTGCAACCATAGGTGTGGTACGTCTCCTTTGCAAAGCGGTTAACAAAAAATGCGGCGGCACGTTGCCTGGTTAACTTCTGTTGGGGTGCCGCTGCAGCTGCGCTTCCATCCCCGTGCTGGATTCACACGTCTTAGTTCTGCGTCCCACCGCCACCTGCAGCTGCACAGAGCCCCCTCGCACCAGGTACCCCTCGGGGGTAGCTCCTGTCCTGCACTGCACTGCAGCATCAGCCCCGCGACACGCGGCTGCTGCGTCCAAATCACCCCACCCTGGTCAGCTGCTGTAAGAAATACAGATTTAGACAAAATGATGTTTGTTTCTTATCGCTCTTGAATATGTAAGGAGGATTTATGGATCTTAGTGGCCTTTGGTCCTCTTCTCCCATGGCTGTAGAACATCCCTGGTCTGGCTGCACCATTGGAAGTTAGTTCCTCTCTGGGTTTTTGAACGTCAAACTCCCTGCATGTTTTGTTCCTCCTTTGAGGATTTTCCATGCCTTTAAGCTCCAGGCTACGTTGTAGCATGAAGAAAACATTCTCATGAGAGAGCTGCAGTGGGGCCTGGCAGCCTTCCAACCACGACACCCTGAATTTCTCATGTGGGTGTGTATACGCAGTTTTTATAAATGGACTAGAGGTTCTTTGTTAGAAGCAGCCAGGTGCAGACCTGAACTCATGCCCTGACTGTTTAGCTTTCAAAGACAGAAAAAAACACTTAAGGTCTTCCAAAGATAAGGAAGACAGAGTAGCAGGAGCTGAAAACGCTATTCATGGCTTCTCAAACATTTGGAGACCTTTCTTTGAACAATCAGATTATCAGATCGATGCCACATACTGAGGAACGCTTAATTCCATTTCCCTCCTTGTGGAGCTGGAGCAGTTACCTCCCACTTCTCCCTCAGCTGAGTTTCTGTAACAAATGAATCCTCCTAACTTGCTTCTACGTGAAATAACCGAAATGCTTTGCGGCCACATAATGTATGTTTTGGTGAAGGTATGGAGCTTTATGGCTAGAGCATGCCTGGCAAAGGCCTGTCGCACCCCTGCCCCCGAGAGCTGCTGCGGGCAGCAAGGGAAGGTGCCCCAGACCGCAGAGGGAGGAGAGCGGGGAAGGCCAGCACTTGGCAGGCGACTACTGGGGGCAGCAGTGCAGGCTGCGGTACTGCCCTGTCCTCTACCAGACACAGGCCGAGCCACGGAAACCCTTCACAAAGGCACGAGTTGACACCGGTGCAGAGCCCTGCGAGCACCGGGGCACCAGACCCTGAGTCCTCCGGCCCAAACCTGCTGTGGCACAAGCCCGGCTGCTGTCTCAGGGCAGGGAGAGAGGGCGGTTGGCAGTGGGGGAAAAGACACCTGAGGGGAACACAAGACCGGTGCTAATGGTGCTGCGAAAGTGCCAAAAAAAGGCAGTAGTACCCTTTGGTGTCACTGCGGTGTCTGGCATGCAACAGCACAGGCCAATACTCACACCGTACACAAAGCTCCACTTCAAACATACCAAATTCCTAACTATCTAGAATTTATTACGCACAGGGGTAACCTGCTGTTAAAGCATAAAAACGGATTTCCTCCCCCCTCCTTTTTCAGTCCCAGATTAGGGACTGGAACACTGGATCATTTTTCTGCCGTAGCATACGTTTCCCTCCTGTTTCCAGAAGCAGCTTCTGCTGCATGGAGGAAGCTGAAGATTCCTACCACATGACTAGTGATTTTTTCAACAAATTCCCCCAACTGTAAAAGAAGTCACCTGCTAACAGGGAACGGTGAAATTGCCTTTCTCTGTTCCCAAGACTAAACAAAAGCAGCTTCACAAGATTCAAAAAGCTTTCATTATACCTGTTACCTCAGACTCCCTCACTTGCTGCCGCAGCATGGAAAGCTGCCTCGGCTCTAGCAGCAAAACTAGATGCCATGGCTGGCACTGCAAGGGGATAAAACACCGCTCTTCAAGCTGGCCAAGGTCTCCCGTGCTCCCATTTATGTAATACTGCATGGGAGGACTGTAAAGGCCTTGCCAGATCCTGTTTGCAACTTGATTTTCCTTCCTTTTATTCCTACTGAACTTGGGTATACTTTTGGTCACGGCTTTAGGTAGCAACTTGATACAGATTATTCGCCATTAAATTGTGAACGCAGTAGGTCTTGACACAGAACAATATAAAGTTGTTCTCTGTGTTCCACACTTACAATGCACATCCCTTCCTGCTGCCTCTGTGCTGCTGTATTTCATAGCTCAAGCTATGGAGCACTCCATATACAAACAGGTTACGAAACCAGAGCTTTTAACAGCGCCAGAAACACAGCTATTTCAGAAAAATGCACTCAGCTCTGCCCCTGAGGTAAGCAATTCCAGGAAACGTGAGGTTATCACAGACCAGATAACACCCTAAGTTGTCTCAGGAGTCAGCCTAGCCTTAAGGTTGTGGCAACTCTGAGCTTACAAAAAGCTTGTTTCTACATGATTTCCAGTGCACCTAAAGGAGGAAAAACACTAGTTAAGCTTCACAGCTTTCCTACTTTAATTAGGGGCAGAGAGCTCCTGGGTCATATTTCAGTCCTGAAAAAGTCTCCAGAAAACCTAAAAGATACACTGCAAAGTTCCTGACACTTAAAAAGCAACCCTCGCTGGCCATCAGCCCCCAAAGCAGCTATCAATCCTTCAGCCACCATTGTCAAGTGTGTAGGGGTGTAAGTCCTATTAACCATGACCAAGAAACATGGACTGGGAGGAACTCACCGATGCCAACGGGGAGAGAAAAGGCAGCTCAGGAAGAAAGCGCACGTGTTTTCCTGATATCCCATGTGGCAGCGCTGCACAGCCGGTGCCTACATCACCTTTCTGCAGCCTGCGAGTAGGGGACAGTTTATTTGGTGGTACAGCCTTTGAAAAATGCATGCTAGAAGGTCCAGCTCTAACACCACAACAGTAACACACAGCCCACCAAAAGACAGTGGAACATGAGGCTTAACAAGAAACCGCATTTACCAATTGGGTGAGAAAAGGCCTGGTTTCTTTCCTTTGTGCTACATCTAGTTAAGTGCTGGGATAAAGCATCTGCTGTGACTTGGTATGCAAGCACAGCTAATTGAGTTCAACTGTGAAGGCTCGTTAGCTACAGCTCTTGCTCTATAAAATGCTAGTCTCAGAGGTCACCTCCTCCTAAAGAGGATTCTTAGTAAAGCTGTGTTTCTGCTCACAGGAAGGTAAGTGGTACCCCCTTCCCTCTACTACCTTTTTTTGTTGTCTTTATTTTGTTGGGTGCAATGTTATCAAGCTGTTTCAGCAGGGAGAATGCAAAGTAAACTCTTGTTTTGCATTAAGTTGTCTGCTGAGCAGCAAGTTTCTTGTTTTTCCCTTACCCTGCTTTCACACTGTCTCAGACCTGTTTAATTATTTACCTGTTTAATTATTTAAGAACTGAAGGAATGAGCTGTTATACAGTAACTCTAATTACTGAACTAATTCACTACTTGCTGTTTAATTTATGTGCAAACAATGCTTGGTACATGGTTTAATTTTAACACTGAAGAAGGCACAGGTTCATCGCATCTCTTCATTCTGCTAATAACCTACAAACATTACTGGGGGTGAGGCAAGCTTGTCACTAATTAAAAATCCTGTAACAGGCAATGAGAGGAGTATTTATACTGCTCAGTTTCTAACTGTTGGCTAAACAAGTTCTGAGATCCTGGAGCACTCCAGTGTTTTGATGATCCAATGGCAGCTGTTCTGCATCAGCAACTGTACTTCACCCAGAAACAACCAGTTCCTTATTTATTAGAGCAAATAAGGGAGCGGAGCCAGCCCCTGGTATGCCTCGCAATCACCTCGCATCAGCAGACATTAGCCTTGTTAGTTCACTTCCCCTCACCCACTAACTCCCCTGGGGCTTTATCACATCAGTCCTTCAAAACAAAACTGTAAATAAGAGTCACTGGATGCGGCACGCTTTTGCCTTATCAGTGATAGGAACAGCAAAGCATAGAAAAGGTATTGTGTAATACCACCCTTTTTATTAATGATGATGTCCCTTTTTACAGCTTACCCTGCGCTGCCAGAATAACAAGCCTTGCCCAGTGCCAGTAGCTACTTGAGGCTCCCACCGGCTCCGGGCGCTGGCCGGGTGATGCACGTTGAAAGACTGCAGTGAATAGCTCTATGGACACAGACTTTATTACGCAGCGCTATCGTTGTAGTACACGCAACCGAACAAACCTGGTAGCGCAGCAGGTACAGCTATGGGACTTGAGCATGCCTCGTAGCTCTGGCCCAGGGCTAGCTGGTGAGCGTGTCAGGGAGACTCTATCTCGGTGGCCGTTCTGCTCACTTGCGGGTCCAACAAATATTGCTGCCTCTCCAGCGACTGGCTGGCAGGAAGGAAAGGGCCAGTCCAGTTATATGGTGGCAAAAGGTTCCTCCCAGCATGGCTTCCTTCAGTTTCACGCTAATTGTAAATAAAATAGGAAAGGGCACCAGACAGATCTCGCAACTGCTTTGATTGGTGACTATGCAAGCGTGTCCTCTGTCCAGCGCTGGCTGCCCTGCTCACAGGGACTGCCGGGCTATGGAGCCCTTCATGTGCTCCCAGTTGTTATAGAGAGCGTAGAGGCCAGTAAGCGTCAGACCGGCAATACCACCTCGTGCTATCCCACGCACTCCACCTGAAAAAGAGAAACAGATTAAAACCCATTAAAGCTACATCTGAGGAAATGGTCAGCTACAGCAACCTCCAAGATGCTGCTCAAATCCAGAGGTGTCTCAATGAAACACAGTTTTTCTTTTTTAGTAACTTCCCAGAAAGGGTACCTGTGCTAACTCTGTCCTCCCCTCAAACCTGCTGCCAGGCACAAGAAAGGTCATTCCTGATCCTGACACTAATTCTGCTGGTGTGACTTCCTCTCAGACTACGTTAGCGCCACTGCACCTGGCTGGAGCTAGGAGTCAGATGGCATCTCAACTCCATTCCACCCAAGCGAGGGTTATGGTGTACAGGGCCAAAAGTAGAGACTTCTGTTGCTTTTACTAAACAGCAGAATGTTTCTATTTCTCAATAGGAGAAACTGCCTTAGTGGAGCTCCCAGAATGCAGTATAAATGCACAGGAACACCTGAGTATGACCCTCAACACTAGGAAAACTTCACTGAGTTTGATTCTGCAATGTTTATCAATCCCAGCTGAAGCAAGTTAGATAATGTGTACAGTATATAGAACAAGGCCAGTTTCAGCTTACAGCTAGATAAAACCTGCCCACTTTATTGGTAAAACTGATAGTGGAACTCAGGTTCCTCAAACTTGAAATGAAATGCATCTCAGTAATCAGTGATTTTTTTTTTGTTTGTTTCTCCGTTATGGGTCATAAAGTTGTCCCACAGAATTGCATTTAGGCTTGTAGTGGGGCAAGAAGCTGTTGGTGCCAGCTAGACTGAGGCTGCATTACCTGTGCCGCAAGATTAAACGGATTTCATTGGCGCTGTTAAATCTACTCACATTGCCCAGGCACGTAGTGAAACCAAGAAGCTGCAGAAGTTGGACTTTGTACTAGAGATCATGCCTAGCCATAGTTTCTAGAAATTTAATTGCCAGACTAGCTGTGACAATTCGAGGGGTTTTTGGGATACAAGTCTTAGTTCACTGCCCTAACTGTTGAGAACCCAAAAGCTCTAAAGGAAGTCATACCGTTTATGCACCTACATGCCTAAATCAGGATTTAGGAACACACGAATGTAGAATTCTATTTTTGATAACTCATCCTGAGGGGTTGTTTTTTTGCACAAAAAGCTTTTCACATGAAGGGGTTGCAGCTGGGTACACAGAACTAACCATGTGCAAGCAGCTTCTGGCAAAAAGCCCCAGGTGAAATTTAAAGGACACTTTGTACAAAACAAATATTTGAGATAGTCTGTAAAAATGCTAACTTCTCATTACTTCTGGGGAAAATGAATAAAACATTAGGGCCTGATTTTCTGCTGTTAGTATTTGGAAGCCATCGCTCATAGAAGCAGCCCTCAAAGAGGGCTCCTAACCGAATTCTAGTGTACAGAGAAATGCATGAAATGTGGAACATCCTCATAGAATGTAATGTAGTACAGAACTATGACTATTTCTGTAGGCTCTTCCCTCAGCCCCTGGGTTCAATTCCTCTCCCTTTCCCATTAAAATCCTGTTATTCCTATGGAAGAAAGGTAGGTTGAAGGCTGATCAAGCCTGGTTCCAGATTCAGCGAAGTTCAGTGAAGGATTGTACAAGAAAGCTATCTTCTAAAATTCGGATAGCTGAACCACTTTCTAGCATCCTTGCAGGCTTGGACACAGTGCTGCTAAGAGGTACTGCTCCTACCACAGAAAATGTTAATATTTTCATGTGCTGAGGTCAGGCAGGTGAGGATGGCAGCTCTGAGTCCACATACAAAGAAAGTGTGAACCATTGGGCCTAAAGCAGTCTGTAGATCTTGTAGACAAACTAAGGACTTTGAAGATGTTTCAGTGGAAGTCTGTTTCACGAACAAGAACTAAACTTGTGCAGTTGGTATAGGTGCATTAGTGAGTTAAAAAAATCCCAGAAGAAAACATGCAAGAAATGTTTCTTACCAGGTTCCCTATGCCTCTGCTACAAAATTTTACCAGTAATTTGTTTTGTAGCAGTTGCACCTAGTTTCTGAACTATCCACAGTAATTACAAAAAAAAAGGGAAAGGAAAAGCTTTCCTTTCCCTAACTGGTTGGATTTGCATTTGAGTAAATACCTCCAGGGCTGTGGCAGACTTCAAACAGTAATGCACTGTAGAATGCAGCCTAGTTGCTGGGCAGGAAATGCTAAGCCCTCTGAGAAGATTACCTTGTTAAAAAAAAAAATAAAATTCTCCACTCCCATCCCAGCTGTGTTTGCATGATAGAACATATTCCCACCCCTCCTCTGCAATCACCCTCTGCGAGCCTCTGATACCAAGTCTGCCTCGACAAACCCTGCTGGAAACATGATCGTAAGCCTCTAATCTTGCATGTCAGAGTACGATAACTTAAAGTTCCAGCTGATAGACATTTCTGAAAGCAGGTATTTTGAGATCAGGCAACTTGCACAATAGTTGAGAAGCTGCTATGGGTTTCCAAAGATACATCTGATGCTGTCTAAATGAGAATTTAGTTCTCCGTTTCCCTTTAGCAGCTGCACCCTTTCACTGTATTGTCCTCCTATACATTTAAAATAGGTTTCAGAGCACACTATACAATGACACACAGCATTCTAATAGCACAGCTTTGCATTTCTTCATGGCATGACCTACTCCTAACACTGAATTTGACTCGCATAGCAGGTAAAGACATGATCTGTATTGCAAAACATGAGGGTAAAATCTTCTACTTAGGACCTTACTGTCTCTATTTTCAGAATGTGTTACTCCACTATCCTGAGATAGTTCCTGGGATGTTTAAAGCAAGAACCACCCAACAGCAAACATTAGAAATACCTTAACTGAAAATACAGATGCAGATATTTATGCCAAACAAAAGAAGTAAAATAGTTAAGTTGTGATTAGTTTTCTGTCTTCCACTGTCTCTCTCTCTCATATATTCAGAATGCAAACAGTTTCTCTTCCTTCAGGGCTTCCAGGAACAAGAATACTTTTAAAAAGTTTAGAGGGCTTGACTTCTCAAATGCACAAAGCAACCTCAGTTTTGCTCCAAATTTAAGCACAGTGGTAGCTATCCAGACCCTCTGAACCACCAGGCAGACATTTGGTTGAACATCTGCGGGTGGCCCTGTATCAGTAGAAAACTTGAACAATTTCCTCCTGCTGTTCCACAGTAGTCATTTTATGAAATCTTGTAAGTGTGGGCAAAGTCTGTGGGTACAGTAAATTACTGAGGAAATGGATAAACTTCATTTTGGAAACTAGATACACTCCAGAAAATCATGTTCCACTTTCATACTGCTGCAGCTAAGACAGTATTGTGGTTAAAATACAGAAACAACAAAGCCTGAACCAGGGAACATTTCAGGTAGTTACTGTGGTGTGAAGGCTAATTTAGAAAAACAGTAAGAATTTAGAATTTAATTTACAAGTTTAGAAGTATTAAAGCTGTTGAAATTACTTTGCAAACATTATTAAAATTCCCTGTCTTTTCACTGAGTGAAAGCAGCAGCACCTCATTGGCAGGAGACTACCTCAGCTACTGTAAATGGCAGCAAGAATCCTTTAAATCCCTGCAGCACCAAGAACTTAGCTCACTGTTTCTGCTTAGCAGAGCTGGGCAGAAGGCAGCACGGCTCTCAGCGGCCACGCGTATTCTTAGACGTTAGCCCTTAAGTAACAAAAAAAGCCTCAACAAGCTATTACCTGTAGCACCTGCTTGTACTTTGCCCTTATCTCTTCCTTATTTCAGTCCCAAAACAAAATCCTTTCACTAAACACCATTTGATTAATAGTCCTATAGACTTATTATGTTAAAAGCAGGTTTTAACAGAGGTTCTTAATTTCTAAAATGCCTGACAGTGCTGAACGTCAAAGTTCAGAAGCGAATCCTTTACTTGCTTTTCTCCAAATAATGCAGAAAAATGAAATATCCCAGGGCCACACCTGCAGCAGTCTACAAAGAGCTCCTCTTTCCCCGTCCCCACCAAACAGAAACAAGAAAAAAAAAAACCTAGTTTGACCCAAAGAAAAACACAGATTGAGCCCAAAGGGAAGAGGCTTTTATAGCTCAAGAAGTAGTTAGCTAACACAACTGCCCTGAATTCCTACCCACTGAATGTCACAAAACTGATCTTTACCTCTGGTCAGACTTTACTGCTAGCAATAAAACATTTAGTCCTTCTTTACTAATTCATAACGTATTGACCTTTCAGGGCTGCGTTCCGAGGTCTTAAAATGACAACTGCTCCCTTCAGCTAACGCTAGCGTGCAATTCCTTTCTTTTCATATGTACACCATTTTATACCAAATTACGTAACATCTATTATGCAAAAGGCATGAGATGCTCTGTCTAGTACCGGGTTCTTACTGAGAGAAGTACAGTGAACAAAATAATTTAGTTTGTCCAAAGCACTACTTTATTTTTGTCCCTGTTTTCCCTAACCTCAAAAGGGGAAAACAAATTATGAAAAAGAACATCTCCAATCTGTGTAACCCTCAGAGAAAAGGTAAAGGTTATTTAACTTTTTTGCTTACTGAAGTCTCTGTCAGGAATTTCAATGAGAAATAACTGGCTGTCACGCTGGGTCAGACCAAAGTCCCACCGAGCTCAGTATCTTTTCCCTGAGTGATCAATACTGCATGCTTGAGGAGTGTACAATCCTCAGCCAGCTGTACCTTTGTGACACGATGACTGGAACCACGTGCGTTTTCATAGTGGGAGGGAATAACAGTGACATAGTGCACAGTGACAATCATCTCTTTGACTTTTGCTACTTTCAGAGACTAACACAATTATGAGCAAACAAAATAAAGATGTTTGATTTAGAAAAGAGGTTGAAAACACATGTAAGTGGGCTAAATATTTGTTTGGTTTAAGATGTATTTGTGCTTTGTAACATTTCTTGGAAAAACATAACAGATCTTAATTTCTGCCTTTGCTTGAAATTGAAGAATAGAGAATAATATCTTATTAAATGGAAAAGCCATCCTCATGGACTTAAGATATCAGACTCCCTTTTAGCAAAACTCAAACAGGACTAAGTTGCAACAACATTTCTAGTACACCACTGGCAAAGGAACACAAAGGGTTTTCTTTGTCACTCAACTTCTACCCAGAACATTCAGTTTAAGTTGTGAGCTCAAAATGTGGTGTCCATACAGTTGCAAGTCTAGTGTAAGAATTTAATACTGCACTCACAGTGCTACATTTGCGCTAAACTCTAGTAAGTAATCTTGGTATTAAATTTAATTTCAAATAAATGTGAAATCTAGAGATCCCTTTGGTCAAAGGGAGCAACTCATACGATGTTTCAAAGCTCCTCAAATCAGTTTTACTTTCAAACTCAACTCAAATCTGTTACCCTAGGCCACAGAATATGCAGAGATGGATTCCAGCTAACACTTGATTTATAATGGCAAGTTAACAGTATCTGACTCACTCCAAGGAGGACCACCAGAAGTCTTGGGGACTTCACTGCTTTAGTCACTTGTGATGGGGAACTTTCAGTGACTAACGCCGCTTCCAGCGAACACAGAGGGGCTGAACTTCCACAGTCCTCATCTGCAGACTTTTTAACGCTCTTTTATCTTCTCACACACAAGCTGTGTGTTAAGTAGCCTTGCACAAAACTGCTCACACTCTAATGGTTTTAGAACGTGCGTAGTTTGGAAAGCCATTTTTGTTTGATTGCTGGCATTTTGGTAATGATTAACACCTCTACAAGGTCAAATTGTGAAAACTAGGACCAGTCTGGGAAACAAATCTCAGCCTTCAAAAAGTCTTCCCACTGTTTTTTTTTCCTGTGCACTCATTCCCCTCAGCAAAAGCTTAATCACTTGTTTCAGAAATTCAATCTAGGCTTTGTAATGTACACAAGAATATTTTTCAGTGCAGCAGCGTTGCTGATGTGATTCTTCCATCAGTGCTATGTTTAAACACAAAGCAGGATATCATAATAAAAAACCTGCCACACTTTACACAGGTTGTTCTTAAATATGTTCCTGATCTCTTTACAAAACAGGTATGATGGAAGTGGGCAATCTGAGTGTTTGAACAGCACTGCCTTGATTTGAAATGGCATTTGTGGGGGTTTCCAGCCAACACTAAAATACGGGGATTTATAACAGAAACGTCCCTGACTGCTTTCAAATTTTCATTTTTTAATGCCAACACAACATTGCATTCCATGTAACACAGAAAACAATTACAGCCTTGATATACCTCACCAATGTGAACTGATTATTTGTGTAAGGCTTAATATTCAAGTTTATTTTGGTAAATATATATTGATGCTGGGTAAAGGCATAACTAAAAGGGAAGCTTTACCATACAGAATTAGGAAGGGCATTCTGGCATACGGTGACAGGAGAGGAAGCATGGGAGAAGCAGCAAGAGGGACAGAGCATGAAAGAAAAAAAAAAAGCAAAATAAGACTGGAATTAAATTCTTCAAAGAGATGCAAATAGCATCTTTTTCACTTCCAGACCTAATCCTTGACCTCTAAGGTCTACTGTGCCACTCAAATTTCCTGCATATCGTGAAAAATATATTTCTTTTGAGTTTTTGTGTGTTACAGTTCATATGCATGACATACTTGAAATACAATACTGTAATGAATACAGACTTATTAACTACATCTACCTTTATCAGTGCTACCATTAGGTCAGTAGATCTTATGTTACAAAATAAAAGTCCCACTGTGCTCTGGTAAGAAAAATTTCTGTAGTATCAGATGACCGTGCATGTGACTGGAGTAGTTATCCATGGTTGCACTGTGCCAAAAAAAAATTACACATAATGCCAGCTCTATACTTCTGAAAGGTAAGGGGGCAGCTTCTGCTGGAGCGAAGATGGCAGTTCTCCTTAATAACTTCCTACAGAAAACGTTAGACTTCTATACTGCTATCCTGTCCAGCTGTTGTTGGTAATCTGTCATATCACTCATGAAATTCCAAATAAGTAATTAATTACAAGAGAGCTATGTGCTCTTGCAAGGTTAAGTGCACAAGCTAGTATTTATAAAGGCTACTCAAGCCAACTATTTTTGGTTTCAAGTAGTGTAGGCCAACAGGAAAACAAGACTTCTCAAACTGTTTTGCCCCATACATAAAGCTGGCCTTCAGGAACACTTCCAAGATGCTGAGGCTCAGTTAGGTATGTAAAAGTACATAGGTTAATTACAGAATTATCTCCTCAGTCAAATACAGGTGAATCATACAGCCAAAACTTTATTGAGGTACTTAAAACTTATACTTTTTTCCTGTGGTAATGTCAATCTGCAGTAGCCAGTAGTTCTCTAAAAAAGATGATCCCTCCAATTGTTCAGCTTGGCATATGTGTTTTGCTGATGAAGCTCAGGCCCTCTCTTCTTCAAACAATTCAGTATGCATCAGCAAACTAACCTTAAATCCATGCTGTTCTCAAATAACATTGTTTGTTGGTTTTGACCACTATGCAAAGACTAGAGTCCTACCACAAGACAACAGTTTCACAAACAGCTAAGTAGTAACTTCATAAATATATCAGTTTCTCTATGCGTGTAGATTTTTTGCAGCTCCAGATACTATCACATGAATCACTTAGTAATAAGTTTCATCTTGATGTGGTCAAGCTGTGTTCTCTGCATTCCTCCCCTCCCCCCTTTCACTTTGGAAGGTAGTTCCCATCTGCCTGCATCCACTCATGGACTTGAGAAACTATTGGTTTTATTCCTGCTCTACCTGAAAAATACGGCTAAGAATGAGCAGGGTATGTATTTTATACAATCTCACTATAAATCTGAGTAAACATTTGAGTGTTTATCTTATGTATAACAGACATGTTATATATGGCTCTCATGATTATTGTTAGTGCTGTGCAAGTTGGAAGTAATCCAATTTAATTCAGCTGGATTTTTTTTTTAAGTGCAAGTTTCCTTAAGTAGTCTTAGCTGTGTGAAAAACAATGTGTGGGTTGGGGGATATTGAGCTAATAGGTCTTAGTTCCTAGTGTACTATTTTTACACTGACAATTTTCAGAGCAGGACAGTATTTAGGGAAAGTAATGAGAATCCTAATAACTAGGATAAAGCAGCAGAAGAAAAAAAATAGAAACATTTTGCTACTCTACCAGTGCTTTTGTATAGCATTCCTGTCAAGGTCCCAGCAGCTATGGTGTTCAGGTCATCTTCTGCACCTCGTGTTTTTTCAATGATGACTCCGAATGCACTGTAAAGTAGAGCTGGGAAAGAAACATATTAAAAAATTCAAGTTGAAACTCACATTCTCTGAGACATGAGGCTTAGAATCCAGGCTCAGTGTAACTATTTAGACTATGCTTCCAAAAAACAGATTTTCTGTTTGTTTAAAGGGCGAGAATCCTCTGTAAAACCCCACCTTTGGTGTTTTTTTCCAGACCTGTTTCCATTTTATGGATACTTTTTCTTTCTCTAGCTATAGTTCGGTTATAAAGTAGGATTCTTCATGACATCTAGTACTGCCTCAAGACATGATAAATATGTGATATAAAGCACTGAATGAAGTTTAAGCCCATTCTGCTAGTTCAAATTTATTTAAAAAACTTTTGAGGGTTTAACTTTGTACTAGCAGCCTTTGTACTGTCAGTACTTTGTCTGGCAGTACTTTGTACTGTCTTCTGTGGACGGCATAAAACTAAATGCAACACCACTTTCTAGGTACCAGAGAAAACTGTTGCCCACATGGGACCAAGATGAAATGCAGGTTAGCATTCAGATCGTGTTATCAAGGGCTGGAGTACAATGGGCTACATTTCCCTTATAAATTATTATTAGACTGCTTGGGATTTGACGTTTACAGCTGCTTCACCTCTGCCTGCATATGAAAACTTTGTCCCCGGAGGGCCTTTTGCTTTGGGAGAACTTTGGGGACTGTCCTGGAAAGGATTAGAAAGAGAAATGCATGGGTTTTTAGTATGGATGCATATATGATCTATGCATTTTGATGAAGGGAGAAGGCACCCCCATCCTCACCCCTCATGATATAATCATATTTCATGCCGACAAAGAACAGTAGACTATGTCATCATTTAACAGTGACAGACGCCATCCCACTTTAATTTGTCCTCCAATAATTTGAAATCTTTACTTCTGCTAAAAAGCGTCTTAATCCTTCATAAGCAACCATATTAATGTGGTGAGTTGAACAGTAGCATCTTTCTCCATTCAGCATAAGCAATGGTATTTTATGTTGTCTTAGCAGCACATAGTATTAACAATGAGAGGAAGGAAAAGCTGAATTTAACAACATTTTAAAAAATAGTTTAACACAGATGTTGCTACCTCTGTTCAGGAACAGAATGACAAAAATTGTCAGGAGTGACAAAAGGAATCTCTGTGGTACAGAAATGCTGCACAAGCGAAATAAAATGCAAAAATATTTCAGCTCCGTGAAAGGAACTTCTCTGGTAGCTAGGGCAAAGCAGAGCTACACGAAATCCCAAAATATCAAGTTATGTTTAACTCTGTGACTTGGGAGGCCATATTTTATAAGAAACATAACAATTCTTTACTGGAATGCACAAACATTTTCTTGAGTAATCTTTCTTCAAACACAGCTGAAAAAAACCTGTTAATGTGTCACTTAACCTGAAACCTTGAACTGCAGTGTGCCTGCATCTCAGTTTTCAGAAATGTTTTGATTAGATTTGGAATAGAAAATAAAAAAAGAAAAAAACGCAAAACAAAAAAAATCCCACCAGAAAACTCACTAGGCAATATGCATCTCTTATGAAAAGTGCCATTCTTACTGCAGTTCAGAATCTCATCTTTAACCATGGCCTCTATACTACGCCTCAAAAGCTGATGTCTTGAGTTAAATGGCAAGCTAATCAATCTACTCTTTAGAAATAAGACTGAAACGAAATGTGATAAATCCAACTTAGCCTATGCTCGAATGTATTTTTCAAAATTCAAATGTCTGTAAAATGGGTTATAACATGATGCGATCTCTGTTTTAAATATTGCTAATTCTTCTTCTATTACCACTTTGTGGGCAATGAGTTCCATCATTAATCTTCAAAAATAATTTCATCGGTTTTGGGTTTCTCCTTTCAAAGTAACCGCGCATCCTTTGGTCTTTTAAAATTGGGGGGGGGAAGCCAGAGAGCTTGTATTCTCTAGGGCACTAGTTATTCCACTGACTTTTATGAAATCATCTGAAGTTGTTTTTCTGAGGCAACTGATGTGATTTTATTTCCCGCCCCCCTCCCCCACCAAACCTCAGTTCACAGAAGTCTCTTTCTCATATATCTGGCTTTTGATCATTTTATTTTCTCTTTTTTTCTAACCCATATTAGTTATAAGCAACCTTTAGATTTAAAGTGGGTGGTATCATCTGTGATTTTTCTAGCTAAACTACCATCATAAAAGGATAAATCTTTGTAGTCACTATCACATTCTTCTACAGATAAACATTTTGTGTTCTCTTTAACTGGAAACAGACATCAGGCAGTTGCTTACATGACCACCAAGTCTCTTCTTAGGTTATTAAAGTTATTTCAGAAGTATTCAATTATATTTTTTGCCTTAAGTTGTGTATTGACTGGAATTTATTAACAAGTAAGCATTATCTGTAATTTTCAGTTACTCCTGTTATTCCACAGGTAGAGTCCTTGTTTGTAATCTACTAAAAATTTGGCGGTTTAATTACAGGGTTTTGGCTACTTATGCTTCAAACCCTATTTTAGCCTCTAATTTCCTTTTCAGTGTCTACTGAAATGCCCTCGTGTCCCAAAGAAAAAAAAATGCAGTTTTTCCTGATGGATTTCATAATGAAAATCTAGAGAATACACTTTCCCATTAAACAGATACATCTTTAAATTGTTTCCCCTACAAAATAACGAGTTTACTTACCCAGAGATCCCAGAGTGTTAGCCCATAACGCTCCTTGCCTTGTCACCATATTTAGAATTCTATAAAGGAGTTAAGAAGGTATTAAAACCTTTAGGTCTCTGTGTTTTACATTGAGGCAGTGTTTATGATAGTAAGTGTAATGTGTTTACACTATACATTTGATTAATAAAACTGGAATAATGAAGCAAAAGCCCTTCAAAACAAAACAGTAAAGAAAAGCCCACAGCTTGGTAATACATACTCTCCTCTGTCACATGCCACAAACAGTAATGCAGGCAAAACCGAAGGCAAATATTTAGTCTTGTCAAGTCTAAAGAAAATCTTTCTCTCTTTTCAAGTCAAATTTGCCCCTTACCAAGAATCCAACTTCTTTCCTTCAAATGACTTTCTAACCCTAGTTGATAAATGTTCCTTACGTGGTGACTACGCCTAGATCCTGAGAATGACTGATACACTTATGCTGACTTAACTGGGTAAAAGACCTCCAAGAAAGCTAGAGTGCTCTTCTAGAAGGTGCGAGCAATACAGGGACCATGTGTCTGGCGGCATGGTGATGCCTGAACAAATGGCGTGAGTATTAAAAGCGAGTCTGAACCAAATCAAGTCAGGAAGAAAAGAGGCAATTTTTGCACTTCCATTTGTCAAATTTAGCACCCAACAAAAGGTAAAGTACCCTCAGTATTTCTGTATGTATGCTTCCAGACTAGCACTAAAGAGGGAAAGCAAATCTTTAGCACACTCTCAGGGAAGCACAATGCCACTTCTTTTTGGCATCAGCTGTCTCCAGAACGGTGACAACAGCAGCCAGAAGAAATGACTGATCTTTATCTCCCAGCAGTGTAACACTATCACAGGCACAGTACTGCTCCGGACAGCTGACTACCGCTGGAACTTAGCCTATCATTTAAAGCAATGAAAATGTCACACATTATGTTCCTTCTGATGTGATTTCATTTTCCACTACTTTTCCTTTTTTTATAATTTTCATTAGGAGACACAGGCATTACTGAATATGGTTGGACAATGAACTAAACAATAATGGATAACTTCATTTTTGAAACGAGAAAAAAATCCTAAAGGCTAGGGTATTGACAACCTCCCCCCTAATTACAACTCCCACCCCCATTTTGTTAACATTACATGAATTCTGACTCGATGAGAAAATTCGTAATTTTAATAACCATGACATACTGTGAGATACTTGATGACAGCAAAATTTAAGTACAATAACGATAAATTTGAAGAAAATCTAGCTAGGCAAGTCTCTTCCCTGCATCTGATTAGCAAAACATGGAACTTAATACACTGTTTCAAGGTAATGACCTTCAACATGCCTTTTCCCTTGAAGGGCAAGGCCTAACAGCAGCATGTGCACTGACTGCCACCTGCTGGGCTCGACCTGTGAAGGTTTGTGCTTAACAACGTTTTTGTCTGACCCAGCTCACTCCGAATACGTAACATACAATTCTGTTCACCTAGAACATTAGGAAAGAGTCACAATTATAGTGGGGAATATTTTGGTTCTAACTCTAGAGGTGGTAAAGAACGGGAAGAAGAATACAGAAACAGAATTTAAAAAGGAGCAGAGCCAGTACAAACTGTACTGGGAAATATTAAAGTCCTCCTCTAAAATTCCCTCTTTCCAAAGTATTGTGGGAGTGAAAATGGTTTCCCCCAGTTATTTCACTCCTCTAGTTTCCTATGTCTCTTTCACGGGCATTTAAGTTTTCTTATAGTTATGTTGAAACTACCAATAATTCCAGAAGGAGAAAAATACTGCCAGAAAAAAAATGTGTTCCTATCTTTACTGCGTTCTTTCAACCTATCAGGTAAAGTGAAAACACAGGAATGCCATGGGTGTTCATGGATGCTGTAATCCAGAACAACTTCCACCATGCAACACATGCTGAGCAGCACACACCAATGTCATCCCTAATGGAAATCCAGGCAAGCCCAGCTTCTGAATTTTAATCTCTTCCTGGTTTTGAAAAGTTTGGGAAGGAAGGGAGAACTCACTCTCAGATAAGTGACAGCAAAAAATAGCTCAAAGCAAACTGCTGCTTCTGAGAATATTTCAACATATAAACCCAACGTTTTGACTCTGAAGTAGATTTCTAGTAAATATCAAAGTAGTAACTTATTCTCAAATATTTAAGGTAAGTTAGAGGACGTACCAATTGTCACCAAATGAAAAGCAAAAAGCTTGAACTGAACATCTTTATAACTAGAAACATTTCATAACTTGATGAAGACAAACACTGACTCTCATTTGTCCCCACTAAAGACACAAAAATACATTTATTTTTGCAGTATATTCAGATCTATCCTTGTACAAGCTGGAAGAAACAATTCTGTCACTAAGGTGTACTTTTTTTGAGATTAAACACTTACTGTACATTTCTAGGTTTTGACCACACCATATTCTGCGTCTCCTTCAAGCCAAGTCGCAAACCATTCAGTGCACCAAATGCTGCCCCTAGTTAGCATAATATCAGTTATTACTTTTTAAGAAGCAAAAGGGAAAAAAAAGAACAATACTAGAAGCAAATACTGAGAATAGACTTCAGTGTATAGACTGAAGTCAAATAGCTGTTTATGTAAGACTAGATTGCAGGACAAGACATTTAAAATCTTGTCAATTACTGTAGTACATAGGTGTTACCTGGGCAGCTGCGAAAAGTGAAAACCACAACTGCCTACCTGTCATACAACATCCTCCAATGGTAAAAAAGGCCAGCTCAAATCTGCCTCGAGTTTTGTTGGCTCCTGTGGGCAAGATAAACTCATCTGTATCCTGAGGGAAAACAAAACAAACACACACTTTTGCATTTTCCAAGTGTACATGCTTCAAAGTGTAAGCCTTATTATATTTTTTCTTTAATCCAGATAATAAACGAAAGAGAAGACGCATACACCCACTGTTTCTGGAAAACTGTTGTCTATGCTATAACAGAGATGGAATATACTACGTGTATACTTTAGAAAGAATGAAAAACGACTTAAAAAAGGTAAATTGACTGAGAGCTTTTTTTTTCCCCAGCTGTCCTAACTTTTTATAACTACATCAGGCAGTCAAGAAACTTGTATTGTGTGGGTTGTTGTTTGTTTTTTAAATTACTATTTACTTAATTATTTATTACATCTTGCAGCCAGCAATACAAGACTCGCTGCCCTCTAAAAACCTTCCTGCTGTCTGAATACACAGCAATGTTTCCTCACTGAGCAACCTATACTGATGCAGTAAAGCATTAAGGTTTCTCACTATGCTGACACTAAAGAAAAACTGCCTTTGTACCAAAAGAATTATTTCCTTGCAGGGAAGTAAGTGACCTACTTTGAAGACATGAAAAACACAAGGAACACATCAAAACTAGTGATGATCAGGCATGAAATATGTGCGCTTGGTAGTTTTTTATTTGTGCATCTTTCTCCCACAGGGACAAGCTTGTGTTCTCATAAATCAGATTGGTCTAAAAAGCTAGAGAAATGGGCTGATAACTAGCATATGTGTAGAGATAAGGTAGGCCAAAGCACTTTTTCAATATGAGACACTGACAAGACGCACACATGTTGGTAAGGTGCTTTTTATGCTTCTGTGCTTTCCAGTCATAGTATTATTCACCCTCTATTTAATTGATATATGTGACGGCAACAACTTCAGGCTCAGGTAATTACATTCTAAGGGGTTTTCTTAGTCCATATTTGGCACTAAACATGGATGGCAATAGAGAAAAATATACAGTTTCTAAAATTGTGACTACTTTATCAATAAACTGAACCTATAATATTGTTTCTATCTTCCCTGTAACTAGGTATTTGGAAAAATTCAGTGCATACACTAGTTAGCAGTTTCTAACAGTTTTCCTTATTGTCCAAAAAGTCAAGATGAAGCAATCATTGTCTGTATGTAACCTCTATGTTTCTATAGAGACAACAACCTAGGAAGCCCATCCTCTAGGTTTCTGACAAAGGCTGGCAAGCAATTTTATAATGCATACCTGCTGAAGGTATCAAAAGCATTGCAGAAAACACATTGTTTTGCGCCTGCATTAATGGACTAACAGAGAAAGCGGGTTTTAAAGTCATGAGTACCATTGCACCATTAGTTATTATGGGAAGGCCAGGATCAAAATGTAATATTCTCAACAACAAGGCTGACTTTCTCTCTGCATTCTGAAAGCAAATGGATGCTCTTTAAAAAGAGGAGACCCTCACCCCTCTATACACACCTTCACAGACCAACCAATTTTAAAGACTAATAATTTAAGTTGTATATTAAAATATTAGCTATGTCTTTTTCCTTGAATTTTTAGAATCACAGAATGATTAAGGTTGCAAAGGACCTGCAGAAAATGGTTAGTGTAATTTCCTTTGCTCAAAGCTGGGTCGGACAGTGCTGGTTGCTCAGGGCCATACCTGGGTTTTGTGCATCTCCAAGAATGGAGACCCCAAAGCTTGCCTGGGCAACTTGTTCAAGTAAAGAAAATTCTCACATTTAAATGGAATTTCCTTTTATTTCAATGTAATTGCTAGTGTTAAACATAAAGAGCAGTGAAGTGTTACAACCCAACCTGTAGCCTCTAGTGTTATGTCAATAGGTATTTTTAGAACTGTTTATAAGTTACTCATGATGCCAATGCCAACACCTTCTTTTCCTTTAAAGCAAGCTTATTTTAAAAAAAAAATCTATTGGTATACACACACTTTGTTCCAAAAAATCTGTTATACCATTTTTAACACCAACATGTTCCCAGATATACTGTACTAACTAAACAAGACAACTTCAGAAGATATTTTCAGAAGAGGTCTAAATAATCACTTAGCATTTTTTTGATCACTCAACAACAGCAGGCAAGATAATCAAGCTAGTGAATCCACTTCAAACAGAGGCATATCTCCTCTTTTCTACCATTGTGGGAATGTTACGTTGTAAGCTTGACTACAACAGCTTCTAGAGAAAGAGAAATATAAAAAACAGTCCCCAGAACTGCATTCAGAGCTTACAAAAGAAGTAGTGACCTAGTGTATCATGAAACAAAAGGCACACAGATTAGCAAATACCACTGTTGACCTTCAGTGTTACTTCGGCAAAATTTGATGTTCTCAAATAAGACAAGCCATATATATATAAATATACAGAAAATATTAACTAAATAAAATCATTAAGACATGCATCCTTATTGGATTAACTTAAACCTTTTCAGCTAGAGTTAATATTGCTAAGAAAGGAAAGCATTATAGGATTTTAAATTACTTTATTTTCCTTGTGGTGGCCATGCTATGTTAACTAATATTAAGCTGTATAAGTATGACAGATACATTATTCTGTAGAATAAAACGGAAAGCTCTATTTCATGATGGCTTCCTTTCAGCTGGGAAAGCACATAAGGAAAGTGGTGTGAAATTTGCTGCTGCTGTGATGACAGTACATATGATGACAAAGCCTGTATGCGGTCTGCTGTTTGGCTGAAGACCTCTGTAAACCGATTGACCACATCACAGTACAGAAAACTAATCCTTCAAAAGACTGAAGAGTTTCTGGCTGCTCTTACTGATTGAAGGGGCTCAGAGGAGGGTGTGGCAAATGCCAGAACTTTTGCAAGGGTGTGTGGGGCTGTATGCCTCAGAGTAGGGAAGGAGACCTCCTCTTTTCAATACTGGCGGGCTTATATTGACACAACAGTCTTACTTATCCTCTCTATTAAAACTGGTTTTCTTCTCCTAGATGCCATGGCACTGCAAGCTTTTATTAGGAACAATACTGAAAAAAATCTTTACTTTCAATTGTTCATCAGTTCAAGACTTCAGTACACACCGCACAGCACTGCAGGATTTTTCAGGTTTTCACATGTGACCACACAAACAATGGAATCGAGTTCAACACAATAAAAACAAGCTGCCTTCTCACCTGTACTAGATACCTAGGGTCCAAGTTTAAATATGGAGACAAAGGGCTCATTCCAGTTACTGAAAGGAAAAAAAAAAATAGAATACGTTAACATCAATTTCCCTAGTAACAATTTCACACCCAGTAAGTTAAAAGGGGGCAGACCTCGTGCGCGGAAGCAGTGAAAATTACGCCGTTAAGTTGCACAACGGATTAAAACACGGCACCGACGGACCCTCCCGCCCCTCCGTTTTCAGGACGCGCAACAGGAGCGGCACGGATGGCACGGACGCGACGTCTCTCTAACCACTGCCCCTCGCACCACACTGTCACGGCCGAGGGCCTGGTCGCAGCGAACGCCGCCTGCCTCCCCCGCTCCCACCGCCGGCGGGGGCAGTGCCGTGTCTCGGCTTCTCGCCGGCCCGGCGGCCGCCAAAGCCCCAACCCGCTGCCGCCAGGACCCCTCGGCCCCTCAGGGGCCGCCCTCGGCCGCATCGCGCCGTGTTGATTTCCGAGAGCGGCCCCGCCACCCCCGGGCCTGCACGGGCCGCCCGGCCCCGGCCCGGCCCCGCTGACGGGAAGCGGATACTGGCCCCCCCGCCCCGCCACCCGGGCCCCGCCGCTCGCCCCTGCGCGCCGGTACTCACGCGGCACCCCGGCCAGGTCGGCGTGGGAGTACCCTACCCCGCCGGTGCCGAAGAGGCCGCCGAGGCCCGTGCCCTTGGAGTTGCCGCCGCCCTCCATGGCGCCGCCGGGCCCCGCGCCCGCCGCCCGCCGCCGCAACGACCGCCGCGCGCCGCCGTAAAGCGCGCCGCGCTGCTTTCCGGCCCGCGCGGNGCCGTCCCTGGGGGGCGGCTGCCGCCTGGCCCCGGCGGCCGCTGGCGGGCCCGCGCGGCTGAGGCGGGCTGGGCGGGCGGAGGAGGGCCCGCCGAGGATGAGTGCGGGCTGCGGGCGGGATCCCCCTCGGAAGAGAGCCCGACCGAGCACCCCCAGCCCCGGCGGCGGCTCCCAGGGAGAGCGGCCGCCGCCGCTCGGTCCCCGCCAGGAGGGGCCCGGGGGCAGCAGTTCCGACGGCGGCAGCCCCGTCGCCACCGCCGTGGGGAACAAAGGTTTGTACCGGCCTCCCCGGAGCGAGGGGAGCGACCAGGCGAGCGGCGGGGCTGGGCGCGGAAGGGGGCTCGCCGGGGGTCCGTCCTCCCTACCCCCGTTCCCCCCTCTCTTCGTGGGCTTTGGGGTGCCGGGGGACGGGACGGCTCTGTCCGCGAAGCCTGGGCGGTGCTGAGCTTGCCCAAACCGGGCCGGAGCGCTGCTCGGCGGCCCCCGCCGCCCCGGTCCGCCCCCGCCGGCGCCACCGCCGCGCCTGGGGCTTGGCGGGAGGAGGTGGCTGGGGGCTCGGCCGAGCTGCGGTGTCCCTTTCTGCTGCTTATTTGGTTCTCCGCTGTGGTCCCGTCGGCGCGGTGGCCTGCAGGGGAGGCAGTGTTAAACGGCGAAGTGCTGGTGCACGTCGCCTCCCCGGAGCTGGTCTGCTATGTCGGGCTTGAATCGTGTCTAACTTGCCTTCCCCGAGCCAGCGCGCCCCGTGTGCCGCAGCCCGGTGGTGTGGGCAGTGCGCGTTGCTTCCCTTTGGGGATGGTTTTGGGTACGGGGTCGTTGTCCTGGCTCTGTGCCTGGTTCTCTACAAGCTTTTGAGTAACAGTGCAACCACCTGAGTGAGGGGTGAGCCGCTAAAAGTAGTGTGTCTCCGGTGTGCGAGGGCAAATACTTGCTGCAGGGGAAAGGGCCGTCGGCGGGGTGTTGTGCCAGGCTATCGCAGCTGGGAGAGCTAAGGGTAATGACAGGAACCCACATGGGCATGTGGCTGCAGGCCTGGGGCGCTGCTGGTCCTCTGGGGTGCCCCTCCTGCTGCGCAACAAAGCTGCGTGGAAAAAGCTCCCACGTGGCTTCCCTACATTATTTTTATTTGGAGCTAATGCTCTCAAAATAAAATTTTAATGCACAATAAAGTACCTGTTTCCAGAATAGAAAAAAAAAAACAACAAACAACCACCCAAACAGATTTGCTGTGGTCTTCAGTTGATGAGTTAAACCTCAGTAAGCAGTAACTAAGAGGCAACTTTGAGTAGATAATAGTTTGAATTTATACGTATGCATTCCTACAGAGTGATGAATTAGTGTCTTCTAAAAATTCAGTTGTTTTCCTCACTGGTAGATTCTGAGGAATGGTTTGTTTTATGGGAATGATTTGGGGAATCTTGAATAGAAATTGAGAGACCACTTTAAAAAAAATTTACATAAAAGTCTGGTTTTATTGTTTACACTGAATGTAAGCATGTGTTGTCTTTTGTTGCCTCTTATGCTTTTATTACCTTATCTGTAGCAAAAAGAGATGTTAGTGGTATTAAAGAAAAATGGTGTGCGTTATGTTGGTTATAGGGCTTGAATGGCTATTCAGATGTGAAAGTTCAGACCAAAGCAATTTTGTTCTGTTCTGATGCTGCTGCTATCATTTCTACTTATTGTGCTAATGAATAAGTACTCCTTCCTCAACGCAAGTGTATACCTCAAGAGGTAGTCAGCTGCCTTTGAAGAGGTTTATTTGTCCCATGTTTTAACATGTCTCTTCAGTTTTTTTCTGTCTGCTTCTTTCCCCTTTTCCTGTAGGCAATTTGGGTTAATGCTTCAAATAGAAGGTGAAGTTTGGTAAACAGAATGACTAATATACTTCAGTTTTAGTGAATCTTTAGAAATAAAAATCTTTCAGTTCATAAAACTCATCAAGCTGTTATTTTTGTCTGAGTTGGGTAAAGCTTGAACGTTTGTTGAAAAATTGAATGGCGGAGTATGGCACAGGTATCCTTGTGCTTGTAATCTGCATACTCCCTGGTGACCTTGTCACATGGTGGCAATTTTGCACTATTGTTTGGGCTGTTTCAGAAGAACTTAAAATGATTTAAACATTTTCTGTAGGTTACTTTTGCATTCTAGAAATTCTCTGCTTTTGATGAGGATATTTGATAAGCAGCTGTAGAAGTGTTCAAGGCCTCAAACGTTAGGAGAAGCGTTTACGAAACAATGTCTCTTAAGTTACCTGTGGCTTAAGGTTCCTATGCTACACAACCCCCATTTGGAGTAAAATGCTAAGTCTTTCCATAATTACTGTTAATCAGAGTAGCCAGATCTGCTGTATTGGTTTTAAAGTTCTACAAAACTTTTTGTTGCAATAGGGAAGCTACAAATTTTACTTACCCAGTTGAGAGCAGTGAGTAAACACCTTGCACAGTCAGCAGTGACAGGTAGAAGAAAGGGAACCAAAGCTAGTTGCCAATTTTTCAGAATTGTCTTTAAATAACAACAACAAAAATAAACTGAAAACCCCTTCTTATACTAATGAAGATGACTTTCCAGTTGTGAAATAACTGCTTTGAGGTTTTTCTCCTTATTCGCCCCCAAGTGTCTACATAATTAGTTCATGTGCTGCTGTTCTATTGAAAGCTTGACTGAACTGCAACATCATATTCACTGGAGCTGTGTCCTTGGCAGTAAATCTGAAAAAAATTGTCCTTCACATTTTGTTGCTGTTTAGGGGAATGAGCATTGATAGGCTTTACAAATTGTTTATGGATGGAGGGGAAAAGAAAAAGTCCTTTTCTCAGCACTTGTCACTTCTAAGGTGTACAATGTTTATATTAAGCCTCATGTTTCACAGTATGTTACATATGAATGAGGTTCTTGGCTGGGTCTTCCAAGATGCCTAGTTAGTTTTTTGTTTGTTTGCTTTAAGTTATGTCATGTTGCCTTTTCATTCCAAAATTCAGCAGAAGCCTTTCAGGGCTTACTGTGGTGGTAATTAAAGGTGATAATGAGAGCTGGAAAGTTCAAGTTGCCTTTTTTTTTAAATTTAGAGATTTGCTGTATGTTTTAAATGATATTAAAAACAAAAAAGTTGGATGGAAAAAACCCCACCACCACACACCAAGCTTGGTATTTGTAAAGAATTTTACAGAAACTACAGCTGCTGACTGATACAAACTAAATATGGCATCACATGTAGTTTTAATAGTGTTAGTGTCTGAATGCTCCCTATAGTAGAGTTGATAATGAGGACTTAATTGAGGTGTTTTTATCTTCATCCGATGCAAGTTATCTTATTCATATGCAATCATTTTGCAGTTTTATGATGTTTCATGTAATAATGTAGTGAACTGTGGTTTTTCAGTTTGTAAACAACGGACGATTACCACTTGGTTGGAGAATAAAGGACCCAAGACAACTGAGTCCAAAAGGTAAAATGTACAGCATACCTATTCAAAAGTTGTGTTCTTTCAGTGGGCCTGTGGGGAACTCAAAGTGCAGGTTGCCAGTACAGATAGCTACTGAAAAAAAGGCAACCCCGTTTACTCCTCTTGAGTATAACTGACTGACTTTCACTACGAAAAGCTAACTCACCCCTCCCCTCTAACCCCCAAACCCAAACTTTTTTGCTGACTTGGCTTCTTGAATCACCTCGCTGTTTAGGTGATTAAATACTGCTGCTCCTGCAAAGAAAAAGGTGGGAGCTTGCAGCAAGGGAAGGCAAAGTGGGACTGCTGCTTCCAGTGGCAGCCAACCACTATGTCGAGTTTGCTGTAATATCAGACTGTGTCCTTAGTTGACAACTCTGCTTTTGTTTTTGTTTAACATAGAGCAATAACAGTTACAGATTTTGGCTGATGGTCCTGCATTCAACTCAAAATTTTGTTAATTTACAGACAAAATTCTGTTTTGGTTCGTCTCATTGCACTGTGATTGTAGTATAAGCACGTGCAACTTGATATAATTTGGACCAGAATTTACAGGTGCTCAAATGTGCATTCAGATTGTTTTGTGAAAGATGTTATAAAAGTTTTGCTGCTGAATGGCACCAGGTAAAGTTTGATTTTGATTTTGATTTTTTTTCTGCTAAAGTAGTCTGTCAAGAACAATGTTTGCAAGGCAGAGTTAAAAATAAACTCTTAGGAGTTAAACCATCTGGTGCAGAGGAATATTAGATATTATTTTTCTACGTTTGCAATTGTAAATGTGCTGGTTTATTTTTCATTGATGTTTGTTAATAAATAGAAATCCATAGCAGTGCTAGAACAGCTAGGAAAACTTGTGATAATGATTAATACAGAAGTACACAGGGCTCAATTACAGGCTCATAGGTTGCAGTAAAGCAAAGATGTTAGGAGGATGCTTAAGGAGGGAATTAATATTATTTTATTTTTTAAGATTCCGTTTAGAGTATTGCTTTTATATGCCCTCCTCCAGCCTTGCTGACAGATTGCAGTATAGTCAGTTTTAAGCAGCAGGTTAGTTGTGTAAACACTTCATGTGCCTATCTGTTGCACGTTGTGCTGATGTATCACAGTTTTAATTTATTTGGACACTGTCTTTGTGTTAGATTTGATTTCTCATCTTAAGTTGACAACAGATGTCAGTACCTTTAAATAGTTGTTTATTGAGATGGTAGCAGTAACATAACTTTCATTTTTCTTCATCAAAATTTTCAGTGCAGGTATAAATGCATAGAAGGGGAGTTAAATTATCACAACAAAGACGCCTCTAAAATCCTTTGGTTTTCAAATAATATTCCTATGGGTGAAGTTCCGAGCTATCATCTGTTGTGCCAAGCAGCCCCCCCACCCCCCTTTTTTTAGTTTTTGTTCTGTAGTGGTAAAGGTGTGAATGCCATCTCTTTGTCTGGAGAGCTTTTTTAGAAGAGGATCTGCTCTCATTCATGGAGAGAATTAATGCCTTCAGGAATCTATTAAGATGTTTAGTTGTCAAATTTAGGATTGTGTGATAATTGTGTATTTTCCTTTTTTGTGTAGATGGGAACCTGGGCAATGACCAGACATACAGAGTTTAGTGTGCTCAGTTTGCATTGGTTATGTATAGTGTTGTAACAATACATTCAGGAGAAGGTATTGTTCAGAGTGATAGCCTCCAAGACTAGTCAGGTTTTTTTAATATTCATATGGTGTCTAAGTATTTTTCTTTATCAATACACTGACACAAAAATTAGTACGTAAGTGTGAAATGACTTTCCGATGTTGTCTTGAAAAGTTTCATCTGCTCATACAAAACTCGCTTTATTTCCCTGGGTAACTGTTATGACACACTTCTTTCCATTCTTTGCGTAAGACAACACAGGACAAATTAGGTTATTTTTCCCTTTAAAAATAATAATTGATTTTATGTATCTTTTAATTTTTATTATCAGTTCCAAATATATTTTATGCTTTCATATTGTGATTTTTTTTTTTTGAAGAGTCATGGGCTGCTTATAAAAGTAAGGAGATAATAGGATGTCTTTGAGACTATGGACTACTGTGTCCTGCTCTTGTAAAAGATGAATTTGTAGCTCTGAGGGAATGGCTACAAAACCACTGATTGCCTTGCTCACTGAATTTAACTGATTGAAATGAAGGTAAAGGAGGACTTTATCATGACTTGTAACTTTTTTTCATCTGGAGAGAAAAACTAAATAATAGCGTAGTACTGTTTAGATGTTAAAGTAAGGATAATGAACCGCTGGAGTAGTTTTCTAAGGTAAGCAACTGATTCATCATCCTTTGGAGCCATTAAATGGAAATAGGTTGTTACTGAGCTACATTACCCAGTGCAGTAAAACTTGTTGATCCTGGTAGTGCTTCCTTGCAAAGTATAATGGGTAGAATGTTGTTGTTTCTATTGTATATTTATCATCATTCCTTTAAAAAAAAAAAAAGTATGGAAACTTCATTTGAAGATAAGACATTAAATTCCTATACTTCTCTTCCACAGCTTACACAGCAAAACTAATAACAATACTGAAGCAAATCCCAAGATGACTTCCATTAAAAAAGAGAACTTTTGTGAGCATGATGTGAAAAAGCTAGAGAATATTTGTCAGCAAAATTATTCAAAAATATCTGTGGAAGTTGGTGCAAAGCATGTAAATTTGCCTCAGACAGGCAGCATGTATAACTGGGAGGCTGAGGACAAAGATCCAGTCTTAGACACAGAGCCTGCAAAAGGGACGCAGTCTGGAGACCTCTTTAAAAATGCCAACATCGATCAGATGCACAAACCTGGCAAGCAGGCTCAGCGGGGCTGTGAAGAAAGCAGTGACAATTGGACTCAGAGGAAATTATCATCAGGCCGGTCTTTGAAAACGGGAAATACAAAACTTTCTTCAAAAGACACTGAGACAGATGGACAAGTGGCTTCATGCAATTCACAGAAGCTGAAGAGTTGCAATTCTGTCTGTTTAACAGTTGAACAAGAAGAAGGGGATGTAGTTCCAGAAAGTCCACTTTCAGATGCTGGTTGTGATGCTTGTGTATCTGATGTTGGAGGTCCTGGGAAACTGAGCAAGTGTCAGAGCAGTTCAGGGGATTCACCTGCTTTTGAGAAAGAAAGTGAACCGGAGTCACCAATGGATGTGGATAATTCTAAAAATAGCTGTCATGGGTCAGAGGCTGATGAAGAAACAAGTCCGTTTCTTGATGAGCGAGAGGAGATTAGTATGTCAAAATCCATGAACAAATCTTTTAGAATTCAATATGGGGATGCTGAACTGGAGTCAAGAAAGTCACGTTTTTCTGCTAAGGGCTGTGAAAGCTTTGAGGAAGTAGATAATTCTGTTAAAGAGGATGGTCTGCATGCAAAGTCACCTGGGATCTCTCCTGCTCCATCATCAGAATGCAAAGGTGCAAAACAGGGTGTGAAGAGAGACTCCAAAATCACTTCCCACTTCATGAGGATACCTAAGTTTGAGGATAAAAGGTAGTGTTCTGTCTGCCTCTTCATCAGTTTTTTCACGGTCTAAAATTTTCTCTTTGGTGATAGCACTTTGGAGGCAGGATTGTATAAAGAGTTTGGCAAAATATATGTTAAGACACAAAGACAACTTTGATGTAAGCTTGAAGTAACTGATTTTTAATGGGACTACTTATGTTTTTTTAAAGGTTATGTTTGTCCAGTGCAGTTTTTTAAATCACTGAGGATCTGTTAAAATTGGGAATTAAAAACACTGTAGGAAGTTGATTTTTCTTTTATCATAGAAGTGATTTAAGACCATGGGATTTTTCATCCTGAGTGCAGGAGTTCTTTATGGAGTGTAGCTCTAGCATTCATTATTTCATTCAGAATGCTTGAGGAAACTCATGTTTTCTTGGTTTATTTTTTTAGTTTCATCTGAATATTTTGTTGAAGCATCAGTGCTACTGATGTTTCGATTGAAATAGATGTGAAAAACTTCACTTTTGGAAGGAGTTGTAGAGATGTGTGTGAGAGGTTTTCAGGGTGTTTTTGGCTTTATTCGTAACTGGGGAGAGAGAAGGACTGGTGATTACACTACAGCAATGGAAATGGAAGCCCTGAGCATGACCCACGGCTCTGTATGCTAGACGTTGCGTAAGGACAAAAGGATAATCTCTGCTCTGAAGAGCTTAGATTTCAGTAGGAGCTGAGAAAGTGAATAAACAGCAAAGGAGTAAGCAGAAACAAGAGGACTCTGTGGTGGTGTAATAAGCAATTATCTCAGTAGACTCAAGTCCTTAAAGTAGGGCAAGAAAGTAGTTTTGCACATCTTTACTTTCTGGATGTAAGGAGCCACATGAACCGTACCTTTCAAGGAACTGAAGAGGGTGATGGAGGGCTGCTAAGTAGCGGCAAGAGCTTGCGTTTGAGAAATCTTAAAAGATGAGTAGGTTGAGATTGGATTTGGAAAATAAAAAAAAAGGAAAAATGGATAGATGAATAACTTGGTAAAAGAAGTATGGAGAATGGGGTCATAAAGTTTAAAATGATGGGTTTAGGGAGTACTCTTCACTAATTTAAATGAATTGTTTTTGTAGCAAAGCAGCAGAGGTTGAGGCTTATGTTTGTCAGTGCTAGAGCATTGTGTGTTACAATAAACCCATGTTTGAGAAGGGAAACTCATGCAAAAGTTTTGCTGTGTGGATAGATGGGAATCCTGGCAGTGCTTTACAGAATAATTAGTAAGGTAGAGTATGAGGCTGTACAGAGACTTTTGGGGGGGGGGGGGCAGGGACCTAAACAAGGTGATGTGAAGGTTATAAACCTCAGAGCCAGGCAAAATAGTGATATTGTCTATAGTGCTTAAGAGGGCAATAAGAAAACTTAAAAGCTTTCCTCTTGGTTTTTGTTAGCCCGGATCTACAACACATAATAGTGTGGCTCAGATCTTAACTTGCAAAGAAAGAAGCAATAGCGTATCAAACAGTTTTCAGTCATCAGTAATGCTATGCCGGAATTATCCTTTGGCTCTCAGATGAGCACTGTGGACCTGTACCGAGTGTCATGCAGATGTGGCTACACTTTGCATGTGATCGGCCAGGTTAAAGGCGTTTTCTGCACCTGAAGATACTGGCATATGCCTAGACACAGCAAACAGGTTGGACAACATCTTTATCCAAGGGTGGAGTAAGTTCGCTAAGGGGAATTTAGAGGTCTAAACAGTACCTCAAAGTGTAGGCTTTTGCATATTGTTTTGCATTTTAGTCTGAGAACTCACTTGCATGAGAAACATCTGGTATATTACATCAAACATACAACAGGTTCAGATTTTTCTTCCCCAAAATATCTCGGACCATTGAAGAGAATTAGTTTATCTGCTTTTGCATGCATTTGAATTTTGCAAGTGTTTTTTTGATGACTTTTAAATTTATACTTCTGTTGCAAATATTGTATGCCTGGCATGAAATACGCAACCCTAGTGAGAAAGGGTGATTAGGAAAGTTATCTTGTAGTTTGAAGAAGGAATATGTGCTGCTGTGCATGCACATGTGTGTTTTCTGACAGTTGAGAAGGGGCTGTAGAGGGTATCCTGACACGTGCTGAGTCTGTTTCCTGACCCTGGATTATCAGATCCTGTTGGAAAGGAGCATGACTTTGCAGAGGACAACCCTGCCTTGCTAACACATTGCAGTTCTGGAAGGTGTTTGTAAGTCTGTAGAGAAGAGTATTTTGGTAGACATCATGTACTTGCCCGTGTTAAGCTTTGGCCTGGGGCCACAGCAAAGGCTCGCAAATAAACTGACTCTGTTACAAATGTAACCCTGGAGTTCATGTATTTGCCTACCAGGTTTTTCAGTGGAAATGAAATGTTTCAACATTTTTTTTTTTTTATTTTAACAGCAGAAAAGAAAAGTGTGAATTCAAACCCCAGCGGCCAGGAAGGAAGATTCCTAAATATATGCCACCTCCTCTTCCAACTAATAAGAAATGGTTTGGGACACCAATTGAAGAGATGAGAAGAATGCCTGTGTGTGCAGCCCGTCTTCCTCATCTGCGACCCTCAGCCAATCATACAGTCACTGTCAGAGTACGATAATTCAGTGTATTACCTGAAATCAGGTTTCTTACTGAAATGTTCAATAATATGAAATGCCAAATGTTAGTCTTATGGTATTAGCAGGTTGTGGAAATTTTTCTTTGCTGTTCCTTGCGAGCAGACTGGGGCAACTGATTTTCCTGAAAATTGACTTTTCTGATGCGCAGAATTAGGATATTAAGATCCAGATAAATGTAATTATGGTTTTACTGCCTCTGGCTTGTTAGAGACAAGTATTTTTCTTTTGCATAGGTGTGTATGTGTACTTCCTTGTCTGAGTTGTAAACTCTGAATTTATGTCTGCAAGTGAAATTTGTACTTCAACATTTTCATGTTATACTTTCATTTTAATACGATTCTGTTTGGGGTTCAAGATATACAAAAGGCTCAAGATATTCAAGATATGAAAAAGACAAAGAATGAAGAGGAATTTCAACAATTTTACCACTGCATTTTATATCAAATCTGATACATTTGCCTTTAATCCTTTGGCGTAGCGTGCAGTCAAATTATTGTTGAAATAAAACATGTGACCAGAAACCTGTAGGGTCATGGATAAATCCCAAACAAATGAAAAATACATTAAGTTTAAATGTCAGTTCTGAGAGAAGCAGTGCTGCCAGAAGGCCGTATAGCAGACTAAGTCTTTAAGAACATTGTGTTATTTATTTTTACGTTTCTGATATTCTGTGGAGTAAACATGAAATAATGCTGTATCTATAATGATTTCTCATTCTTTTCAGTGTTAGGTTAAAAAATGTTATTTCTGCACATGGCTATGTTTAGATTTGAAACCGCATTTGAAAGTATTTGAATGAAGCTATGTAGATACTTCATAAATGAGGAAGTACTTAGCTGATAATTGGACATAAAATAATTGCAGTTATTACCTTATTTCAGTGTTTCAAGTGGTCAAATGATAAGTTGGTGTTCTTTTTACCAAGTGTAACATAAAAGTAACAGATTTTTTTCTGACTATCTGTCATGTGGTCAGTTTGTACCTTTCCTCTTTTCAAAAAGAGTGGCTGTAGATGAGAGCTTTTTTAAATTATGTTTTTGCTTGCTTTTTGTTTCTTCCATTTAAAAACTTGAAAGTAGAGTCTGAGCTTTTCCCCCCCTCTCCTGCATTGCAGGTAGATCTTCTGAGGGAAGGAGAGGTGCCTAAACCTTTTCCAACTCACTACAAAGATTTGTGGGACAACAAACATGTTAAAATGCCCTGTTCAGAACAAAATTTATACCCTGTAGAGGATGAGGTAAGATAAAGAATTTACAGTTGTGTAATCAAATAAGTTTGTTATTTATATACTTACATATTTATATGCTTTGGGGTTTTTTTTGTGAAGCAATTTGGGATGCCAACAGACATAAATGAATTTGTAACCATGGTCTGATTATAATATTCAGTCAGGTATTGCTGATAGATGGAGCTGTATCTGTCTGCTGTTCCTCTAAAACAATGGCAGAGAGATTAGAGTTGGCCCTGCATGGTTTGTTGATCTGGTATTTCTTGTCGCTGCTTGAGACTTACTTAAACGTACCCACTGAAATACTTCAGACTGTGCTGAATAAAATGAGCAAGTGTGTCTTGTAGTGAAGACTGTATAATGATTATTGATACTTGAATATGGAACAGAGAATTTTTATAGCCTCAGTCTTTTCATTTATCAATTTTACAAATACAGTATAAAATGAATTTAATCGATGTTTCAGAGATAGTGTTGATAAGGTCTTTGTTGCCAGTTGAGCAAGATGAGTTGTCTCTGCCCTTGTGGTGTAGTTGTAAGAAATACCATTGTTGCTTGTAACGGGCAGTAAGACTTTCTGTTGAGGAAAAATATCACAGGATGTCTTAAATTTGGGTTGGCGAAAATCAGCCACAGCAGTATGCTTTTATAATCTGTGCCTGTATTGTTTGTAATGAAGTTGGTTCAGTTTATATTTTTGAGTTGTGGATTTTATAAACTGTGGTCATGTTTTATCTACAAAATCCACTTTCTCCACAAGGAATGTACTGAACGTTATTTGTCCTTCTTGAGATGGCATGAGGAAGAATGCTGTATATGTGAAAAAGAGCTCTTTGTGAATTTTGTGAATGCTTCAATTAAAAAGGAACTCTTAAGGAAGTAAAATACAGTGGACTAGAAGCTGCTAGTAGTACTTTACAGTTACTCAAAATATGTGATTTATTTTTAAAGAACTTCGCAAACAGAGCAAACTATTTAAAAAAATGTGGCAAGGAAGACAATTATCAGTAAATATGTCTTTCTGTTTTGGATAACTTAATCTGACTTTGTTTTGGGCTTTTATTTTAAAGAATGGAGATAGAACTGCTGGAAGTCGATGGGAACTAATCCAAACTGCCTTACTTAACAAATTTACTTGCTCACATGATTTGAAGGTAAGCTTGTCAATTTGAAATCAGGTCTATATACATATAATTACATTCAGGCTCTCTGTGTACTGTTAGTGATTCTGGCTCAATCCTATTTGTTTAATCACTTATAAAAATAAATTTTAAAAAATCTATGCTGTTCAAGGGATTTCCTAATGAATCAAGGATCTTAATTAATGAGTCTTAAGTGTTGCTACTGAATTTATTAGGTATTATTAAAATGAATTCTTTTTTCTAAGTCTACACAAAACTGTTTGTCCAGCAGTATCTACTAGTTTGTAGTAAATGTAGCACGTAAGCTTTTTCTATAACCGGATGGTAAGGCACTGCACAGGTGAGAGAGTTTGGCACACTAACTGTTCACGCAGGTATATTCCACTAAATTACAACAATTCAAGCTGCTGACAAAAATCTGTAAATTTTGGAGAATAGCGCACTGCTGATAACTTACAGTTCTCACTGGCTTTTAATGTGTTGTGATTTGGAACATCTTAGAATTGCTATTACATTATTTTTGTGAAGAATAATGTAATTTAGATTATACCTGAAAGGTAGGGAAGGAGGAGGATGCAAAAGCTACAGCTAAACTTTGAATGACTAAATAGTGCTCCCCCGGCAACTAATGAAACTTCCCTTGATAATACTATTTTATTTGGTGTTTTTTCTTGAGAATTTTTTAAAGGTGGTTGGTGTTGTAAAGGGCCTATTTAATTTTGTTGTGGTTCTGATTTTAAGTTCTTCAACTGTTAAAACTTCTGCTGTGTTGCTGAGGGACGCTTTTTTTGGTATTTTTAAAGAGAGCAAGCATGGAGTGGGGAATGTTTATGTTGTGTATTGTAGGCAGATCCAAGCATGCCTTGTCTTATTTTGTGCTATGAGGAAAAATTTGTAGACTAAAGCTTATTTGATGCTAAACCTAAAATTCAGGGTTCAGTATCATGGAGTTGCACCGTACTGATAGTTTTATGGATTTTGGTAGGCGCTGTGACATGTTTTAGCCACTAGATGGTACTGTTCCTTCAAAAAGGAAATTTCCTAGAATCATTTTTCTTCTGTTAATAAGTATCTCTAAGCTTTATTTTGTTGTGCTCTTTCCTTAGGAGGCTATACTGAGATACAACATTGCTTATTCCAAGAAATGGGACTTCACTGCTCTTACTGACTTCTGTGAGAAGGTAAACCAAATTGATTTAAAATAGGAAGAAAAGTAAAATATAAGTGACTACTTTGTCTACAAGTCTTAATCCTTTTGGCTTGATTTCCCTTTTCAAGAGTAAAGGTTTTGTAATCATCATCTATGTGGGCAGCTATTTGACTGGTAGCTTCAGTTGAAATTATAATTATACTTTATAAACTGTATTCATTTTAAATCTTAAGCAGGTAATTTGGGGGCTTCAGTAACAACTAAGGTTACTGAAGGTAAGGTGAGAAATACCTTTTCTTTGTTTTATAATAACCAGATTTATTAATAAATTGTATTACTATTTCCAGTGTAATGGCTTCCCGTTTTAAAAAGTGTTGCCCTTTTTTTTTTTCCTTTTTTTAAACAACTTTAATGTTGCATTACAGTGGTGTTTATATAGGCTGTGCTTTGCTGGTTTAGCAGTAAAATTTTTCCATATGCTGACATGATGAATTCAAACTATAGAGCCTTTGAATGATAGGGGTGGTTTTTATGACTTCATGTTGCCTTCCTGGAAGAGGATGGGAAAGAAAAATGAATAGTAGGTGGCAAATGCAAGTTGAACTATTATTAATGCACATCCTGACTGACATTCAGAAACTATGCTAATTAAAGCAGTATGGGAGATCAAATGAGATGCGATAGAAATTGTTGTAATTTTTCTTCCACCAACTCAGAAGTGCTTTTAAAATGTGTGCTCGTTTTCTTGGGAGGGGCTTGCTAAGCTGTATTAAGGTTCAGTGGAAACTAAATTTGATTTGAAGTTAACTTTGTTAGTTATGTTTAAAATACTTAATTCATGCTTAATTCATGTGATCAGAGGAACTGTTCTTTCTATTGCCTATTTCCGTTGCATAGAAGAATATATATACTATTATTATATTTTATATATATACTATTATTATAGTTACTATACTGTAAAGTATACTGCTTTACAGAATGAGTCTTGTTTTGCATGCAACACAGTATTTGTTATTACTGAGAGAAGGTACCTATAAAAATACTGGTAGTATCATATTTGCTAGCCATGAGAGCTACTGTGTTTGCCCATCTTGCCAATTTAGTGCTCCTTCGTCTTGTCTGTGGGATGTCTCTGTTTTTCAGGCTGTCCTGGCTGGATGGTAGAGGCTGTGGACATTTGGCTTCTTTGCTCCTCTTGACTCTTGTACTAATGAAAATTAACTTGGCCTGTTCAACTGTTTAATTTTGTATTATTCAAGAATACATATTTAAATTATGAGAATATTTTAAAGTACAAGCAAACTATTTATTTAAAAATCTGACTGAGAAATGTACCAGATTTGCATCACATCGCTACAAATGCAACTGACTTTGTTCTGATGTGTTCATATCATGCATGTGGGCATTCGGGAACTACAGATGATTAGATTCGGAGATCATCAGCCGGGGAGAGTAAGTAATATCAGCTGTCTCCAGAGAAGAGAGGAACAATAGGGAAATAAACTATGTATTGGGCATCAGTCTTTTGCTGATGGTGAAAAGGCAAATTTCTGTCACCTGGGAATGGTGATTTATTTGTAAAGTTCCCAGATGAAGGGAGGAGAGATGTTTCAAAACATGGATTTCAGACCCAAGATGAAGAGTGTGCAGCAGTATGTTAAATAAGGAATAGTGAAGCACTCTAAGACCGTGGCTCCTTGTAGACCAGAGGAGCAAAATCTTACCCTGCTTTGTTCATTGAATATATTGAAGTTAGTGAACTGAACATGTGGAGGGGATACATCTTGTAGAGAGATGTTTAAATCTTTTCTGTTATTAAGGGAAGTGTGAACTCAAGTTCTGTAAATTAGCAAGGTATCTGCTTTCTAAGACTCTTGCAGGCTCTTTAAGTGAGCAGCTATTAAGTGAAAAGTTGAGATCCTCTGTGGAAATGCCCTAACTATACTAGCTGTAGTGAAGTGTAGTTTTGGAAGTTACTGTGTTTGAGAGTTAACGATTAAGGGCTTACCAGTGGAGTGTGTATTTTCTTGTTTATCTTATGGTTTTGAGGAAACTGGGGAACTGTTTCAGGTCACGTTTGCTCAGCAGAAGTTGAGAGGGTTGGTTGAAAGGAAAGCTGGATTGGGAGGGGCAGAAGCTCAACAGAGGGAGTAGTAGTCACAAATATATATTAAAACAGAGTCTATTATCCTCAAATCTCTAGTTATATTTTTGGGCACTATTGACTTCCAATACAATCTTAACCAAGAATTCTGTGGTCTGATTTAGAAGGGAGCTAGGTCCACAAATCTAATGGTGTCTGTTCTAGTGATTCATTTAAGGCCACCATATTCAGATACTACTTCAATAGGTCTGTGCTTGGTAAATTATGAAGTACCATTTGTTATTTTATCTTCTGATTCTGGACACAGCTCACCGCATCTATGAATATGTTAAATGCTTTCATATCAGTCTTACGTTGTGTTTTCTATTTCAGGTAGCTCCCTTCCAAGTTACATAATCAAAACATAGATTATTTTTAAATCCTGCTTGTAAGATTCAAAGCAATTTCCTTGAAATAACAATAATTATCTGTTTCTTGGACTTAAGTTTATTTTATTTTAAGATTAAAACACTTTCAGCTTTCTTAAGTAATGGGAAATAAATATCGTGTATGTCGGCCAGGATTTTTTCCCAAAACAACATACCCTTGACATGTACAGGCTGACCAGTTTTACAGTTCGTCTAAAGCATTGTCAGAAGAGGGAGCCCTCACACTATTTTCAAAAGATTCTTTTGGATGCCGGTTAATGTGTGGAGGTAAAATTCCTGTTTGTACAGCGAAGTAAATTTGGGAGCTTGGAGGTTTTTTTTCTTTTAAAAAGTTTGAAGCACCCATCAGTAATGTACGTAAAGCTCTCAGTAGCTTATTTGCTTCAGATATCTGACAGTTTTGTTGTCCTCTGTGGAATTTCCGCACTGCTGTATTGATTTGTTTTGCCATCTGTTTGTTAATACTGGCAAACAGACTTAGGATTTATTCAAGTTATTACTTAGTGGATGAAAATTATTAGTCCTAACATTTTTCTTCTTACTTGCAAAATTCTTGTCACTTGGAAGTCATCCTCATTTTCCCAAAACTTACCCAGAAGCCAGACAGCAAAGAGGAAACAATAAGCAGAAAAGGAAATGTGAGGAAATGGCTATGGATGGAGCTGTCTCAGGACCCATAATGTGTTGTAGATGAGCTTTATTTACGTGAATGGTGATAGGTTGGGAATTTATTATGTGCTTTTGGTCAACAGTGCTATGCACTGTAGTAGTTTGTATTTTTCTTTCTTGCAGATTTGCCTTTCCACTTCCAGGCAAGACCAAATTCTTTTGCTTTTTCCTAAGTGCATGGAATGAAAAGTCCAGTGAGGTCGTTCAAGGCTTATGTCTTAGGCTAATCTTCAACAACAGCAACTTTGTTTAAAGGGAAAAGTAGGGCTTTATTGTTTAAGACAATCACACGGTCTGCTGCTTTAGATTGGGCCTGCTCATTTTGGACATGCTTTGTTTTTATTGTATTGCTTTAAAGTCTCTTAGAGCTTAAGTATAATTCTTGTTAATGTCGTTTCATGAACTCTTCCTCTTATTTCTTGCATCTGTCCTGCTCTTTCAGGAAGAGAAGTGTTTAAATCTGAAAATGACATGACATTGTATAAGCAGTGCATGACTTTCTTTAAAGGTGATCCTTCTTTTAAATTCAGTTTTAGTTGCAGAGTATACAGGAACTTAAGTCATCAGGATTTATGTTGTGAAGCTTCAGGAACCTTCATGATATAGACCCTCTGTTGTCATTAAAATCTGAGCTCTTTTGAGGTGAACCAGTCAGTGGGCAGCCTTACAAAATGTTTTTGTCCTTTACAGTAGAACTGTATCAAACTGAGTTATTTGGTCCCATGTAAAACTTGGGAGATTTAGCAGCAATACTTAAGTTAATAACAAATCTACTGGAAAAAATATGTAATACAGGCAGTTAAAGTGACAAAAAGGAACTCTGCAGACACTGAAACAACAACAGGCGCTTTTATTGCTCACGTGTTTTAATTTCAGTCATCTTCTAAACTCCTTTGAAACCTGGAGAAGAGCTATAGCATTTACATCATTTTAGAGTCAGAAAACAAAGGAATAACGCTCATATGCTTTTCAACTCTTACTTTCAAGTTATCTAGGTTATAGGCTTTCCTGATATGCTTCAGTAAAAGGAAAGAATCTGATTTAGTCATCTGATTTTTAGCTACTCTTGCTGCTTTTTTGTTTATGCAAAGCAGAAAGAGAGAGGCTCATGTTATGTATGCAGGACTGTTAGCATTTAGGATTCCCCAAATATTTGTGTTTAAAAAGTTACTTTGTGAAATTATGTTTGTATGCTATTCAGTGCTGAAAAGGATTAAATCCCATGCTTAGGCACGTCATTAAAAGACAAACTGTAATCTCTGGTGATTACTCATGTATTGGAAATTGCAAATAGTTTAGACATGTTTTACTGATCTCTTAAAAAGCATAGACCGAAGATTGGAGTTTAAGTAAATTTGCGTGGCATAGACAGTGATTGTCTCTGAGCTTCTGTGAGTCATCTGAAAAATGGATCACAATACATCTTGCAGCTGTTCACGTTGTATCCATAACTACTTTTATGTTGGTTTGGGCTCTTTGAGCTTGATCATCTTGGTGGAAAGTTTGTGTCTGTGAAATGGAGAACATACAATGAGAGTAGTCAGGAATGGTGTAAAGGTATGTAACAGTTTCCACATGAAGAATGTTTATATAAGCTAGGACTGTTTCACCTTTTCATCTTAGTTGAGAGAAGTGAGGAATGGGTATAACAGTGGTGTCCAAAATAGACTGTAAGAGAGGCTGAAGAGAAAATGACTGTTCGTTCTTGTAATACAACAGTTAAGGGACACCAGATGAGTGTTCCTAGCAGGTAAGGGTTTCAAAACCAGACAGAAGTAATTACTTATTTAGATAATGAATAAAAGGCTGTAGAACTCCTTGTTCAGGGGATGTAGAGGATGCTGTGGCTTTATATCACGTTTTGAAGGAATTCGGAGAAAATGCTGGTAGAAAGATCCCATTGACATCTACACAGATACTGTGGTGGACTCTAGAAATTTCTGAAACTGATTACTGCAAGTAATGAGCATTGTGTGGAAGTGCTGCTGGTTACTTGCTTTTCTTACTGTTAGACGTCTCTAGGCATCTTTTGTTGATGGACTTTCATGAACCTTTGTCCATTTTTATGTTATTATGACTTTGCTGAGTTGAAGTTGAAAGGCAGAAGTGGCCTTGTCGTGCAGGCCCCTTTGTGGTGTAGTACCGATATGAGATGTTGCTGACAGAAAGGCATAGGAATCTATACCCTAGCCTCCATTAGGAGGACAAAATAATAAAGGTAATTGACATTTTAAATGAACCTCACTTGAAGGCACTTACACCTTTTAAAATTTGGGGTTTTTTTCCCAGGAACTTTAAAGTTCCTGGAGCTGGTTTAAAGTTCTGCAGAACTTTAAACCCTTGGTGCCTACTTGATGCAAGTAAGAAGACTTAAAGGGGACATGCTATCAGTATCTTTACAAAGACACTGTCTCATTCTCCACTGTATAATACTCAGTTTCCAACTGTTAGATTTGGCTTTCAGTGTAGGAAAAAGCGTGTATGTGTGTCTGCAGTGCCTGTTCATAGATGTCTTGTCATCTTTGTCTTTTGGGAAAGCTGATTGAAGTCAATCAATTTAATGACAAGGATCTGCATGTTTGATGTTGATTTTCATATAAATTCATCATTCAGGAAATACTTTTCTATTATGAAAGAAGCTGTATAACTTTTACATTTGGATTTTTCTGAAATTGAAAGAAACATGATAATGCTCTTTAAAAATACTGGTCTCTTCTCCTGTCTGTACTCAATTGCAGAGAAGAACCTTCAGCATGAAGGAAAAAGAAGAATGTGCCAGACCACTTTATCTGTCCTTTTTCTCCTTTTCCAGTCAAGCATGAGTTCACTCATTTTGGCCTCAAAACTGGCTGTTAGCAGTTGGTTTTTTTATGGCACAAATCTCAGCTTATCCTAAAATATGATAAAAACCTACGTAGCAAGAAAACAAGCTGAAAGAATATATTGGTATTTTTCTTCACCCTTTAGTTATGCTTTTACATGTTGTAGAATACGGGTTGTTAAAAATGTTTGTCTTACAATTGCCCCTGTAATTAGCTTTGAAACAGGATTAGAAAAGGAGTCCCATTTCTCCTTGCTTCTTTCCATTAAAACTTGCATGGCGATCGTACTTCTGGATGCTAGATCCTTTTAGAAGACTGGAACAGTCAGGATGTGAAAACCTTCATTACTGTCTGCTTTTACATACAAGTGTCTACCTGTAATTTTCTAGAACCACTTAATACTTTTTCAAATTTTTCTATAAATGCTACTTACAAATACATAAAATTATTAATATATAATATGCAAGATAAATATGTAAATAAGCTCATTTATAAATACAGCTTTTTCTGTTTTCCATAAACATCACACATCCATAATAGAGATGTTTTGCTCTTCTGAAAGTCTGGTTTACTTTTCTTGAAAAATGAAAGTTAATCATGATACTAAAAATTATTTTTCATTTGCACAAATCCTTACTATTTAATTTTGGCCTAGCAATATTCATATGGATATGTGCACACACTTTCTCAGATACCACTTTTTTTTCTACTGCAGGTGTTTTGCACAGGTCGTAACCTTAACAACCTTAATTTAATAACATTAGGAAATTTTGGAAATTACCTGGATAATTTTGGAAACTATACTTCTATTTTTTTCCCATTATTTCAATTTTTCATCTAATAAAAGGCTATAAATGCACATTTGAAGATGATGCGACTGTAATATAGTCTAGATGGATTATGGTTGAGCTCTGGATTTTCACTCATTTGAAAAAAAGCAAACTGTTTAAGAACACCCGCTACTGTTAAGTACATGCGTATCTTGAGAGATTTGTATGTTCTCGTAAGGCTTTACCCCACTGTTGTCTCCTAGCAGGTCTTATGAACCATGTCAGTCTTTCCTGTATGTTCTGTTGTTTGAATGACCTGGTTGAAAAAAATGATTGCTATAATCAGCGATACTGGAATGGAAGGAATTTTAAAGTACCAAATTGTTCTGGTGACTGGGTTTTTGATAAATCATTTTTATAATTGTCTGGACAGCACTAACAGAAGTGAGCGTTGTACAGAGATGTCAGCACTACAAATGTAGGCTTTTAAGCATGAAACAAAATGTCCCAAGGCTGAAAATAGCCTATCCGTTGCTCCTTGCTGGATTTCATTTTAGTCCAGATGTTTTCAAACAATTTTCTTTGTCAGATTACCTTTTTAAAGTCTAAACTGAAAAGGTCTTTTGAGTGTGCCGTGAAGGGTTTTCTTTTCACAGGAACAGAAAGGAATTTGCCCTCATATTGAACAAAATCTGAGCTTTTTTGGGATGGGGGAATATGCATCTTGTACACATTCAAAACATTAGAAGCTAAGCATTGTAGAGGAGAAATAGCGCTGAGTACTGAATTACATGCTTATTCTTAGTTTTCTGTACTTTCTCAGCAAAACAGTTTTAAGTGGTGTTTTGTAAGCACTATCGCAATGACTATTGCATCAGACTGTTGACTCAGAATTACCAGGGAAGGGATATCTACACATACCAGGTGTAGAGTTTTACTTATATTGTGTCTTAAGTGTTTGTGGATACTTAGTGCTTTGAGACAATGTAAAGGTACATCTTGAGGATCTCTTCCAGAGTCTTTTACTATTTTGAGAACATTCCTGTTTCAAACAAGAGAAGAAAAGAAAAAAATCTAGTAAATATAAATGTTCATCGGCCCCCTGCTGCCAAAGCAAAACAAAAAAAGCAACTATCAGAACATCGCTTTTGAAATGAGAACAGATTTCTTTGCTTCCATTGGATTATGTGTAAATCCTTATTTATCTGTGCTCACCTATCTATCCCAAATGACTAAGAGAAGCTCCTTTTGGTTTGGTGGCTTTCCTTAGCTGCTTTGTGCCTTTAGATTTATTTTTTTTTCCATGGCCGGAGCAGTTAGACTAAAAAAAAACCTAATGATGGTCAAAGCTCTCACGAGAAACACTCTCCAAAAAAGTGTACATGGAAGTAATGAAGCAATAAAGAGGCATTGCCATTGTTAGGATGACTATGAAGGCATAAATTAAGTGTATTGTAACTACATTCCCAATTCTTCTCATGCTTTTTCATCTGAAAAACTGAATTTGTTTATATAGCTTCCTTTCAGAGTTTTATTAGTTGCGATGCTTTCTTTAAAGAGCAGGTTTGCAAAGGTGGCAGAGCAGGTACTCTGGAAATGGTCTGAGGGTCTTATTTGGCTAATATAATCTTAATTACTAGGTATTTTTCCCAAGATAGTGGTAATTTTGAGTCTGTAATTCTGACAACCAAGCAAAAAAAGTCTATAGATTTGTGGACATCTACAATACTATTGTGTTATCTTCAGTTGATGCTTCTTTTTCCCCTTCTGTTTGTGCTTGACTTTTTCTGGTAATGTTAAAGAAAATACAGCTTTCATAAGGGCAATAGCTATGTTGTCTCATGAAGCTTTTAGTGCCAAGGTTATCGGTTTCAAAAGTGGTTGAAAATTTGTAGTTAAATATCTGATAGCTTTTGAAAGCTTCCACACTATGGTTCTTAGCAGATGTTTTTAAAATTGTAGCAGTATTAAACATTTTTTTTCCCCAAGTACCGTGTTTAGAGAGGTGAAAGTTTTGAATGAACCTGGAAACCGATTGTTTTCACCCTTAGCTTGTGCTGGTCAGATGAAAGATACCTTTTTTCCTTGTGTTACAGCCCTGTTCTAGACACAAGGTCACTGTCCTTTCCATTACTTTGTACTGGCCAAGAGTAACTCAAAAGTATTTAGAAAGCAGTATTTGACTTTTCTTCTCAGGACTCTGATGCTGCTTTGGAAATGTTTGTGATGCTTCTAGTTGTGATAGAACTGCTCTGCAAGAACATGCAGGTAGATCCTGTTAGTGGCCTGTAGAGAATCAGGGCTGAGGTTTCACTCATTGGTAATGAAAATGATTGTGGTTAGATTTCCAGTACTTTAGAAGCATAAACTGGGCTTCTAAAGCTATTAAGAGGAGATGGAAATATAAATATACATTTTTCTCTGAGCTTTTATTTAGAATGTTGAAAAGCTTTGAGAACAAAGCTGCTGTTGTTAGGGATGATACACCTGAGAGATCATTCCAGGGTTGGATTGGCAGAAGACGTGAATGAACCTTCAGGGGGAAAAAAAATTAAACAAAAATGAATTAACCTCTGCCTTGTAAGCTGTCTTCCTTTTTTCTTTTGAAGTGTCAGTTTGTGGTTTTGATAAATGTCAGAAGCATTCTTCTTCTCAAATAAGATTCTTCTCCGCATAATCCAGTGTTATGGGTTTTTTTTCCCCCTCTTCCCTCCAAAGATTACTTCGTCCTTCCTCTGGTTTCTAATCAGACAAGTACTCAAGAAATGGGATGGATTTGACAGCTCAGTGTGTTTCCTACTGAATTAGTTTTGTAGGGAAACTAAAAGTGGTGGATGAGAGTTTATTCTGTGCTGCACTTTTCAAAGTTAATTAACTTAATAAAATGGGAACTAAAATCCATGCCCCCACCTGCCTGGCCCCTGTATTCCTTCTAGGTTTCAATCTTGTTTATATGTATAATATTTTACATCATGACAAAGAGTCTGTTTTACATAGGCATACAAGTTAGCAGGCTGCAGTGTAGTGTCTCTGTCTCAGTATCAGATACACTGATAGTTGTGGCACAGTGTTTTTAAGTAGAATTCATCTACTCCCTGTCCTGAAGAAAAAGGTTTGTGGAGAGTATGAGTTAGTCAAGCTTGTTTTTGTTTGTGACTTCTGTGTGAGACAAGAGAACAAGTAATTAAGTACAGGCTGCTCTGGAAGGAAGAGAAAATGAAGACAATATTGTTTAGTGCAATAAATACATAATAAATAAATTGCATGTTGTAATTACTTAAGCACACTCAAGATTTTGTGTGTCATCTCAAAGGAGAGTCTTAGCTGGAAGGGAATAGTGAGGGAGATGTTTCAAAATGACTGGGAGCTTGTTCTGTGGAATACACTTAGAAAAAAAAAAGTGGGAAATCAAAATCGTTATCATTATACAAAAGTGCACAAGAACCAATACCTTGTAGAATAGTGCAAGAGCACAGCTGAACTCTTTCGTCTCATTTGACAGTGAAGTGGGAGCCATTCGAAGGGAGGTACAGTCTATGCATTGAATGAAAAAAGCATTATTTTAAACATTTATGGGTAGAACAAGACTGTTAGCAGTCTTAAAAAGAAATTAAGCCTTCAAACACAAGTTCTTATTGTCCGTGTTCCCCAAATACATTTTTTACTTTTTTCAGGTTTTTGTCTTCCCTGTTATCCTCACCAAAATTGCGAAATTATGAAAGTTGTTCAAGTTTTTTTCAGGAGACTATTCCAAGTTGTCTTACACTTTGTGGCATGTTCCACCTGCATATTCCTTGTGCGCAGCACTGAGCAAGTATTTATCTTTGTGAGAATGTGAATAGCATTGCTTTGTTCACATATCTATCTTAGTTATTTTCTTTGAATTGCAGACTTGAAGGAGGTTTAATAATTATGTTATGTCTAGGTAGGCTATATATGCCTTTATTTACTACACCTCTATTTGCAACCAAGTTTTTCAGCTTGGAAGTATTCATCATGTGGATCTTAATGCCCTGTAAAAATATACAGAGTGTTTTTTTTTTTATTTGAGACAAATTGAAGATAGTGAAGAAAGAAAAAGAAAAAAAATTATTCCTGAAAGTAGGAGAATGAACTTACTGTGAATGGAGTACATAGAAGTTAGGCAGTTTGTCTAATTAGTTAGGATGTTATAACCAACTTTGACTATATGATATCTTACATTAACATAATTAAGAAAGCTGTTACTGGAAAGACAGTTCAGTATAGTAACTGATGGTACAGAGCACTTACAAACTCAAACTGAAACAAAGTAATTCTAAGAAAGTGCATGAGGCATTATGGCAGCTGGGAAGGAAAAAGTCAGAAGGTCAAAATCCATTAGAATTAGGAAATAAAAGATACAAAGTCTGAAGGAAGCACTCTGGTTTTCCCCTTCATCCTTAAGAACGTGGTTCAGTTGGTCCTTGTCCTGCCACAAAAGTTAATATGGGGAAATAAAACCAAACAAATTGAAAGCGTTAAGCCATTGCTGTCTTAGCGTGCTGGTTGCCTGTTGGCGTGATGACTCTACCTTCCCATGTGATAGATAGAGCTGTCCAAATTTGTGTTCTGTATGTGCAGTTTGTTTGGTTTGATGAGCTGTCAGATTTAGATTTAGACTCTCTACCATCACTATCACCCCATGCTACCTCAGATCCTTCTTATTAGGACTGTCAGGCATACCCGTTCATTACGTTTCGGAGGGCTGGTTTATAGTGACAAGAGGCCATTACTTATGGCGGCATTTAGTCAGGCTTCTTTGCTGCAGTATAAATGTTCATTTTGCAAAATTGCAATGCAGGTTTGGCCAAGAGCTCTTACCTCTGCTACGGCTCGCTGAACCATTTGCATCTTATGAATTGGAGCCCGAAGTCATGCTCATTTCATCAGTTACTCCAGTGCAAATACTGATGAAATCGCCAAGTGATTTCTTTGGCAAAAGGCAAGTCATGCTTTGCAGCTCTGATTCCCTCGGGGTATAACCCCTGCTTTTATTTCATTCCTAAATAATTTTTTGCGTGATTGGAGGACTATGAATAAAGTCAACAATATATTTTTGTTTTTATTTCAAATCCTGAAGGAAGCTGCAAAGGACATGTATGCATAATAAGGAAAGGAGAAACGGAACAATTGTTTAAAAACAAAATTGCTATGATACTTAATGTATTTTCCTTTATCAAAAATTTTTGACAACCATTTCTTATTTTAGGATTTCTCAAAGTTATAAAACAAATGTTATTTTTTTAACAATAGAAATACAATCCTTTCTCTTAATCTTTGCATGGTTGTAGACTTGAAAAAAGATTGCACACAGTTAAAAGCACATTACTGAATCAAAACAGGCGTTCCTTTACAAGGAGATTTACTTCAAAGTGAGGTGCTGGTTGTAACAGCTTCACACTAGAATATTACTGCTTTTTCAGTGAGAAGAGTTGCAACAGGTATCTGCCTTTGTAGTGCTTTCACAAGAGGTGTGACTGGTTCTGTTTCATCTACCGCCCGCCCTGCACAGCATCTCGTAATGCAGGACTTTTTAGCAGGCTGGTTTGACTCATTAATGCAGAGGAAGACTATCCCCCCCTCCCAAGTTATTTTCCTGTAGCATTAGCAAGCTGAAGGATCTCAGGAAGTTATCAGATGAACGTGGGAACTGGTGAAACATGGGGTGTGTGTTTGGGGAGATAGAATGACATATCCCTCTTTTAACAGCAACAAATAAGTAGAATGTGTAATGGGACTCTAAATATGCTGGATTTTTACATCAGTACAGGTCACTGCTTCCTAAGAGAGTTTCCTTCTAAATAAATCTTCATTAATTCTGTGACCAGGTATTCTCTGTGCTGTTGCTAGGTTCTCACGGGTTGGCATTTGCGTTGTGGGGTGTCTGTCAGATGTAGCTGTGGTGTCAGCACTCCGTGTCCTGGAATCCTTTCACTTTCCATGATTTGAGTGCTCTTTTTTGCTGCTTTCAAAGTCTGAAAAGACTGTCACAGATAGAACCAGGCTCTGTGTTTGGACTGAGCATAGCTGAGAATATGTGCAGTGGCAATGGCTGGTCTGCTGGTCTACGAAGATGCAACTGTGGTGTCATGCTGGTTTAGTGGTCAAAAGAGGAGGAGGGCCAAGCAGCCAGGGGTTTGCAGGTGTTATTTTCCTTAGAAACCTCATAGGAATGGTACCTGTACAGGAAGAGTCCCTGGGCAGAAAGTTATGATTACATGGATGTGGCCATGACTCAAGTTACTTAGTTTTTTAGAAACGTAAAGCAAGGAAGGCTACATATTTCTGGCTTACTGCCACTGTTCAATAGTGGGTTATAGCCTCAAGATATAAATGGGAAGCACAGGACTGAGTAATTCCTGAAGCAGTTGTTTTTAGGGAGAAAGGTTTTTTGGTTGTTTTAAAAAAAAAAAAAAAAAAAAAA
>VUYV01000005.1:5113040-5152568 GCA_008711295.1 Anarhynchus alexandrinus
CCCCCCCCCCCCCCCTTAGTATTCTCACATAATTGAAAAGAAAAAGGTGTGAATGTGGTAAGCGAAAATTCCAAATCGGGAGGCTAAAGCCTGATAAAATGTATAACACATCAGGGTTTGTTGGTTCCCCCACCCCTTTGTTTCTTTTAAATTAAGGAAACGGTGACTAGAGTCAAATGAAATTCCAAACTGAAGACCAAAGTGAAGATGAACTGTTTGTTCATTCTGATTATAAAAGAATGGGTACTCATGCACTTTCTGTAAATATTATCAGGGTTATTTCTTCAAGTAGGATGGAAAAAAAAATCCAAGCAAGTCATAAAGGCATGACTTCCACATCTCTTTGTAAAGTATAAAGCATGGTTATTGTAGCTGAAAGCATTCCTTAAGGGTCCTTAATGATACAGCTATTGAAAGTGGGGTTTTGCTTCAGTTTTTAAGATTGCCCAGGATTTGCAACATCCCATCTATTTTTTTTTTCCCCCTCTCCATTCCTCATGGTTTTGTTTGATAAGTGGTGTTTTCTTGGTCTTTCTTTTTATTATTGATTAGAAATCTGCAGTTTGTCAAGCAAGCTTTTTCTGAATTGTCTTGAATAAACTGTTTTTGACTTTAATGGTGCTGCTGATTAAAGGCTTCACCAATGGCCTAAATTACTCTTGCTCTAATTTAACAAATGTAATTTTGTGCTCCTGTTTTTTCTTTTAAAACGGGTAAGCTAATTATTTTTCTCTCCTTCCCTCTCTTCTCTCCTGCCCCTCCCTCCCCCTCACTTCTTTTGTTGGTAGCCAATACCTCTCCTGAAACAAAAGATGAATCACTCCATCACAATGTCACAGGAACAGATTGCTAGTTTTCTAGCCAATGCTTTCTTCTGTACTTTTCCACGTCGCAATGCGAAGATGAAGTCTGAGTATTCTAGTTATCCAGATATTAACTTCAACAGGTATGGCACTCCGGAGTAAATGAAGCTGATAACCCTTCAATGAAAATATTGTTGTCATTTAGGGGAGAAACTCACTGTTTCTTTCGTGCTTCTGTCACTAATTTCAGTAGCCTGCTCTCTGTCTTTTCTGTTTACCTCTAAGGGACAAGAAAACTATGCGAATATGTGAGAAAGGATCTCGTGCACAGGAAGATATACTTAATGTTCCAAATTTTTCTTTTTTTTCATGCATGCACACGCACAAACACAATCTTGCTCTGGCATAATTAGGCTGATACAATTCGCTACCTCCTCATAGGCCATTTGTCTGCAAATGGTGTATTTCAGCTGTGCTTCAAGCATTCTATAAGTATTTAAATTAAAGGTCTGTGTTTCCCCAGCCATGTTTCTGTTGCCTCCTTTGTGTAGCAGTGGTGATCTGCGTGTTAAGTCAGATCAGCAGGACTTAATTCTTCAGCATCCATACCATCTCTTATCATCAGTTGTAGAGCTGCATGTTAAAATAAACCTGTCCTTTTGCTAGAAGTTAGCCTAAAAAGGTTTCAAGACCATAATAAGTATTTAGTTAAAGATACTCTGATTTCTAAACAAATGCTTATTGTTTTTTCCTCAACAGTAGCTTACAGAGAGATTTGATTAGAAATTTTTCTTCACATCTCTTATTTTTAAAATATGCTTATTTCAGTTTTAAATGGGGGGAAGAGGATGGAGGCATTTCCTGCTGCCAAATGTTATGGTTCACCTGGACTTGCAGATTAGAAATGAGTTTGTCGTCTTCTGGGCACTTCTGTACAAGTCTGTGTAGATCAACGTTAAGTTTATTAGGCTGGAGCTTGGATAGATTATTGGTCTAGAGTTTTTCTTATTCCTCACAGTTAACAATGTTGTGTATATGCTCTGAAAACTGAGATGAAATATAAAAATACTGTTACCTGTGATCCAGCACACTTGGGTACCTGTGTCATAAGAGCTGTATTAGACTAGAACTTGCCAGAATAAATTGTCAATGTACTAATAATGGTTTTGATGCTTATTATCTTTATGGGCTAGCATGGGTTGCTCTACACTGTGTATTTCAGAGGAGAGAGCAGGGTCGTGGTCTTGGTGTTTATTCCAACAGTGCAGTGGGTTATGGAAGAGAAGTGTGAGTGGGCATTAATGTGCCATACAATTCAGCATATTTTTCCACCGTTAGTTCATAAGAACAAATAAATGAAAAGTACCATCCCTGCATTAAAAAAGATCAGAGCAGTTAAAGAGGACAGTAAAGTTCTGGAAAGAGTTCTGTGACTGTACCAGCTATGCACTTCTAGCTGAATTGTATGGGTTTTTTTAAAGGACTTTAAGGTACCAGTTTTTGTTGTAACTTAAGCACGTTATAAATCAAGCAGTTACATTCTTATGAAATACAGAATAAGATGTTGTTAAATCACTGGAGCAAATTCATATTTTCTTCTCTGAATGTTGCACAGCAATGTAAAGTCACAGTAGTACAGTGTAATACTAGTGGTTAACTTGGGGCATAGTATTTTGAACTACTTTTAAATAAAAAAAAGCCTTGGCAGATTATTAGGTAAATAGCTTCCTGCCATAGACTTAAAGAATGACCAGTTTAAAGTATTAACTATTCAGGGATTTTCTGCCCTATTCCAATCAGTCCTCCTTTGTTTTCCGACTTGGCTTCCTAGTGCTATCACTCATGGTAAGTTCCAGCAATGTCATTTGAAAGGGGTAACACAGCAGACAACCTTCGGGCCTTCCTCTTACATTATGGATGAGGTAATGCTCAGCTTTTAGTGACACAGGGTAGAAATCCATTTCTATTTGTGTAAGTGCCAGAAAATTGTTACCAAACTGGAGAAAAGAAGGGAAGCTGATGTCCTCTGGTTCTTGATTAAAAGTGGCTCTTCCTCAGTGTTTGCTAGGTTATGCCATTTTTATTTAATTAACGTTTACTTTTTCAGTCCTTTTTTTACTTAATCATTTGTTGGACCAAAATTTTCTCCCCTTGTGTATTTTGCATTTGATAATGAGCAGATTAGTGAAGTTGAATATGAGGTGTGACAGGCAGTGGATAAATTAAGAGGAAATGTATCAATGAGAGGGGGACTGGCAGGATAAAAGCAAAAGGAGATTGAAGAGAGTGAGTGGTGGAAAATGCACCACAAGAATTTACAGTTTTCTATCGTGCTACCATATATAACCTGACTTAGTTGAAATCTAAAATGAGGGGCAAGAAGGAGGATGCCTAGTATCTTATGTCTTTTTCCTCCTGTAAACCCTGTATTTTCTTGCCCTGAAAAGTTAGTTCTTTAGTAGCAAGGACAGAGAATAAAATGTCATGTTTTCAGCTACTGTTTCAGACTTGTAAAGATGACAAGGTTTGGTCCATTGCAGTGTGTATTTTCAGCTTCTCCAAAAAAGCTTTTCATGAAGCTGGATATACTCAAAAGGCAGTAGGCAATGACTGAAGTCAAAATGTTTGTGACTTTTTGCTGTTTATAACATTGTTTTGATGTAAAAGCTTTGGAGGCTGCTGCTCTGCTCTGTCTGCTTAGGGATGGGCATAACAGATTGTTCCGCACAGCAACCCTTTCTCCCCACAGTATTATAGTCTGCAGCTTTTTCCAGACTTAGTTCTTTCCTCAGCATAATTCATCTGCTACACGACTGTGAATGAATGACTTCGTTCTTTAGGTGCAAAAAAATAATCTTCCATGGTTCCCTAATGAAGCAAAATTACTGAGCAGATGCTAGCATTTGAGTGATTTTAAAGTTTTTTTTTCTTTAGCAAATATGATGTTCTTCGATTCTACTATGCGTGCCCTTTCTACCCTCATACAAAAGGCTTCCACCCTTCCCCTCAACTCTTTGAGACTCAAAAAGTAAAATTTGTGCCTTAAGTAAGAAATGCAACTGTATAAGCTGTTACTTTCTTGTGTTTTCAGTTTTGCACAGCAGTCACTTATCAATTCACTTTGTGCACAGTTAAACATTAGTAGCTTTTTATACACTATAAAATAGTTAGGGTTTCTACATTTAAATGCTGTCATGTTCCTTCTTCCCTCACAGTCTTCTCTCTGCATTAGGTCTTTATGTGGTATTAACTAGCATATTATGACTTCCACCCCTACTCCCCCCCAAGGTACAAATCTGTTTGACAAAACAGCAGACAATCAGTGTGAAATATTGAGAATTTACTTTTTTTTTTCCCTTCTCCCTCTGTTAAGCGTTTTCTGGTGCACCATTACTTGGCACTGTTACTAGAGTGATGATGGCAAGTTGTTCGAATGCTGGTGCGTGTGCTAATAACTGCAACTGATTGGAAGGGAGGCCACTGTGTGTGTTAGTATTAACGTAAGTCATCTGTGCTTTAGCTCTCCTCTCCTGCCTGTTGGTCTTGCCAGATGAGAGGAGGAAAAAAAGTGAGCATTCCTCTTTTGACACTGAAGCACTTAGTTTAATAGTATGTTGTGACACCAACTGTCTATTTTGGTTGGTCATCGTGGTACAGACTGGAAGTCACCTGTGTATAATGAAATACTCAGTAATTTAATTGAACTCTTCCCTTTCGTACTTGGCGAGGATGGGCCTGTTATGATTCTTAAGTCATTAATAATGTAATTCATTTCAAATGTAGTTAATAAAATGAAATTCATAGTTTAACTTTGAGAGCTTTAATATTTATGAATTCTGCTAGACAGAATGACATCCGTTCAAGTGGCCAAACATTAGATCATACCAAATAGCATAAAATACTGCTTCCGTTCAAAATACCGAGCTAAATTTAAAGAGTTCAATTTTTCTTTTTAAAAACACTTTTGTAAGAATATAAGATGGAAATAGATTGGGCAGCTTTATGCAAAAATATCCCATCACAAGAGAAAAATAGTTACGTTTGCCATTTTATTCCTCTTACTGATAAATTTTCCATGGAAGTTGAATGCTGTTGAATGTAGAGCGTGAATTGCATTGACTCATCTGAGATCATCTCTACAATAATGATGCTGGTTGCACAGTTTAAAGTAGTTTCTTATGGTGATGTTCATAATTAATCTTTGTGAATAGGTTGTTGTTTAACATAGCACTTTCATAAGAAATATATTCCTCTTGAAATATATTAAAGATAAGATTGAACTGTGCTTTCTTGCTTTTTTTTTTGTCAAATTACAGTAACTCCTCTGTTTTCTTTTTTCAAAAAAACTACGGTAGTTAAGCTGGAGCTACTATGCATCTGTAATAGTTCCTGTCAAAGCAACTGAGGTTGAATTTATAATTGAAGGTGGTATGTCTAACGACATAAGCCTGGTAGGTCTTTTGGCACATATATTTGTGGATATGCTGGTCTGAAACCGCCAGTATTCCACTAGGACTGAATTTCTTCATCTTTATCAAAGAAACCTTTGAAGTAATTTCAAGTGATTGGAAATGAGGGGGGAAAAAACCCAGTAGTTAAGATATATGTGTCTTTTATGGAATGTATAATATATGAAAGGAAATGGGCAAACTGTATAGTACATTTATGCAGGAGAACTGAAATCTAATTTACCAGTAATGCAATTGTCTCATCATAAACAACATCAATTTCACAACACTAATGAGTATTCTCTGGGGAATAAATTATCCCATGACTTTGAGAGAACTTGGTTTGGGCTGAGAGATGCATTGCTCCTCTGAAAAGTGGTTCCAGGTTTTCTGAGTTTACAGACGCTGATCCTACAAAACCAATTCTGTTATGACTGCCTTAGGTCTATGTTCTAATTAGCCTTGGATGGAATACTTTGAGTATAATTTTCTGAAAAAACTTAAAATCAACATTTATGTGTGGTAAACAATGAAATACTCTTTAAATAGACAACTTTAAAAGGATGCCATTTGTAACAAGTCTGGCATAATTACTTTGCTGTAGTGACTAAAGCAGTACTCGATCTGAATATTTTTTTATGTTAGCTTTGTAAATATAGTAATTTAGTCCAGAACTTAGTTGTACCATGCTGTGGCATGTCTTTTGTTTTAGATCCTCAGGATAAAACATTTTACCCTGCTATTCCTTGGTTTTGAGTACTTGACTCCTGAATCACCAAAACTTTTTCTTAAAACGGGTTTATAATGCTTCAGGTTACTTGCCACAATAAACAAAAGTACCAAATTGTAATCACAGAGAATAGAGATGTGGGTATATGTGAGTGTCTGAGGCAGAAAGATAGTTTGTGCATCTAGATTAACAACAAAATTACATTGCTCAATTTTTTGTTTATACAAATCTTAAAAGTCACTATTTAATCTAAAGATGAAGTTCTAATTAAACATAAGGGTGTCGAATAGGACGATGTTCTCAAATTTAACTTTTGAGATGACGACAGCTTGTACTTATGACACAGGACAGTAAATAAGAAAATGCCTATGAGGTTGAGTTATTGAATGTATTGTTTTTCTCCTACTTGACGCCAAGGGAATTCAAAAGCTCTAAATTACTTCCTGTATAAACAAAGAAAGGAAGGCGGTTTTAATACAGAAAAAATGTTATTAAGGGGAAGAGACATACACTAGGCAGCAGGAAAGCAGAACTGAGGTTGCTGTACCTGACTTGTGTGAGGTTGTGGTACCTTTTCTTATTGGCAGATGCAAGATCTGAACAGTGGCATTTCCTTTTGTGCTGTCAGAGAGCTGGTTCATTTGTCTGCCTTCCATCGCTCTGGGACGAGTTTCTCATCTGGATTATTCTGCTTTTGATATATATAAAGTCCAAATTTCAGGAATTGAAGTTTTGATATTCTGAACAGCTTTACTTCTAGTTCTCACTTAAAATATTTTCAGTGGCTGCAGGACTTTCTATTAAGGGGTTATATTTTATATTGGATATAAGGATTTCCAATTTTAAATTTGCTAAAGTTTCTTCATCTTACATTATGTAATTGATGTTTAAATATTTAAAGCTGTCTAGGGCAGTGGTCTCCAAACTTTTTTGATTGCACATACCTATCAGTAAAAAATTTTTGAGCATGCACCCCCAATATATGCATATTTACTTACAGATTACATACATGTGCTGCTGTACTAATATATTATATTCTAAAACATGCACAAAAATAAATTAAAAAAGGATGAGATAAAGATGAAATAAACACTATTGAATTTTTTTTTCTTTTACAAATTCTACAAATATATTTTCTTCCTGCATCCTAGTGGATTGTCTTGTGCACCCCCTGGGGTGCTTTGGAGACCAGAGTGGGTCTGGGGTATTGCTATTCACAAAATACAGGTATGTAAGCAGGAATGAAACATTGTGTAATTTATTTCTCTTGGTAAGGGGAGTGTAAATGGTAGCAGTGAAAGACTTCATGCAGCTCCATTCTTCATGAAAAGTCCTTGACCAGTAACTGACTGGAACTACCATTTTTTTTTTTCATTGAAGCAAAGCTGTAGTGATGTAGCACTCTGGTTTAAAAGGCAGATAGATATTTTGGGGGCAGGGAGGACGGGGACACCCCACTCAATACATAATCAACTGAAACAGCTTTCTTAAAAGAATACTTCAGGCAAAGGATACAGGTAATGAATATAATTTCAGTTATTCCTATATGGTGGGCTGAATTGCTTTTATATATTTAGAGAGAGAAAGAGATTGTTCTCTATCCTGTGCAATCATGTGATGAGTACACATAATTATATACACATTCCAATGCTTACATGATGGGACACTCTCTCTGCACATTAATGCAGACAGATTTCCTAGACATTAGATACACTGATATCTATAGGTAGTCCTTAATATGCGTATGACTAAAGTTACCTCAAGCACACTTGAATAAAAATGTCAAATATTGTGACAGAACCCTTACTGAAACAAAGTGTTTTGATCAACTGTGCTTAGCATTGCAAATCAAGGCTTAAAAAAATTCATTACAAATATGATACTGTTTTTGAAAAAGGGAGAGTTTATCTTATTTTTCTCTTCTGTTTGTGGAACTCCACTTTTTTTTTTTCCAGGGAGAAAATATTTGCACAAGAAAAATGGAAGAGATGCTTCTTGTGTGCTCCCCAATGCAACTGATGAAATCCTAAATTATTAGTTTATTGTGCCATTCAACACTATATTAGTTTTTCCTGTAGGGTTCTGTGTATCAGTATGAAATTTTAGCAGTTCCCATTGAGATTGCTTGCAATTGAGAATGCTCAGCCTTTTAATGAAAGTAGCCCTCAATCATATGGAGAGTAATACAAGTTTGGCAGTAACATGCGTAAGCATAGTATTTCCCCCCCACATATATATATCAGATAAGCTTAGGCTTTGAAATGCAACAAGATACAAAAAGCAAAGGACTTATTTTATTCTGTTTTCCAAGTGTTTTGTCATTCTATACATCAGACTGAAGCTCCGCTTAGTGATTAGCTCTGTTCTTGAAATCGAAGGTAATGTCTGTTTGGTATTTTCATTTCTGCCATCCATCCCCCTGCTCAGCCCATTTAATGGGTGTGAAATTAATATGTCCATACTGCCTCCTTGTAAATCCTTCTTCCACTTTTATTTGTAGGAGAAAAATGAGGTTTTAGTAAAATGTCTTACACTTGCTTAGATGCTGTGTTATCTTTAGCGAGATCATGCTAAAATACAAGAAACAACACAAGTGTGTTTTCAACTACAGTAGTAAAGAAAAAGGCACTTTTTAGTGCCTGTGGTAGTTAAGAAAAAGCACAGTGGTTAATTGTGGGGACCATAAGTATGAAGTTGTGTATCCACGGTTTTGCAAACAGCATGTATGAAATGCCATGGTTTTATGAATGGGAAGTATCTGAAGTATGATCCTTACTGCAAATTTTTGCATATTACTAGAGCATGGACAGCTTTCTGAGTCTTATGATAGGTTCCGATTTCTATGCAAAGACACAGCTATACTCTTTGAAAAGAAACGTTCAAATGAAGCCCAGCCTGGGGGTGGGAAGGTACAGGCTGGGGATGGAAATACCAATACGAAATTATTTAGCTGGAGGTTAAACCACATGATTGTAATGGTTCCTTCTGCTTGTAAAAATTACTGGAGCCGGTTCTTCGAGTAACATCAAGGGATCAATTTAGCTCCTTGGAAATTAAATTTTACAAGTAAACTACTGTATTTTAATTATACCTTAATCGGAAACAATTTTTTTTTTGGAACTGTTTACTTAAGCTGGTTCAACTTTTCCCTAGTAAACTATATGCATGCCAAGGTTGCTTTTGTGTAGCTCTTAATGTTATTAAATGATGTTGTTGCGTCACTGGAAATGCACCCTTTAAAGTACCTTGCATATTTGCCGCTTGCCTCAGCGCTTCAGGGACTTAGGAGCAGGTTCTTTAGAGCCTTTGGCTCCAGCTTTCTAAGGTGGAAATGTTGGTTGAAAATAAGACAATTTTGAGTTTGCAGTCAATGAGACTGCAAAACCCAGGATAGTGATTCCACTTTTAAAATGCTTTTTTCCACTCTAAAACTGTAGGAAAACGCTAATGCAAAAAAAGCACCTTTCTGTAATAATTATTGAAATAGTATAAACTTTTGCCTTGTGACTTTAGTCACAAGTGACTTATGTTTATTGACAGTTGTCAAGTAATTTTTAAGGGTTTTTTTTTTACATTTTACCACTATCAGTTCTTATTATTTTTAATATTTTATTTCTCACATATAGGATTGAATTAAGTGTCTGAATATTTGCTAGGAAAGAGTTTTCATTTAGCCACAATGACTTTAAAAATCTAGTTTGTGTTTATGACATCGTTCACACATCTGCCTTCTTATGTTTTTAAATCTCTGACCTTGATTCCTCGAATACTTAAGTGTATCTCTGTAGAGGTCTCTTATTTGATTAAGGTTGCCGCTGCCCTGGCTTGGAAGCTGGAGTGCCAGGGATAGATGTGCAGCTGTGGTTGGTGATCAGCCCTGCAAGCTTTCTTTGCTCCTCTCTCTGCTAAATTAACGTTGGCTGCATGGCAGTGGGAACATCTTGTACAAAGCAAAACAGCTTACGTTTGCAGTTGCCAGTAATATTTCAATTACTTCGACGGAAAGTGGGCTTGCAGTGCTTTGCATTTCATTTCCAGTGCCCTTCATTTGAATGAGTTCTTTAATTGGGATTAATGGGTCTTGGCCTTGGGTTCTTTAATCAGGAAATTGATTATGTCGTTTCCACTTACATTTTTGGTTTGTTTGTTTGTTTTTTTAAAGTAGGATCTGTGTCTTAGAGCTTGAAGAAGAATTGTATTTAATATCTTATTGATGCTCTCATCTAGCTTTGTTCTTCAAAATAGAGATATTTGCTTCAGAATAAAACTTCTCATAATGTTGCATAATTGATCATTTCAGAAGTAAGGTTTAAGGTTAAACCGTTCATAACTTGACTGTGTTATTTATATCCTGCTGTAAATTCATGAGGCAGGACTGGGCCATTTTCAGTTGTTGTAAATACCACTTGCTTTTACTGTTGCATTCACAAAGTTGACTGGTTACTTTGTGCTCGGCTGCCTGTGCCTACCGGGGGACAGGGTTTGGCTTTTCTCTTGTGCTTTTCTTTCTTCTTCTGACTTTAGTATAGCTGGAAGTCATCTCAACCATTAATGTCATTGTGATATGATTTCTGGGGAAATGTAAAAGAATATATGAAGCAGTCAAATTGAACTGAATGAATATCAATAACTTGAAATAATTAGATACTATGAGGATTTAAGGCTAATTTGTAGCCCATTAAAATCTGTGGGGATTTTTCCAGTGGTCTGATTGGCCTTTAAAACAAATTCCTAATGTTGCACTTGAAATAGCTGAAGACAAGAGTTCTCTGATCTGATTATACGAGAATATGCAAGTAATATACCAGTGGTGTGTATATTGCAAATGTATATAATAAAAAGCATGTTTGGAGATAGCCATCTTCAATTTGCCACTAGCTCACTAATAAAGGTAAATTCTAGACACAGAAATATACAGAAAATCCACATATTAACCTCAGACAATGGTGTTTTCAAACTGCCATAAATGGTTATCCTTTTATGAGTGTGTTCTATTTTGGACAAACATCATTTGTGGTGGATTCAGACCTAAAATGTGTATTCAGGACTGGTGTTGCCCACTTTTGGGTTTAATAATTAATTAATTAAAAGTATTTCTTTTTCTGTAATTAATGACAGTGGGTTTTCAGAGAGAGTACAATTTATGTTGTGTCATGGCAAAGAAAAGTAAATACTGTGAGGAGGAGGAGCAGAGGGGTGATGAGAGCTCTTGTGCTAACTGCTATAAAAACTCTGATGTATGTAGTTACTGGATGCATATAGGTACTAGGTCAAAATACAGATAATTTTGAACACCTCAGTATTCTTCTATCCCTAGTGTTTGGAGTATCCCTCTACAGCNATGAGACCTCTTGTGCTAACTGCTATAAAAGCTCTGGGGGTTTTATGCAGCGGTATAGGGCTAGAACAGAAATACAGATATGTCTTCTCATTGTGGTAATTATATATGGTGTTTGGGTAATATTTATCTACTGTAAATTAGATTTTTTCAGAAGCAAATCAGCATTACTCTAGCTTTGATACCAGGGAGAAAGAAGAGAGGTATTTATCATAGCTTTTAACAAGAGAAAAGACAGGCCAATGCTGAACACTTCAGATTTAAAAAAATAGTATTTGGTTGAAATTCCATAATTGATAGAGTGACTGCATTTTGGTGAGCAATTGTAATGGATGAAGCCAAGTTCATCTTGCTTGCCATTGCCTTTTAGCTTGATCTGATTTATTCCAGGCATAGTTTCTCCAGTTCTGGACTTCTCCTGCCCAGTCTGCTAATTATGCCAAATGATGTATTGCCCTTGTGACATGACGAACTCTCTACTGAGAGTTTATAACATAAGCAATAGTCCAATTTGAAGTAAAGAGGAAAAAAACTAGTAAAGGTGTGTTTGGGCTAATAGATAAATTAACCAATTTAAAGCATTCGTACCAAATGAGGCTTCCAGGTAAAAGGTCAGAGATAATTTATGCATTTAGGCGAGAACCTGCACACGCACATGTATATTAACTCTTTCTTTTATGAACCCGTTGTTGCAAGCACAACCCCTTGACAGAACTTGTATATTGGTCTGTTTTAAAATAGATCATAGAAGCCTGGAGTTTGCCTTCTTAAAGTCCTGATTGGTTGTTCAAAGAATAAAAAAGTTTTATGAAAACTTTTTTCACCTTTTTAAAATTAGCTTCTGTGACTTTATATAGATTTTGGATGAAAGTGATCTCTTCAGCATGTATTCTTCATAAGAATTTTTAAATACTGAAAAAATCTAGTTCGCTTCACTACTAAAAGCTAAATTCACCTGACAGGATTCTGGTTTTAAAGGCAGGTTGTCAGTCCAGTACACCGAAACAAATGAATAATGTTGTGTCATTCCTTTACTTAGCCTGTTTATTGGGGGGAATCTTACATCCTCAGGGCTTTCACTGTATCAGACGGCTTTTAGTGGACTTCCTACTCAAAGGATATTATTTCTGAAGTCGCTGCTGTTCTTCCTTCCAGATAAATTCCATTATGTGTTTGCCAATAACAATGCCTTGTCACTTTGTTGGCAGTGAAATTAAGTAATGCGTGTTCAAGTTGCTGGAAGATAGATGATGCAGTAAAAGTATTTCAGCTAACCTTAAAAGAATACATTCACTTAATGGCTAAAAATAGGATGCTTCTTTTTAATGCTTAGGTTTTTACAAATGAGAATTAGAATGCCAGTAGTAGCCCAGTGGATGAAGCCATTTCTGTTGGGGGTAGGTTCTTTTCTTTAGAAATGCTGCTGGTGCACTGGAACTCTTGAAAGCAATATGGTTGCATTGTATTCTACTCTGCAACTTGCTCAGCTGAAAGTAGGGTAAGAGATTTGGATCTTGGAGTACTCAACATACATATTTTCACCCCCTTGGTCACTTATTTTAATCCAAGCCAGTCTGTTGCAAATAAAACTAGTAGCTTTCCTGAATGTTCATATTGAAATTATACTTTTTGATATTACAAAACCAGCATGAGTGAGATAGGCATTCATTTAGCATCTTCATGAGAAACTTGGCAAGTGAACAAACTTGTCATTCCTAAAGACCCATGTTACAGAGGGACTGTCTAGAGAGTTCTTTCCACAGTAGAGTATTTAAATGCAAGGCTGATCGAAATATTTGCATAATATAAAAAAATCAAATCTCAATTAGTAAGTAGCCTACTTATGATGCACTGTATCCCTGAAATCTAATTAATTGCTTTTATTTCTTGTTTTTCAGATTGTTTGAAGGACGGTCACCAAGGAAGCCTGAGAAACTTAAGACCCTTTTCTGCTATTTTAGGAGAGTCACAGAAAAAAGTATATCCTTTATTCTTTTTTTTTGAGCTACAAAGCAGATACATGAAAAATTTAATCCCATTAAATTTAGAAATGGTTATGCAGTGTTACGATGGAAGTGTGTAACAAAAGACAGCTTGCTAATTACACTGATATTCATATTAAGGTCACTTCTCGTATAAATGATGCATGCAATTAGAATTTTTGCACGGAGCTTATTCTATTTTCTTTTTTTTTTTGGAGAGATATATATGGGGAGATTTGTAAAATATATATAGATACATTTTTCACACCCTCTATATATATAAATTGTGTGTGTATAAATATGTATATGTGCATACATATATGTGCATATATGTGTATAATGTTTTTAATATATGCAACTACTTGCTGCACTGCATCAGAGTGAGATGTAGAGGGAACTTAGCACCATATGTAGTCATTAAAATCACAGGCTAAAAGATTTTGAATCAAGCTTCAGATTTCCTGCAGTATGCTTATTTAGTCCTTTGACTTATAACATTGGTAGTTCTGAGGGATTTTCCCCTACTTGTATTGATTTTTCAGGTTTTTCCCTTCTATTCTCACAAAGCAATGCTGTTATAAAGTTGGCCCAGTTCAGATATAACAAGTGATAGCAAGACATGAGATATCCCAAACTCTTTTAGAAGTTAATGTGGTATTTTCCTTAGTGCATAGTCAGATCATCTGTCATTACCATCAATTTGAACATCTGCATAAGGTTTCAAAAATAGATTTATTTTTGTAAGAACTATATCAGAGCTTATATATTGTATTTTGGGGGAGAAGGAGACTTTACTGCAGTAGTATACGTCACACCTGCAGCAATATCCTTATTACAGTATTTTTTTAAAAACTTTTTCTTTGCATGTCGGTATTTTACTATTTGCTTCTTACTCTCTCAGAAGGGTTTATTTTAGGAGACAGCTTTAAACTATTAAATATAAAAGTCCCTTTACTTGATTCAGTCCATCTTCAGTTCATCATTTTAATTCACCACAAATTAAATGCAGCTACATCCTCTTTCAGCTATCAAACTTAAAGCAATGTCAGTAGAACTAAATCTCTGAGGTAAAAAGTAAATTGTGACCTGTGTGTGGGACTGAGAAGAGATATAGCGCGCTAGGTTTTTCTGTGCTTGACTAAGAATGTTTTCGTGAAAACCAAATCCTAAATTTATGCAGTTGTTCCTGACCCCCTGTGCATGTGAAATCTGCTGGGAACATGCTTTATGAAACTACCATATTAGATTTCTCAACGTTGTAACTTTAAATAACGTTTAATTAGATTCTTGAGTGCTCTTTTCTTGAATGAAAAATCCCTATAATACCTTTAAAAGACACCTTTTCTTGTTCTTTTTTTGTCTAAAGAATTAGTTAGACTGAAGTAACTTACCTCTATAAATTACTGTAATGATTTTGCAACTCTTCTTATTATAAATCATAATTAAATTCCTTGTAAAGAACACAGTGGAGACTATATCAGCTGAAGACTTTGTGCTCAAAAGGTGAATGCTTAACTTGTAAAATATCACCACTAATACCAGAGTTCCCGTGTGGAAAAGCACTTGATTGCTGAAAGCTGTGCACTTCTGGTTTGTTTTTTCAGAGCGAGCAACCCTTTTTTTTCCCTAAAGCCCTGTAGTTTTGGATAAAGGCATTTGGTTATTTAACGCTTTTGGAAGGATGTGTTTGTGTTTTACATAGTTTTGAATGTTTTTCACAAGCCAGTGCAGTCGACTTACTGGAGCAAAGAAATGAGTCTCAAAGTTTTTATTAGGATGACATCACCTAATAAAAGGTTAATATTATCTTTCTGTTGCAAAACTAAACTTTTTGGAGTAAACTAAGGAGAGAAGATGATAATGCATCCTTCCTGCAAAAAGCAATGGCTCTTCTTTTTCTCTTGAGGGCAGGAGTCTTTTCTCCGTTGAAATACAGTGAATTTCACTAGCATCCTGGCAGGGCTGAAAACAGTTTGATTCAGAATCCACTAACACTGCATCTTTATTGACATAGTAGGGCTTTCTTGGAAATAGGAGCTGCTGCTCCTATTGTGTCACTGTTTAGTGTCAACAGGCAATGCACAGTAGTCACCTCTAAAGGTTCACAACTTCTTTTTTCAAAGTGACAGCACGTTTTACTTCAACTATTGAGTCTTTCTAGTAGTCTTTACAGTTTAAGTGAAAATCACTTAAGAAATAGCTTTTCTTTGATCTAGAAAAAGAAAAATACTCAAAACTTCAAAAGGGAGAAATGAATATTTTGGTCTTCATGTTACTTGTTTGCAAATTGAGTATGGGTTGTCAGGGGAAGATTCAAAGCTGCTCTTGTGTTTCTGCCAAGAATGATGTTTGTTTGCAATTTTAAAAGCTTATCACTTAAAATAATCTAAGGACTAAAGCTCCAGCAGTTAATACATTTTCCTCTGGGGTTGGTTTACCTGTAGAACCTACGGGATTGGTGACGTTTACAAGGCAGTGTCTCCAGGAGTTTCCAGACTGGGAAAGGTAAGTTAAACATCCTCTTAATCTAAGGAATTCCTTAAAACAGTGACAACCGAATCCCATTCCTGTGGAATTGATTCAGGCCTGAAAGTATGACGGAAAACAATGTTTGGTATGGATTGTTACGGAGAAAAGTACAGAGGAAAATCCATGAACTGCCACAAGTAGTTTGAGCACCCTGAGTTTTTTAGTATGTTTGTTTGCCTGCGAAGCCTACAAGTCTTAATTTTGAAAACAGTAGCATGTCTTTGGTGCTGTTGCTTGAGTGGGGAAAAAAGAGAGAGATGACTTGATTTCAGAAACGACCAGAAATATAATGAAGTATGGGTGATAACCAGCATGAAAACACAAGTGGTGTGGCTTTCTTGCTGGTGAGGAAGTTAATGTGGGACAAACTTGTATGAAAAACATAGAACTCCAATTTCAAATTTGGGGTTTTATGGTGAAAAAGGTGGAGAAACTAAAAAGTTGACTGATAAACCTTTAAAAAGTGTTTCTGAAAGGCAAATGCATTTTCTTTAATCCATCAGGGTTTTTTTTAAACCACCTTATGTTTAAGGTGTGTAAGAAATTTGGGGTTGGATGAGTTTTCTTTTAAAATGGATGTCTTTGTGTGGAGATTCTGTAATCGTCCTTTCTGTACAATATTTTTCCTCAATGATAGATCTCAGAAAAAACTGTCCAGATTGCATGTCACCTATGAAGGCACTATTGAAAGCAATGGACAAGGTATGCTACAGGTAAGCACGTATAACAGGAAATGTGGCTTTATGTCATGTTTTTGTCATACTTTTATGGTCTGCCAGCTTAAAGTTATTTGTTTATCCTCAGTTGACTTAAATGACAAGTTGTTATGCAGTGTAAAAGAAACATCAAAATTAATTCCGTGGGCAGTCATAGTACTGTCAGTATTCCCCAGCTCATCTAGGTTTGCACATGTACCTGCTACAGAAAGACTGACAGAAAATCACAAGCCCTGGACAGCTTTAGGTCTTTTGGTTCAAACCAAGATCAAAGATTGACAAGATAAGTTTCAGGATGTGATCTTGATGAGTTGTCAGGGGTTTCAGTTTATTTTAAAAAAATTATTCTTGTGCCCCAGACAGTGACCAGGTCAGTAGTTCAGGAGACCTTCTTGCTGCTGCCGGCGTCACTGTTTCGATCTGGGAGCCAGTCAGCTAAAAGAGATTCATGAGGAGGATGTCCTGTCCATATCTATAGCAAGGAACACATTTGAGTTTTCAAATTAGGTAATTAAAAAGAGGGAAAAAAGTCTGCCTTCTAGAATTCAGTTACCAAAAAATATTTAGGACTTCTTTAGCCAGGAACAAGTGGTGCAAAGGAAGAGGAGGAAGGAGAATAGGAGGACTTTTTCTGGAAAGAACAGATGCCAGAGAACAGTAGAAAGCCAAAAATTGCTATTAAAACAGTTAATGTGTAATGATTCTCCTCTCTACAATTAGTTGCATTTATTCTGTTTTGTCCAAAATTAGACTGTTACATTTCTCAGGGAGGGAACTGTCTGTTGTGCTTTTGGTCTTGCAGAGCAGTTGGGGTCTTGGAGGTATCTCATTTTCTGTGGGTATTGCTGCAGGAAAAAATCATAATTAGCTGCTTAAATATCACGGTTGCTATCCAGGTAGCGTAACTCAAAAATTGCTCATGAGCAGAGAGGAAATGCTGATGGGCATGGTTGTTTGATCCATATGAGACCCTAGCTGAATTGGGCAACTGGTCTGGTGTTCTACAGTGCTTTTTCCTCAAACTTGAAAATGTCTCATGACTGTATGAAACTTAAGCTCTCAAAACGTGCATTGAAATTATGAACTCAGCAACAGTGCAACTATGTTCATTTTTCTGCTGTCTCTCTATTCAACTATACTATAAACTTAGAGGTGAGAGAAGGTTGAATTATGCTTTTTTGTGTAGTGTTTAAATTTCTGTTGCACTCCTTAAATTCAAGCCCTGTCTAGGGCTTTTTTTTTCCTCCTGGCTATTTCAAGTCTTATCAAAGAAAATATCTCTGCTGAGATGAAGAGCACTTTTCTCTAGGAGGGAGCAGGATGACTAAGCCAAGACTATACGGGAGTCCACAGTGACCCCAGCCTAGGCTGGCAGGGTCACTGGCTGGGACAAGCAGAGCAGGACGGTGACAATAACAGTTTCTGCTGACAGGCTGGTGGTCATCGGATAAATGCAAGGGGATGAGTCAGGTCACTGAGGTCAAATCTAGATGTCCAGTCAGCAAGAGGGCATCAGCAGAGGACAGGGCTGGGCACGGGTCCATATCTGATGTCTCAGGTGAGGTCCAGGACAAGGGGGTGTGTTTGTACGGGGGCTGGTTGCCGGGGGATGAGGATGGGGGCCCAAGGTGAAGCTACTCAGCACAGTTAAAGTGCATTTGGGGCCTTGATGTGCTGAACATCTGGGTGGTTTTCATGTCACTTTTTTGTATCATAGTCAAGTTCAGCAAATCTTAAACAACTGAAATGTGTTGATATTTCCAGGATAGATTTCAGGAACACTTGCTGTTGTAGTGGCTGGCTCTCTGTGTGCTTTAGACTTGACTCTGACTTGTGAATCAGTTGGTAATCTACGCAGATGTTCATGTCACTCCAGCAACTTCTGTTCCACTCCTGTAGATGTGCTCTCATCAGCTAGCTAAATAAAAAACAGTAAGAAGCTAATAGCATTTGAAAGATGAAGTGACTTTTTAAAATTATAAATTTATATGGGCAGTTAATTTGCATAAATAGCAATTACTTTATTGAATAAACCAACTACTTTGAAAACTTTTCTATATAGAAATGTAATTTGTGAAATATGTGTTATGCAGCAGAAATTAGAGTCCAGAGCTTCTCTGTTTCAAGCAGAAACCTCAATGATCATAATGACTGGCCTTGTTCAAGTGCATTTCAAGGATAATTCATAAGAGATTCTTCTAGGTACAAAACAACTCGTACAGGGGCAGTGCTGAGCTAAAAATGCTTCGGTGTAGACAGCTGGGGCAGAATGCTTATTAAAGGACAACTTAATAATTCTTCAATGTCCATAAAATTGCAAAAAGAATACTGTAACTTGATGTTTTCATCTTTCACATTTACTGAAATACGTTTTATTCTTAAATATGTACTCTTCAAAGAAAACCCACAAAACTTGGATTCAGAGTGTTTGAGATGCAGAACTTTATTTTGCTGTCTAATATCTCACTTGTCTTAGGTTTTCTGAGAAGTAGAAAGGAAAAAGAGAAAGGCATGAAGTTAATCAGGTTCTGTCCTGCTGCTTGTATTTTTAAGTGATAATAGCAGATTTCAACAGAATTGAAATTTGTACGAGACTTTATTTGCCTTGGTAAATGAAAAGATTTTATTCTATTTGCTTATCTCATAATCCTCCTGAATATATTTTTGTTAGGTTGATTTTGCAAACCGTTTTGTTGGAGGTGGTGTGACAGGGGCAGGACTAGTACAAGAAGAAATCCGGTTTTTAATCAACCCAGAACTGATTGTATCGAGGCTCATCACTGAAGTCTTGGATCACAATGAATGTCTTATCATCACAGGTTAGTCTTTGCAGAAAATGGTTCACATCTTATTCTGGTTTTAGAGAAAATATATTTCAAGTTGAAGTTTAGTATGCTTAAATGCTGTAAGATTGAAAAAATAAAAAAAAATAAGTCAATACTCATTTGAGCTTCCTTCTTCACCCCACCTCTTAAGACCATAAGACCACTGTTCCAATACATGTTTTGTGAAGGAAACAAAAAACCCTCAAAAAAGTGACAGCAAGCAGACAGAACTCTTTTTTATCCCATATAAATATGTAGGCCTAACTAAAGGGTACTGTTGGGCGATATCAGTGACAGCCACAATTACCAGCTCTTAGCTGATCCTAGCAGGTAATGCTTCTGTTACGTTAAAGCAGAGGGGTTTTTTGTTCCTGTCTGGAATTTGTCGCATTTGATGTGATCAGTGGGATTGAAAACTCTGAGGAACTGCCTTCTGTTTACCAAAAAGGGGAGAAAATGAAAGAGGAGAAAATCAGCATCCATTAAAAACAGTAGAAAGTCAGGAAATGTCTCTTAAGGATTTTGATCTTGTAAGTTATGAACATGTGTTTGTGTTACTTGTAAGCTAATTACGGGTTCATAGTTAACAACATCAAAACCTAAATATTTCTCCAGTATGTTGCTGAGAGGCTGTGTATGGAGATGTGCTGTCTGTCCAGTGCTTTGCTGAAAGCGTTTTTCCTTTTGTTTCCACCTCCGTCATAAACTTAGAATGTTTTATTATCCATTGGATCAAAACAGCATCAAAATGGCCAATGTCACTATTAAGAACTGGAGAGGTCCAGGTCATGCTGTGTGTGTCTCGGTTCTATATGCAGGAACACAGTGAGCACTTTTCATGACTAAAAAATAAAATGAAGCTATAATATTTTTTTATTTACTCTAAAGAACAGCTACAAAGAAAGAAAAATGTGATCTGAGAGATCCTCTGGGCAAATACTGTAATAGATGATGTATATTTTATGTTGTTCAGTCTGCTATAGTGAAAATGTTGGGTTTAGTTACCTGAGCTGCCGCAACAGTCAGGAATTTGTAGACGTATTTGAATGTGTTTCTTGGAAAAGTCCTTTCAAAGCTCTTTCTCTCACATGCACGCGCAGGAGAAATTTGAGCTTAGATCTTGCAAATCTTCCTCTGTCGTGAGCTATTGATTGTACTGGGCAGAGCATCTTTTGTTTTCAGTCTTATGCTTGGTAATCTTTTAAAGACAGTGTTTTATTTTGTTTTTCCACCCTGCCAAAATTAATGCCTTTTCTGAGAAAACTTTTTGATAAATGGGCTTTTGTGATTACCTTATAAAAAAAAAAAAGTCAGAAAATTCTTGGCCTTCGCTGAGTTCTGTTGTGTATTTTGGATAGGATACTATAACAAGATTAAGGTGTTGAAGTACTTCCTTGGGGTGAGGCTTTTCTGGGGAGGGTAAAAACAGAGCGCAGTTATCCGTCTGTGTAATAACCAATTGGGGGAAAACACTAAATGAATGTTTTGAAAGACCTTCTTCCATTCCCCTGCAATAACTAGTGATTTGGCATCAACTAATAAAGGTGAGAATGTTTTTTTCACTGCGGCAATATTCTTTTAGTTTTCCCTGAGTACTTTATAGTGTTTTGCAATTAGTATTTGTGATATGGTGTTCTTCTCTAATGGAAATGGCCATTCCGTCATTTTCATTTTATCCCTGGAGCTCTTCCACCTCGGTTCTTAGCCAAGTCTCCACTGCATGTCACAATCCTCTTGATAAATTACATTCTTTGTGACGCATCTTGACTCAGCGGCCTAATGGGGATAACTGTGTAGCTTAAATTTGCAGAAGAGTCTGAGAAATTGGAGAGAAATTAAATTTGTTGTGATTGCACAGTATCTGGTTAAGATCAGTGCTGTAATGAATATGGAACTGGTCATGCAAACAGTCAAGTTCTTCAACACAAACATCTACCTACAGAAATGTCAGCAGCAATGCCAAAGATCTCCACAGCTGCATTTCTGGTAGAGCTGTGAAAAAGTGTCAGTGTTTTTCATTCAAGGGGTATTTTTTTCCTTCTTTTTTTTCCCTTCTTTGAGTTCACATATACTTGGGCAGCATTAAGAGCAGATGAAGCTGTTCCATGTTTGTTTCAAATCTACAGATTGAACAACGGCCAGTCCTGACCACGTGTTAGGGATGCATTTTCAGACTTGTAAGCACATTACCCGGGCAGTGAATGAGATCAGATAATTGGTTCAGCTGAAAACTTACTCAGAGAGGAAAAATTGTTTTTCAGCTGGATTTAGCAGGCTGATTGTGCCACTGTCTGGAGAGTCAGAAGACTAATGGTGGTGCAATATAAGGATCAGAACTGGTTGAAAGGGAGAGAAGGACCTTCCGCTCACTTTTGGCAGTAAATGTGTGTTTATATTGGTGAATACAAAACTGTACTCTTGCGCTTTTCACATATACTCTTTTTTATTCAGTGCTAGTGATACTGCCTCTTCAGAAGTATAATTTCTAGCTCATAAGAAATACTAGAGGGACAGTCTGGTGGGGTTTTTCCCAATCCCTGGGAACTTTATAACGCCATACAGATCCTATGCAAATGGAAAGCTAGACTATGGAGTCTGAGAAAGGGGGGTATATTTATTTTTAGTAATAATTGCAACTCTTTCTAGATTAATGAGGTCCCATAAGCACTAACACTTGGCAGTTTCACTGTTCGTCTGATGTTGTAACTTACAAGTTTCACCAAGAATGTCTTTTTGAATGATGCTTGCATATACTTTCTTTTGACTTTAGTAGACTTTAGTTTATTTTGTAGCTTGTTTTTTTAAAGTTCTGATGGAACTGTGCTATTATGCTGTACTTGTGGCTTGGCTTTTTTTACCTCTTTATTTTTTTAATGGGAAGAAAAAAGATTCACCAGGAACATTAGCATATGCAATTTATCCCATACTGCTCCTGTTCTCCCAGCAGCAGCAGTTTGTATCCCAGTAGTTCACAAGCAAAAGTGCTGCCAGTTGAATAACCATTTTTGTCTGACACATTTCCAGAGCTTCACTTCTGAAAAGCCATTGATTTTCATTAACTCTGGGTTTTGGGGACATGAGTTTAGAGTTCCTGTGATTTCTTTTGAGTTTCTCTGTTATTGATTTTTTTTTTTTTCCCAAATATATATATGTATTTGCTTGTTTGTTTGTTTTCTGGTGCTTTTGTCATCAGGCACTGCACTTCCATAAAAATTAATGAAAACAATGAACCTTGAAAAAATCAGCTTAATACTCTGACTGTCATTTAATCTATCCTGTTACAATATCTTGATAACCTAGTCTTTACTTCCCATGTGCTAGACACCAAAGGAAATGCTTCCTTCTCAAAGTTGGAAGATTTGCTACGTTGTCCCCTAAAGAGAGCTGTCAGAAAAGTCACATGCTTCCCTTGTCTGTCTTTTCTTACTATTCGCTCAGTTTTTCTAAGCGTATCAGTAAATCTGAATTTTACCTACATCAGGAAAAGTCTTAGTGAGTGGAGGTTGATTGTCTACAATTTGGCTAGAAGGCAGACTTCTGAATCCTTAAGCTGTTCACAGTTGTCCTTTGTACAAGAGCATGGATGTGTGTGAATATATAGGCATATTCTGCTATCACAATTTTGATGACTTTGATTTTGTAACAGGAAGTGAATTCTTGGTGAGAAATCTTTTACCATCCCACTCATTTTGCACAGCAACTTTTCAGAATAGCCGTGAGTGAAATTTGCGTGCCCTCAGTATGGTTAATCATCTAGACAAATCTAAATAAATAATGAGTGGATAATAAGGCAGATAAGTTAAAGAAGCGCTGAGAAGTCTTTTCAGTTAAAATAAATTTGGGTAAATGGGGAAAATGTCTTGAAGTATATGGATCATTTTAAACAGTCTTTAACAGCTTATGTTTCATATGCTTAAGACTACTGAAAGCAAGCATTCAAATTCCCTTGTCAGGTGAGGTTAAAAGTGAATAGTTTTATGTTTCTGATTGTTCAGCCATTTTTATTTTATTTAGAGATTGAAAAACTTTGAAATTGAATTTAGACATTTGTATTCTCAGAGTATCACTGATCTGTGCAATAGTTAGGCACTACTGTTGTCTTAGTAATCAAATGTTTTGTGCTGTCAGCTTACAGGTCTCTCTAAAACCTATTTTTCTGTTATATTTATAGGCATAGCTGGTGTCACTGTTTCTAATTAAGGGATTGCTTAACAGTTCTCTTCTTACTCTTATGGTTTATAACTTGTGCCAAACTGTACCTGTATTTTGAAATTTTCCAAACAAGGTATTCTTTTTAGTCCTCTACTTCTGAAATTCAGCTGTTGTGAGCTCAAAACAGGGGGAAAAGTTGTAATTTTCCTGTGGCGTTGCTTTAGGAGCTTTCCTTGAAGTATTTGTGCATCCCCAGGTTTTTAAGCGAGGTCCTGAAATACGGTAAAATGAGATGAAAGGCAGTCTCTTAGAAAGGTTATGGTCCCTACTCTCAGTTAAAACTCTGTCCTTGGTCTTGGGATAAACCTTTGAAAAGAAGTTCACACCATAGAGCATAATAGCTAAAATTACTGGAGGTCTTAATGTGCTACTTTCTTACAGCCCTTAATGCTTGCCAAGATACCCTGCTGGCCTTCTTCACAGAGCAGCCAAGTGTGTTCTGGACCATGGTTTTGTGGGTCCTCGAGCTTTTACAGAAGTAGCTTCTTGGTACACTAACTGCCGTGGCTGAGAGCAGTGGCTTTTCGCTCCATTCAGTGCCATTAATTGCTGTGATATCTGGGAATTCCTGTCAGGAACCATAGTGCAGGAATCATGCTGAACAAATGCAAAACAAAAGGATAACAAGGGATAGGGGTGATTTATTGAGCGATGGGATGAGGAAGCTTAACAGTCCTACCTATCCTAATGTAAGGTTGCTCTCAAGAAACTGTAGGGCAACAAACTGGGTCACACTGGTGTGTTGGAAATCTGCTTGGTTTCTGACCATCGGGGCTTTCTTTGGCGTTATGGATTTTAATTTTGTTAGAGAAATAAAACTCCTTAGAGAAATGTATACACATATAGCTCACCATATAGACTTTTGAATCTCTTTAGTTTTTGTCTCATGTTTCCTGAACTGTCAGCCCCAGACACTTGCTAAATTGTGATGAAGTAGGGTTGCCATGTTTTCGATAGTGGAGTGACTATTTTATCATCGTGTTTACAGGCAGTAGCCTGAAAAAAAGAAAAGCAAAATGCTGGTGGCACAAAGGCTCGCAGTCTTTGTTAACCGGATATTAGCCCATAAAACTTTAAAGATCACGGGCATTTTACTGAGAAGCTATTGAACTTGAGAGTGGCAAAGTTGAAAACTATCTTCTTGTTATATACTGGACAGCATACATAGATCTGCACTTGTAATCTTCTATGGGGGATGCTACATATCATCTGTGGAAAAGAAACTTCTACTGGTTCGGAATATCTTGTATTCTTGGTGCAGATATGAATCTCCATTTTCCATTGCTTCTGAGACCTGTGTTCATTTGGAGAAACAGTGATTCCTATGAAAGATTTGCCAAGTGAAAAAAATATGTACATATTTTGTATGTAATACAGAAAATCATTTGTTTCAGGTACTGAGCAGTACAGTGAGTACACAGGCTATGCAGAAACTTACCGGTGGGCAAGAAGCCATGAAGATAAGACCCCAAGGTAAAGTTCCACATAAATATTTCAAGTGATAGGATAAATAAATGTATAAATTTGCAAACTTGGTGTTTTAAGTATTTCCTAGCATTTGCCTTAATAGAGAATTTGACTGTTTGATCCTGCTCTCTTCAGTAGAGCCCACAAGCTAAGAGAGTTATTTTATATTAATAATGATATTAATGCTAATAAATGGTACCTGCAATATGTCAGTTCTTAAACCAACATCTTTTACAGTTACATGTATTTAATCCAAATTTTTGTTAAGTTACTGACTGTGGATTTTGTAATGTCACAAGAAGTTTGACGATACCTCAGGTGCCACAGTGCAGCTGATGTGTGGCAAAATAAGATTTTAATATTATGAATCTGAGTTCAAAGGTCTGAGCTCTTGAATTTATTTCTCCAACAATGTTATGATAGTGTATGCACAAAATTACCCATTTGGTATAGAAACATACACAATGTACTCTCATTTAAACGTTGGAGGAAGACAGAGAGCCAAAGTGCTTTTCTTTGACCTTGTGGTGTTGTTACGTACTTAATAAATAGTGCTGTGTAATTAGATTTGTTTCACATATGTGCCCAAAGTCTAGCCAGAGTTTTTCTAAATGTATAGGGAGACCTGTCTCATTTCTGATGTCGCTTTCATTCTTGACCCACGAAGAAAAAAAGTGTTATGAGCTCACATTTCTACCTGCTTCTAACAGAGAAGCTGTGCAGGGAATTGCTCGTTTTGCATCATAATTATATGGCCAATATTTAACAACTAACGTCATCTACTTTTCTCCTCCCTCCAATTTTAGGGATGAATGGCAGCGACGCTACACTGAAATTGTTGCTATAGATGCATTTCACTTCAGACGTTTCCTTGATCAGTTTGGTCCGGAGAAAATTAGAAGAGAGCTCAACAAGGCCAGTAACTTCTTACAACGGCCTGCAGTCTAAGGCTGTTTCATTAATGTTTATAGTACCTTTTCAAATATTTTTGCATTTTTATCTTCAGCTAAGGAAGTTCTTGCTTGGCTGTGTCTCTTATAAAAGGTGTAGTTTTCAAGGTTTTGCTGTCCAATGTTAAAGCAGAAACTCGTCAAACAGAATGACTCTTATCCTTTGATACACTATTCAAAAGTGTATTTTATTTAACTTTCATAAATATATATGAAATTTTGATATACTTTTTGTTAAGTCTTCCCTGGCCTCCTCCTAAATTATGATTTTAAGTTCTCTTACCATGATTGGCTCTGCTGAATCCTACTTAGCCCTCCAGTCAAGGTGAAAAAGGGGGTGCCTCATGTTTTAACATGGAGACAGTTCATAAATACAGTGCCACTTGTTTTTCTTCCACCTTTCTTGTTTCCTCTTGGAGTATTGCCATATTACGTGAGAGTTTATCTTTTCATATACTAATGTCTGGTGATCAGATCCAGCTGTTCATAGATCTCCTGTCTTTATTTGCACAATAGCTGTAAGGGCTGTTGCAAATGATTATGTGTATATACATGCCAGTTAGAACTTGCAGTGACGGAGGTGTTCAGAAGACTGATAAATCAGGCCAGTTTTAATCCTTTGAACTAAACTTTCAGACTGACATTCAGAAGCAGCACACTTCCAACTGATAATTCTTATTAATCATTATTGCTATGTATTCAAAGCAGTTGGTCCTTGACCTTACTGTGTGTTAGCTGTGTGTATACAAAGCTGCATAGTTGGCTCCAATGGTTATGGCCCTTGATAGTCGTAGTCATCAAGGTTGCCAGGCTGAAGAGCTCTTTGACAAGGGAAGCTGGAACCGTGGTGGGCATCTTTTTTTCTCTCCCCTGCCCTCCCTAATTTCAGATCTTATCCTTAAATAAGATACTTGAGTTTCTAGATGGTTCCCAGTCCTTGCTTTCTGCCCTTGGACTATGTGCTGCATAATGTTTGGGAACATGGGGTTACTTTCCCAAGCCAATGGCAGGTGCTTTATCATGTTTGGTGGCTGAGTTTTTCATGTTGTTTTTCTTCTTGCTTTGCTGCTTCTTTCATTGAAGCTAAAGCAGTCTTTTCCCAGCTCTTGAGGTCGTACTTTTGCAATGACTAGTAATTGCCATCAGTGAGCTGTTTATAGTTCTGAGACCTTAGCTTTCAACCTGTGCCAATGTTTTCAAGGCCTTTGCTGTTATCCCATGCATGAATTTTATATCCTAACAAGAGATGCCTGGAATCAATCTCCAGTTCATGTAGCAAATTCCTCTAAGTTGATAAGAAGGCTAATGGGCCAGAATGAGGACGTTGCATGGTTATTATAAGGCATAGGTAATGAAAGGTCTGTGGCTTGTTATAGCAATGGCAATGCTATTTTTACTGGGCAGTTGCGTACAAGAATGCTTATGCAGTTATACTATATTAGTGTGCTTATATTTGGGTTCAAAACATGCTAATGCTAAAGTCTGCTTTGTGTGCTTCTGTGTTTATAGATGCAGTGGGCCTCTGCTTTAGCTGGGGTGTTAAATATAAGGGCATGATACTACCATTGTTAAAGTCTCCTGCTTTCTGTAGTATAGGAGGGTATAGGATAATGCAGGATTCATTTTAAATAAATTCAAACATAGGGCAGTGTGTTCCTAATTCTCAGCTGGAAAGGGAAAGGAAATATACATGAAAGCTAATCTTTTTCTCTTTTTATTTTTTCCTCCCGGAAATGATGTACAGTACTGAATGACTAATTTAATTTTGTTGTAAAACCTGAGCATCTTGACTAAAGTAACATTCATCAGCTTGTTTCTTCATGGTTGGTAATGAAATTAGCCCTGAAAAAGACAGTAAATAAATTTTGTAAACTTCAGTGATACCTCAGTACAAAATTCAAATTACCTACTCTAGTGAATTTATGATCTGCCCACAGTTTTCAATATTATTGATTGCGTTTGGATTTTTAAAATAAATTATGGTAGATCCACACAACTTTTATACAGTATGTTGGTTTGGCTGATGTTGTTTGATGAGGACTGATTGGTATTTAAAGAAAATTTTAAGCCTGAGTTAATTGTCTGTTTACTACAGTAAAAATTTCATTGTTTATTGGAGGTTCTGTAATATTTTAACAAATCAAATATTTTTGAATGTACTATGGTGTGTTTTTTCAGTTTGATTTAAAATTTTTATCAACCTTAAGATTTTTCTGTGGGTGAAAACAAGTTGATGGAATAAGCTGCAACTGTTTCTATTATGATTTAATAAATCAGGACTCAGTAAGCACAGTATATGCACACAGGCTTTGAGATACAAGTGTATTATTTATTAGTAGACACAGCTCAGTGTCCATTGGTTCCCAGAGCTTCTTTTGTTTGTCTTTTGTTATTTTGTTAGATGACATTAGGAAATGACTGAAACAACTTAAAGTGATTCTTTTTACAACTTATAAGAAAATACAAGGTTATATGATTTCTCCTTTACAAGCAATTTGTCTTAAAGAACCAGATGTTCACTTGGTTAGTTTACTCAAAAGGTAGTTGTCGGAGGCTGACTGTTGTCTCTGGTTTAACGCATACTCAGAAAACAAGATTAATATTGTCTAAAGTCAGCTGTTCAGAAAAAGAAAAGAAAAACACATTGTATCCGATTCCAGCATTAAGATTTGCAGACCTATGTGTAAGAGATGTCACTGTTTCATCCTTTTTAGCCCCTTGAGATTATTGCCTGATAAAGGCTCTCACTAACAATAATTTTTCCAGTTGCAAGTTCCACTTTCCAAATCCTAAGGAACAACTGGCTTGCAATTCCTGCTCATAAATGTCATTTTAAGGCTATTTTGATAGTCACTGATTAAAAAAAAAAAAGCTACAGCTTCATCTTTGGCAAGAAGTGATTCCCTAGGAATGATGGTATCCAGAAGAGTTATGTTTTAAACACTGTTAACTGTAAGAACAGTTTTATATGAAAACAAACCAATTGTAAACATCACACAGCTTCTAAATAATATGAGATACCATATATTTGAAGTTGTCTACAACTTAAAAGCAGATTCATTTATGTAATTAAAAGGAACGGCTCTTCTGCTTCCCATATGGGAGCAACTGCAACTGTTTAAAAACTGCACAGAAAGCTTTCCTGTTCCTGTATTGCTAGGTGAAACCGATTGAAAATATTGGTGCATTGTCTCTTGTTTTACAGAAAAAAAAAATAAATTAGTTTTATCTTTATTTGCTATGAAAAATCATAGGGGAGCACTTAGATATTTTTCTTCATGGCTGCTGAAGTCCTTCCACGTATTTGCTCACATTCTTACTGTGTCTGACAAGACGGTTTTTGTTCTCCATGTCCTGGCAAGTTGAGAAATACATGCCCATTAGGTAAAAGCTGAAAAGAAAATGGCATGCTGTTGCAACACCAATCCATTTCCCTTGCTGGGAGGATGGAATTGGAAGAATTACTGTCCACGCAGCCAGAGTAATAGCTTGCTTGGCCCCCTAGTTTCATACAAACATGCTTTGGACATGAAGCACACTAATAGCTCTGACTTGAGAGAGCTGAAGAAGCTGCATGCACCTGATGATGTGTAAGTGCTCCTTATGCAAACTCTGTATCATGGTACCCTGCTAAATTATAACTAACAGAAGTCTGAATTTGCAGCTTAGATCAGACTGGAGTGAAACTGCGAATACTTCAATCTGTACCAGACAATTGTACCGATTCAATACATTTTTGTACTGTTGAAAAGTTCCCAAAGGCATTTATCCTTTTTTCTATACATGGAAGCACCTGCCTTTACTCAAGATTTCATCATGAATATCACACTTTTTCCTCCTACCCACTTTTAGTGCATTAGACCTGTATTCTAAGATGCCATTTTGTATTTTATTTTCAGTTTTGAGAAATTTCAGTAATACTGGACACAGCAGTTCACCTCTAATGTATGCTAAATGGGCCAAAAAGCAACAAACATGATACAATCAACTGTTATTCTCTGCTCTGGGTATCCTGAAAAGTTTCCTGTAGCTGCAATGAATTCCGTTAGGAGTCGGCACTTGTATCTAATTTTTAACTTGGATCCAAATAAGGCAAAATTCTTCCTGCCTTAAGTTCTTTAGTGATTGACCTTAAATTTAAAGGAAGACTAAAGGTGTATTGAAGTAGTTTGATATTGCTAGAAGACAATTCTGGTTATTGTTATCATCTTATTGTTTGAAAATAGCGCAACAGATTGCCTGTCAACTTCTTCTGACTCTTGTCTGCCTGCAGGCCTACTGTGGCTTCTCTCGACCCAATGTTCCACCTCAACATCTCTCTGCAATAGCCACAGGAAACTGGGGATGTGGTGCCTTTGGAGGGGACTCCCGATTAAAAGGTAAATTATAGCAATTCGCTAATGTCCAAATGAATCAAATCGCTTAGATTTTGATTCTTGGCCTTTTTTTTTATTCAAATACATTTTTTTGTTTTGTTTGAATTAATACATTTTAGCCTAGAATTGGAATAATAACTAAGCTGTCCATAGAACTGGTTCATTAGCTTTGATCTTTAGGCCATGAGTAATGTGGCCTTAAATAACAAAAATGCATGCTGGTTTTATATGCTATTTTCAGTTTAAAGTTTGAGGTAAGTACATGATGTTGAAATGTTGGTTTTACAAGGACCTGTAGCACCGGAACCTTCAAAAGCGCAGACACACAATATTAGTTCACAAAAGCACATGTTCATTGCAGTTCTCGGTCGTATAAATCATTTGACCTTTCTGGAGCAGTCTTTTTAGGTTATGCCTAAAATTCATATCTCTGCAAAGCTGTTTGAAGTACCTGAAGTACCTTTGCAAGGCTTCACAAACTTGCTGGCAATGCTTAATGTTTAGTTTTGCTCCTTAATGTATTGCTGTATGCCAGAGAGGTTTCCAGTGACTCAGACATGCTCCTTTCTTTCCTGACTTGCCTGCTATATCACTCACTTTCTCATGTTCTTTTCTTTTTAATTAGTGTATTTATAATGCGGCAGAGATCGCATGCCTACATTCATTTAAGACTTTTTCCTATCAGCTCAAGATCTGATGGATCATGACACTTAAATTGCTATCCTGATTCATATAGTTCTGAGTAGAAATTTACATTTTTCTTGTTTTCAAACATTTGGAGAGTATTTAAACTTTACTTTACTGAACAGCTTTAGGTAGTTATTTTGAGACAAACAATCATCAGGCTACTAGCTTCATTAGTTTTCTTTCTTAATGTGTTTTATTCATTGAACATCTTTTTTTTTTTCTCAATGGTCATTGATTTCCTGACAGTTGTTTTTTGATTTCCATTAGATAAAATGGGCTGCCAAGTGCAGATCATCAATATCAGTAGTAGTGTTTACTGCAGGATCTGATCGTACTTGATTATGATTACATTAGGAAGGTTTAATAAATGCTTTTATTTGCATAAATCCTCTTCTTGGATCTGAACTGTAATATCCCATGTATATTTTTTTAATGTGTGGGTTTCTGATTAAAATATGGCTCATTGTTTAACATTGGATGTGACTTTTAGAATAGGGACTGCTCACTACAATACTTTACTTCCTCTCCCCATCGCTCAGAGCTCAAAACTGAAGCATGCTGGCAAAGACCACCAGAGCTGAGTCCATTTGGTGAGGTAACCCATAAGAAAATTCTTTGATGTAGACAATGAAATGAGCCGTGAGATGTGGTGCTTTGTAACTTGGATATGAACTTCAGGCAGAACAAGTGCATGTAAAGACCTGAACATTCTCTCAGTTATTTTAATTTAACATTTTAGTTTGAGCTTTCATTTATGTAACTTTTCCTCTGGTTTTGGATCAACCTTACTTATTTTTCCAAAGTCTGCAAGAATTAACACTTAACAGCAAGTTTACAGCACTGCTGCTGTTACAAAAAATTCGTCTAAATCTATGTGTGTACTCTCAAGTTTTCTCCTGTTCTTTTGGCAGACCTTACAAAGACAGACATTGGTTTAATTTGCACTTAAGTTACTCTTTTTGTAAACTCAGCTTTATTACATAGTTGACTCTGAAAAATCAATACTTAATAAAGAGAATTAAAAGATGGTGATGTGCTATGGGATATGGAGCTCATCATTTAGTATGTGATGCTTTTCCTCTGAGCTGATACTGACTAGAAAAAAGATGGCTTCATTCTTTTTTTGGTAAACTCTGAGCTACGAAAAGACTACAGCAGTTTGTCATGTGTGCTTTTGCCAGAATAGAATTGCATTTGATGTGTAATAACCAAATAAAGTTCATAGATATTCCCTGCACAGTCATAAATGCTAAAGGTGTTTCTCCCTTTTGTTCAAAAATGCTGTATGGGGTTATTCTGAACTGCAAATTCTCTCAATGGTTTCACCTCATTATAAGCAAATTTGTTACACTGGAGAATAATAATCTTTTACACTTCATAGGGAGTCATAAATTCTTCATTCCAGAATATGTTTTAGAAAACTCTGAGATTATCAGTATCACGGTTTCACTGAGCCCAAATAAATAGATTTTGTTAACTACACAGGCTTGACAGTGTATTGCAATGACAAAATAGTTTTCATAGTTTAAAATCTTGCTTTTTCATTTAATATTCTTAAATATACACCCTTGTCCTTTCAGAAGTAGTATCTGGATCTGTAACAGAGACTTCAGAACCTGCAAAGTATTTGATGTAATTGGATATAACTGGATAAGTGCCATAATGCATTATGATATTTGCTCATTATTTTTTTAGTCGTGAATTAAAGGAACATGATTGTGTCTAAAATACAGTTTCCCTCAAGGTCACAGATGATGCAAGAACTAAAGTCGTCTTAAGGGAGGAAAAACATAATTTGGCTTTATAAATTAAAGACCTGGTATATAAGCAAGACAGATTTCAGCTAAGTTAGGGATATTTCCACACAATTTTAGTATAATCTTAAGAGTTACAATACTGAAAAACGTATGTTTGTGCAACTGGGAGAATTTGGGAAGATCTTGTCTTGCTTTTCAAACCAGAGGATAATTTAATTACTTGCTGCAGGGGCTGTGCAACTGTCGAAAGATCGGAGAAGTGTTGTTTTATTGAAAATGCACAGGAGATGATCTGATGAGGCATCTCATAAACACATAAATTTAACTTCTAACAATTGTGAGAAAGTACTCTTTAGCTGAATTGGTGTTCTTATTTATCTGAGAAAATGAAGTTCAATAGGAAGACTGCCATCAGATTTAAAAAGACCCTTGTAGGATTAGTGGAAGGAGAGAAAAGCATGCATCTTGCCTCGCGTAAACGGGTGCGATATGGAGGGGCTACCGTGATAGTACTGCAGTTCTGAACTTACCCGATAGGCAGCGACACAAGGAGTATTGGGCGCTTGACCCAGCGCAGCACTGTAGCGCCCACAGTCATGCAGTTTTGTTCTGCTTGCCCCTGCTGTGTCTCTGGTGCCGCTTTCCTCGCACCGATCTCTGGACTGTGGCCGTGCTGCTGCAGTGGTACCGCAGTAGGGGAGTCCCTGGTGATAACGTCCTTTCCTCTGGGCAAAAGGGACTGGGCATGTAGGGCCTGTGAGGATAGTTGGATCCCCAGAGGGATTTGTATTATGCTTCTATCACCCTTGCTGGGTGGTAGAAGAAGGAATGTCAGCACAGCCATTTCTTCATGTGCAAGTCCAGAGGAGTTAAAAGGGATCACATCAGCTGGGTGCAAGGGGCAAGAGAGCCCAAATCCCTCCAGTCCCCTATTCGGCAGGCTCTATTGCTCTTCCTGTGATGCTCCTTTCTGTGCTGGTAGCATGAAAATTTCACATGGCATTGTATATATATCATTAATGCCCAGCAGATTGTGAAGCCTGATTCTTGACAGAAATTTTGACCCTTGTTTCATAAGATTTATAGCAATTCAAAATAAACAGTAGGATATTTTTAATATCTTCTGTAAAGTGAAACCGCATTGTTTGTTTGGAATGAATAAGATTCATTAGGTTCTGTTCCCCTATGCAAGCTAGTTAATTAGACCCTTTAAAAGCTGAACCACTGAAGCTTTACCAAATCCACAGCTGGTTCAGTAGTTTAATTAAAATATCATTCCCAGATTGAGATTAATTTCACATGTGAATCATGTAATTTATAATTTTAGCTATGGGTTTACAAGAGGTTTTTTTGATTAAAGAACACAGTATTTTATTAGGTCTCTGTTTAAAAATATGAAAGATTGTTGAGCTGAGCTATGGACAGCTTTCTATTTAGTTTCCACTAGCAGGTGGTAATGCAGTATGCATGCTATTTTATTTAAAATTAATCTTTGCAAAGACAATATTAATCACATTTTAATTAACTCTACTTACTGGGTAGAAAAGGGAAGAATTATTATCAGAACTGCACCCATAGACTCCGAAATAAGATAAGCTGTAATAGATGAAATAGTTGCTGGGGTCCGTTATTTGGGCTGTTGCAACATTACCTGAAATGAACGTGTGATTGATTGCATGCAGCTTTGACACTCCAGCCTTGCAGTACTGGTTGGTGAAAAAGCTATGCTCTTCTAATAGTTTGGTGCTACCTAAAATGGTCCTGGTTTTGCTTCTCCCCTTCCCTGCACTTGGCTGTATGATCTGGTGCCCTCCCTTGCATCAGCTCTGGCTCTTGGCAGACCTTTCACTCAGCCAATTCAACTGCTGATCTAGCAGAAAGCCATCAGCTTTTATTCTTTTGTCGTATAACTTTTCTGCCAGGTTGGGGAATGGAGTTGGCTCAGTGACATGTCTGATGAGCACCTGAGAGCTGCAGAAAAGTCAGGAGGTGGGCGAGAAGGGAGGAAATGTAGCTGGACCAGAGCCACTTTCTCCAATTGCAGTGGGTCGTTAGCTTGGCTCAGCTGGACCATTGATCAATCCCCAGAGGATTTCTCAAGATGAATCTTCAAAAATCTGTTTCCAAGATAGGAAGCATTCTTCTTTCTTTTCTATATAGAAAACCAAATTCTTTCTATTTTGTAACATTAGCCATTGACAGAACTTGGGACACAGGTTGGTCCAGCAAGTTTGACATAAAGCTGGAAATTAAATAACCTGAATTGCATTCCTGGCATCACCACCCATGTTTTATAGGTCAGAACGAGCCATCATATTTTATGCTGCATACTTCTATTATAGGTAAGATAGACACCTCAAATTCTGCAGTAAGAAGCTGCAGAACCACAGATCTCCTCTTGGGAGCTAAAAGTTGGGTCAGCTCCTGCTTTGTGTAGCTTACCTAGTGAAAGGGGTGTCTCCCTTCCTTCTGAAGGGTGGCAGAGAGTGGAAATTGTGATATGCTAACAGATGCTTTTTACCCCACTATTTGTGACTCGATGCAAGCAGCTTAAACCAGGATGTAAGATGGTGCTCTCTTGTCTTATGCTGTTGTTTATTGGATAATTGGTGGCTGCATTCTGCTTGGGGCTGGACATGGACCCATTTGATTTTTAAGCACATTCTTTATCTGGAAAGTAAGGGTGATTGTCGTTAGTGACTCCAGTGACTTAACACTGTGAGCTGTAGTGCCCAGTATTCTTTTATTTTGTTTCAAAAGTGGCAGTAATACTTATCTACTCATGGTTCAAATTCCTTTGCAGAGTTCAACTGGAGATGGGTCGTATGATTACTTGCTGTAAACTTAGGCTGTGTTTTTTCCCTTCAGCAAATTGTTTTATCCTGTATTCATGTGTGTAATCTTTTTTGTTGTTTCAGCCTTAATACAGATATTGGCAGCTGCTGAGGCTGGACGTGATGTTGTTTATTTTACCTTTGGAGATGTGGAGCTGATGCGGGATATTTACAGCATGCACACTTTTCTCTGTGAGAAGGGCCAAACTGTTGGTGAGCATAAAGAGGTCTATACATGCAGCAAAGAGACTTAATCATCTCTGTCGGTGGAAGTTGTTCAAAAAGAATTATTGTTATCAAGTCCTGAACACAAGCAAATGCTTCTCAGTGTTTCCAAAGTGTAGAACTCTTCTTATTCAGGGTCAGCTGCACAGTGTTAATCTGTTAGAAGACCTCTAGAATCCTTTTGTTAACTCGCTTGGGAGTTATGTTCGAGAATTTGGAAAATATGGATACATGTGGTAGAGAGAAGGTTTGCAAAAGTTTTTAATGTAACTCAAAATGCTTTATAAAGGGAAAATCTGCTTATCTATTCATGATATAGATTTGTCTTATAGAAGTTCTGGCTTGATCAGTTAGTAGTTAGATGTGTTATCCAGTAGCAATACAAGAAAAGCAGTGTATCCATTGCCCCACTGGTTTTTGAATGTCTTTAATTTCTGGGACAGAAGCACAAAGCGAGGTAATTGGCAATATGTTTGTAAGTCGTACGTGTGCAAGCCTGCTGTCCGGAGAGCTTGTGCAGAAAGCTCAGCAGAAAGTTGAGGGAGCTGACCAATGCCCAGCCCGTTCCCAAGCAGTGATTGCCACCCCCCGGCCAACTACCCCGGTTTATATACTGAGCGTGGCATCATACGGCATGGACTACTCCCTTGGCCAGTTTGGGTCAGCTGTCCTGGCTACGCTCCCTCCCGGCTTCTTGTGCGCTTTCTCACTGCAGAGCCTGGGAAGCTGAAGAGTCCTTGACTTAGTAAAAGCATTACTTAGCAACAGCTAAAAACATCAGTGTGCAATCAACATTATTCTTATACTAAATCCAAAGCACGGCACTATACCAGCTACTAGGAAGAAAATTAACTCTATCCCAGCCGAAACCAGGACAGGGAGACAAACTTGGAAACAGTTGTGCTCCCCTGATACAGTTGTCTACCTCCTGTTGCACTGCTCATTTAAAGAGATGTTCCGAGCCACTATCTCAGTGTGAGTGTGCGTTTCTAGTCTTCAGTTGCAGTCATACATTCTTTTTATGGCACGATCTTACATTTTTTAAAATTATTTCTTTTCATTTTTAAGGGGACATTTATAGGCTGTTACTGAGATACTACAATGAAGAATGCAGAAGCTGTTCTACTTCAGGACCAGATGTCAAACTGTACTCTTTCATATACAACACCATTGAGTCCTATGCAGATTCTACTGATGATGAAGAAGAAAAAGGGTTGTGCTTTGAGGATTAAAATAAATGTATTTGATCAGTATATTGTTCATCTCCTCCCACTGGTATATTGTTTGAATTGCTGGGTATAACATATGAATTGGCTTAACTTAATATACATTGGCTGCATTGGTAGTTACCTATAACACCCAAACAAACAAAACAAAACCACCTTTGAGAGACAAGTTTTTTTATTTGATGTTTTCATACATGAAAACCTTGTTCGTGTGTGTACAGAAAAGGTTTCTTTGGTAAATCTGGTTTGTGTTATAACTTGTTAAGCAGGAGATTTTGGTACATATTTCTGTTTCAGTCAAGAGATTGCTGAAAGACTTCAGATGATTTCTCTGTACTCCTTTGCCTTTATTTTTCAGAGACCTTATCTAGATTTCTCATGTTAAGCTTAGTGCTGGAGTACAGGCAGCCATGTAACTCCTGGGATGACTTTAGAGAGAAGCTTTGTAATGATTGTTCTTACTGAAAATTGTCATAATTTGATTACCGGCTTAAGACTGGCACAGTACCTTCATTGTTCTTATCAACTCTTTCATTCGTTTAACTTAAGATGTCTTGGGTTTAATCTATTTTGTAATAAATGGTTAAAAATTGAAAGATTCCAGAGGAGCTATAGTGCATTTCACTGCATTGTCTTTATCGAATCAGACATAAAAGTCAGCATGAAGAAGTAGAGAAAAAAATGAAGTATGGGAGGGTGGGAAAATGAGAAATGTGACCAAAGTTGGAAGCAGAGGGAAACGTTTTCACGTGAAACTCTTCAATACCATTTTGTTGGTGCTATCTGTTACAACACTGAACAAGGTCTTAGAGATGTTAGCATATCTGAAGTGTCTCAAAGTTCACTGTTGTTGGCCCTATCATTTGAATTAAGGTCTGCTATTTGCATTTATATTGTCATATTAATTCTCCTTTATCATAATATGCATATATGTGAGTATAAAGATCCCCACAGGATAACATGAGTGAGGAAATGGAAATCACTTGCATATCAGTGGGAGAAAAGTCTGCAGGCTACAGATAAGAACATGAGGTCTTGTTAGGAGTTTACATCTGTGTCTGTTTAGGCATGGGAGCGGTAATGATGAGAGAGCAAAAGATGTGTAAAAACTGTGTTTATTACTATCTCTGTGAATACCAAATTAGTGTTGCTATAGTACTTTAATAGTTTACACAAAACTGCAGATACATCTGTGATAAAACTTTTCCAGGTCTTTGTACAGGGCCAATCCAATGAAACATTTGTCTATTAGTAGATTAAACCCAGTTTAAGCCCAAATTGCTAAATTTAGCCTCTTCTGTGTTAGATTTTTCTGGTCTGTCGTGGTTGCCATTACCAGTTTAGCAATACAAGTAAAAACTGTAGCAGGAAAAGTAGTGAGCTAAGGCTCTCTAGTATCAACAAATTGATTTATCTGACATTCGGCTAATGTCAGATAAATCCTCTCCAAGCCTGAAACACAACGTGGTAATTAAATGCTGGAAGCTGTTGGCACTCTGGCTAACAGTAAAGCACTGGCTGCTTCAGCTGCTCTGGGGAAGCAATAGCAAAGAGTTTGGGTCATTTACAAACACCTTCAGAGTGCTGCGCCTCTGCGTTCATGCTAAGCGGGCAGCTTGGAAGCGTGTTGCTTGGAAGGTGACAGACGCAGCAGCTTAAGGGTTTCTTCCTATTCTTCCCACCAGCTGTAGTTTTCTCCCCCCCATTGGTTATAAGGAAAAGATTTAGGCTAGAATTTCTCGCCTTTTCCTGTGTTTGCAACTTGTGTCCTCAGAGGTAGCGGATATCTTTTCTCCTGCTCCCGGTGTTTCAGTGTTGGCTCAGATTCTGGCAATAGGAATAGCAGTGTTTTATAATAGGCTCTTCTTTAGGCATTTAGGTTCAACTGTGATAGTGCTTCTAGAAGCAATGCCGATGATAAATGTACCCTGTTAATTAAGACAAGCGATGGAAAATCGGTGCTATCTGCCAAACGTTCTTCACCTTACTACTCAGGATTTCCTATAGAAAAGGTGAACAGAATTTGTTCCTAAACAACTGGAAGGAAATTTAGCAAAAAGCTTTAGGTGGCTTGATACGACCTCCCCTTTATTGTAAATAAATACATCTTTATTAGTGCAATATTGATTTTCATTGTGAGGGGGAAGCGATTTGTCAGGTGTGAAAAATGTACCAAAATAAGATGGCATAAAATTCTACTTCAACTCTAGAAACAGAAAAATATATTTAACTTTGGAAAGATTCTCTGAAGATCATATTCTAGGGTATCCAGGTAAGAGAGTTTTGCAGTGTCAGGTGTTTCCAGGATAATCCAAGTCACTTTATGCAGTCTGTATTTTCACTGATATCTGAGAATTTTCTAAGATGGGGAAGAATGCCTTTCATTTGAGATCATTCCTTAGGATGTGTTTACCATACATTCC
>VUYV01000005.1:5152589-5169134 GCA_008711295.1 Anarhynchus alexandrinus
CCCCCCCCATGAAATATGGTTGTATGGACAGGAGAAAAGGAAAATAATAATTCATTTTCTGTTTAATATGTCATCTGATTAAGAGTGATATATCCTACATTCTACTGTGTGTCCCTGATCTGGTAAAGGGCAATGTTGTAAGAAAACTTTGAATATGAGTTTGATCGCAGACAGGCTGAAGATTATATTTTTCTTGGTTGTTTTGGGTTGGGGTTTTTTTTGGCTTTTTTTTTTTTTAAGCAAAATAGCCCAGATTTAATAAATTAGCAACAGTGTTACATTCCCATGACTTTCTAATTCAATAAAGAGCTAAACTGCCCAGGATGGTGCATGTTGAAGCAGGAATTTTGCATCAGCCCAACACGTGCTCTACATCTTTCTTTCTTTGTCCCTCTACCCACCACTCTGCATTTATAAACTACCCGAAACGTTTCCTTTAGCTACAGGTGGCTTTTGGTGCTCTGTTTGCAGTAGCGTGGAATGGAGATGCTGACGATCTCTTTGTGCAGCCTAGTGAGCTTCAGTTTCACTCTTCTAGAAACCTGTTACGGAGTATTCTGGGTTTTGGGTTTTTTATTACTTTAGGGATGTTTGCTATATGATTTAAAAAAAAAAAAATAAACTTCCTACCAAAACTTTTGTTTTATACTTTTTAGCAGCTAAATTGAACGCTTAATATGAAACAACAACAGGCAGTCATGAAGATTGCAATGTTGCCTCATAGTCAAGTTTAGTGTTGGAGCAACTCTGTTGTTTTACAGCTCTTGCACCTAAATTCCTCAGTTTTGAGGTGTTCTTAACTAATGATGAGTACCCATTACTGTATATATTAATTTATAAACTGTTGAAGTGCTCCTGACATTCTTCTAAACTTACAGTTTATGCACCATTATATTATATTGATTTTTCTGAATCTGTATGCTAATGTTTACATGATTTTGTAGGAATACAATTAAAAAAAAATCTGAAGCGATACTGTGTGCTTTGTCTCGTAATATACTTCCCAGGACAGAGAAATCCCACCACATTTGAATGTACATGGCACAGTACTACAGATAGCTATATTTTATGTGTCAAAATACTTGAATTATTAAATTTACTGCTAGAATTAAGTAACTTACTGTACGGTATCGTAGCGGTTGGTCCCATCTGTGTAGCAATGTAAGAAGGAAGTGCCTGCTGTAAACTGGAAGGGTGTTAGCATGAGTGAGAGACTTCAGACGCGTGTATGGCCATAGGCGGACGTTTCAATGTTAACGCCCGATTTGCTTTTGGTAAGCGAGCCTTTGATTAGTCTTTGAACTTCATGAAGGAAATATAACTATATAAAAGCAAATAAAACCCTAAAAAGCTAGAAATAACGAACACGTTGCCTAAATGTTCACATGGTTTGTAAAAGTGGGACTGACATCCTCCTAAATGAAAACGATTTAGAACTGTTTTTCAAAAATCTTGTTTTAAACCAGTAAGGAACTCTTTTTTTAAATTTTTTTTTTTTTAGCATTACAGAAAATTACGATGAAATACAATTTCTGATTGCTCCTGAGGCTGAACTTATTAAAGTTTGCAGTGTTAATACTAAAGGCTGTATGTGTCTGTAGCACAGCAGCAACTGTAAGGAGGCGGCTGACCAGCAGGTAGGTCTGCAGGAGCAGGGATGGGCAGCTTGGTCGCAGCTGAGCAGGGCTGCCCTGTGCTGGCTGCCCCACGCTTGGTCTCAGTTTGTCCTCAAGTCCTGGGTTTAGATTTAATTCTTCTCATGTAGATGGCCAAACCGGTAGCAGTCTCTTATAGAGGCGTTTGGCTGAGTGTTGGGTAATCTGGAGATGATGGACTTCTGGTGGTGTGATGAGCGGGTAGAGAAGGGCTGATGCCCTTCGTGATGTGCCTTGTAGATCTCAGGGGATGGGGAAGCGGGAGAAGGTGCTCACACACTCTGCTGCTGTAGTGGGGAAGCAGCTGCCAGTCTCTCCTGTGCCAAGCTGTCACCGGTCTAATTGCAAGCAGGAAACACCCTCGGGAATACACTTTATTCTTGAAATCAACTGGGGCCTGTGGAGATAACTCTTTAGGGATAAAGCAGAATTGCAAGGGCTGCTTCCACACGGACTTTTCCCATTTTTCTCCATTGCAAACCACTGGCTATGTCAGTACTCGGATAGAGGAGTCCCAGACTACTGAAGTTCACAACTTTTGACGTTTACATTCCAAACAGTCTGCATCCTCTCAGCCTAAGCAGCTTTACGTGACACAAAGATGGACAGATGGGTATCAGACCTTGCAATACCAAAAGCTGTTCTCTGTAATGTTCACTGATGCATTTGTGTGTTAGCCAGTGTAGGGTGATGCAGGATTTGCTCTGGATGGATGACTGGGGGTGTTTTTCCTTTTTTTTTAAATCTGCAAAAAGTCCCCTTTCACTATTTTGTGGTACATTTTTGACAAGAGCGAGAACATCCATAAAATCAAGGAAACTGCAAGATGCTGTAGCTGTCTGAAGTTGCTGGGGTTTTTTTTAACTAAGAATTGAGTATTTATGATCTTGTTTTGTGCTAACAGTGTTTCATGCTCGTTTATCATCGCTTAAGTGAGTGTGACCTGGAAGCTGCATAGGAGGTATCTGTCACCGATAACTCCATTACAGCAAAGCCATCAATTTCTGCTTAACTGAGCTGTCAGCCGGGGTTACATTACATGGTTCTGGTAAGTGGCACTTGGCACGCAGTTAAAGGAAGCGCTGATATGTTCCAAGTCCTCTGGATGATACCGTGGCACGCTGTTACGACGGCTGCCGATACGCGTACGCTGCGCTGTGCTTGCTGCCCAGTTGATACGTACATTGCAGAAGCTTAAAGAAGCTGTCGCAAATTCTGTCCATAGCTTATCTGCCTAAGAATGGGAAAAAGACAGGGGGTTGTGTTTTGGTGGGGTTTTTTTAATGGTAAATTGAACAGGTGATATTAAAAAATGGGAGATTTGTTACCATTTTTTTTTTCCTTTTTGAGTATGTAAAAGGACTGCTTTGATGTTCAAGTTTTCAGAGCAACAGAATACAAGAAGGGGCTCTCTTCACTGGGTGTAAAGTAGTAAACCCTGGCTGATGAGGTAAAGATGACCAAAAAGCCCCAACTCCTCTTTCTGCCCCGAGTGGCAAATGTTGGTTTGTGTAAATCTCCTCTTGGAGTATTCAGGGAACACGCAGGTAACTGCCTATGCTGTACAGAGCTTTCCGCAGACACTCTGTCTACCCTGCTCTCAGTTATATTCACTCAGAAGGCCCAGTTCAGTGATGGCTTTTTTTTTCATTCTTTAAAGAGACGCCTTCTACAACTGCCTGGAATTCTTATCTCTATTAGAGCTGCTTCTTTTTTGCAATTAATATTAGCAAAGTGAGATTCTCCACAGACAAAAACTGCATTCGCTAAATGGGGAGGGAGGAAACACCAGTGGAGCAGGTACGTTTTTGAAGTCCGTGTTTAAAGTTCTCAAGAAACAGAACATAGTGCCACAGAAGGTGCTACCAGTCTGGATGCAAGACATACGTACGCATATTAGCATTTAATCACTGTCCCTACGCAAATGTGGAACTTCAATTCTGAAGGCTGTTTTTCTAGGAAGGCAGTTAAGACAAATTGCGGACTTTTTTAATCTCTCCTTATGTCATCACTTTTTTAATATGTCTGACCTTACCTAAGGGTTAAAGGCACAAATCGTACTTTTGCCTGGAAGTACAAGGTTTGCTAGCTTTTGTGTAAACTGTAACTTACATTAGGAACAAGGTCTGGAGCATGGGAGAAATTAACCCTCTCTAAGTCTTAGCTGGATGTGCTCCATAATGGCTACGGAGCATCTGACGTCTCCTCAGGGGGGAGGAGGGCATTATGAGGCAAAAGGGGAAAGCTGCAATCATCTTGCTCCAAGCTGGTGTTTTCACCTTTCTTTTACACTTGCTTTATGGAGATAGATAGAAAATTATTTTGGTTGTTGGGGGACAGTCACATTTATTCTCAGAAATTGCTAATAGCACCTGTTTCAAAACAAAACAAACCAAAACCAAACAGGAAAACAAAGGCAGAATCAGGGTAAAACTTCAACATTTTCAGATTTATTACAAGAATCTGCTATATAGTCATGCTCTCCAAATATAACGCTTCAGTTCTCTCAGCAATCATTATCAAGACCAGTTACAGGGCAGGGTTTTTTTTCTGCTTAGCCTTTACTTTCCAAGTTTGCAGGTCTTTGCAAAGCGGGCAGAGAACACTTTAAGGAGACCATTGATTTTTGTTTGTGTTCCCATTTGCTGGGTTGCCATCTCCTACATGTTGGTGTCCAAGAAGAAATGCCTGTACGGGTTTCCTTAGGTGGCTGTCCGATGAATGTTTTTCATTTGTGAAAGCCTGTCCTGCCTGGATGCTGATGGTAGCCTTGCTTCGCTTACAGGAGAGGGGAAAAAAGAGAGAAGAAAAAAAAAGCGGTATTTTTCTGAAAACAGAAGTGTGAGCTCTGACTGTGTCTGGTAAGGCATGTTCGTTTTGGAGCTCAGTGGGGAAACAACAAGTGTCAGCACCTTACACAGCCATAATGTTGCAATTTTGGAATCAGAAATAAGAAATTATGGAGAACTTTCTCCAGGTTGCCTCGTTAGGTCAAGTTCTTCTGCCTTGTGTAGCTGGAACAGCAGAAAGTAGGTTTTCAGTGAAATATTGCCATGGGCTTCTGCATCTTCATCAGTAACAGTGTTCCCACGTTAATGTCCTGCTGCTATACCCTCTGTAGTGTTCAGTAAGCGGGCAAGTGAGAAACCGAGTCCGTGCATGGAGAGGGCAGGGTGTCCCCTCTGGCGTGCGTTGGCTCTGCAGGGACTGACAAAGATGAAAAGCAATAAAAAGGCCTTTTCCCATTGCAGGAGTTTGCGCTGCTCCACTCATGAAAGACATTCATTTGTTGAATTAATCTGTTGTGCCATTTCCACATCAGGTGTTACCTACAAAGGGACACTCAGGAAAGTTCATCATCTTGAACTATGACATTAGTGTGGACTGTCACTAAGCAGAAAGAAACTTTATTTATTTCCATTTGAAAGTAGAGAAAACTAAATCAAATCAATTCATTTTGAAGAGCGTCCACTTCAGATTTAGATGTATTTTATCTAATCTGCTTTAGAGGTGCTTCAGAAGAACCGTCCTTCATGGCCTGATGTCAATGAGGACATCGCTCCTCTGAGTGCGTACGCTGGGCTTTCCCCTGGAAGTTGAAGGGGTGTGCTGAACTTGCTAATTTCTTTCATTCATCAAAGCATCTTGGCATACCAGACACAATAAAGATATTCTATAAAGTGCTTCACCATGGCACGAAGTTAATTTTGCTAAGATTTGAAGACTTACCTTTTTAAAATTAAAGGTTAAGAAAATTGCTTTGAATAGTGAAATCCCATTATTGAATAATGACAAGATTTTCCTTGACGTACTATGAATTGATTGGATCTAAACCAAAATGTCACGGAAATAAATTAAGGTAATTGTAAGTGTTTTGCACCCTTTTATATAGAGAATAAGGTCCTAAAAAATTGTATTTTCAAATCCAGAGCTAATTCTATCTTCAATATGCCTGCATCGTAAGGTAATTACCCTGTTGCAGTTTTAAGTCATTATTTCGCCTGTTGCCTGAGGAATTTTACAGCAGAACAATATTAATAAGATGCCAGGAGTACAAATTTCATAACTTAATCTCTGTCATAAACGGCACTCATATAAACAAAGTGGCATTTTCATTCATAATTACTTGACCTGTGGCAAATGTGGGTCAGGAATGAGGGATGTTTGATTCTGTGTTCTGTGGAAAATCAAACCTTTTGCATTTTGAGGAAAAGGTAAAAAAAAATAATCAGTGTTTTCTGGGCAAGGACTGAATGTACTGTAACTCTGAGAAAAGGAGGCTTCTAATTCTTCCACGTTGTAAATCTCAGCTAAGTGGCATTTAAACTTTACTGTTGGTGATGACAATTCCCTGAGCGTTCATGATGAAAAAAGGACCTATTGATTGATTTGGTCCATCCCTCCCTCATTCTGCCGCTTCCATGTACACAAAAACTAGCAGCCAAGCCCAGCAGATTAAATTTAAAATGCAACAGATTCAGAGCTTTTTTTCCCCCTATCTGAAATGACCGTTTGATTGTGGGCAATCATAAGAGCTAGCTGGTTTTAATGACAACTAAGTACCTCCTAAAGTCATCTCACTTTAGTATCTGGGGCTCTCAAACTTTTGACTGACGTTTTTGTTTGTTTGTTAAAGTTTTTGAAGTCTTCAAATTATTTGTCAGTCATCGGCATACCAAAGCTGGAAACACTCAGATGAACCCACACCTTCTGCATGTCAGTTTTGGAAGGGTTTTGTTACCCTGACTGACAGCAGGATCCTCCTTTGCCTGCTAGGAAAGCTTTTGGCCCCGGTAGTTTGAAGGGCTTCAAGGCTAATCAAATTCCTGTTTGATTTCAACAAGCGTCCCCCTCTTTTTGCCTCAAATCTTGATTACATGTGACCTTCAGATAGCCTCAAAATGTTAATAAATTACTTTGAGATTGGTTTCTGCTTCAGTCCAGTAAAATCTCCTGCCAGATGCATGTAAAACTGTACACATGAAAAACGTTTATGCTATGACCAAAATAATGCATTTATATACTTAAATGAGCAGGGGAAGGCTTTGCTGTTCTGAAAATTTATGTGGCAATGATCTCACAGAGCTACCACTTAAGGGAGTTAAATTCCAACTTCGGACTCTGATCTCTGTTAATACTGGGCCAATGTTTTATTGAATGGCGCACAGAGGAATGTGTGGGTCACAACGACCAGCACCTTGAAACAACAGGTAAGGCCAGGTGTTCTCTGCCTTCTTCGGATTTCTCTGGGGCTAAGACATACCGCAAGCAGTAACTGGCAGTCAAAGAATTCTAATGTTGTGTTTAGTAGTTTGTATCTTCAAGTTTTTCCAAAAATGAATATTTGGAACGTCCCCAGGTGGGGCAAATTCTCTGTAGTGGGCTGAGGGAAAGAATGAGCCAGGAGGAGGTGAGGGACTCCCCAGGTCCCCTGCTCGGTCGGTGTCCAGCAGACACAGGCAGCGCCTCTTCCTTACAGAGGGAAAACACACAAGTGCCACAAACCAGACCTGGTGGGTCTTGTTTGACACACCACAGACCACATGTGTCTTGTCCCACGCTTGGGAAGGTGTTAATTCCTTTCAAAAGTCTTTGTTTACCCAAGCGCTTCCTTTATATCTCTGTTCTGGTCTGATGGCCTCACTGCTGCTCGGCTCCTCGGCCGTGTCTAGCCGATGATCTCAGCTTTGGCCCGAAAGGTTCACCCTGTCTGCAAGAGGAATCATAATTCAGCCTCCCGCCTCGCTCCCACTAAGCCTCTATCGCACACGGAGCGCCGGTGGTGACAGCGTGTGCCAGCTACGCTTAGTGGTTTTAGAGGATTGAGTGAACTGTCAGCTTCAAACTCATTTACTTAAGACTTGGGCTAATCACAGTCCCCAAAGTGACATGCAGTCCTCGCTCTTCAGAGCTAGATCCTTCCCTTGCTACAGCGTGCAGGGGTGGTAATGAGTGAGGATGATGATTTGCTAGCTGGATTGAGTAAGAAATGACAGGTAGGATTTATTTCTCACTTTCCAAACACCTTTACGGAGTTTTCTATTTTTTTCTTTAATTGGCTTCAGTGACAGCCTTCTGCAGGCACTGTGCACATCCAGAGGAATGGGTCTATGCAGGAAAGGTCTGTTCGTTAAGGCAATGTCTGTAATTGCCTTAGGCTGCCACAGCCACAGCGCTAAAAGCCAAACCTAGCATCATTACAATCCAAAACTCATCTCACTGTGCGTCCTGCCTTTCACTTAATGATGTTGTTCTTCATGTAGTGTACTGTGCATTGAAGGTGATACTATGATTAATCAGACTAGGATTTCGTGCATCTTAAAATGGAGCTGTAGCAATACTACTTTGATGTTAGTGAAACAAGCACCATCTGGACACCCGCTGGCAACTGGCCTGCAGAGGAGACTAGAGAGCTGGGCGCCGTTGTGGTGCTGCGTCCTGTCCTGAGCACCATAACTGCCTTGGGTTAATACATTAATACAATTCAATAAGCTCAGCATTGACGGGTGAAGACTTTGTAAGATAGGAGGACCTGTGTAACGTGACAGCCTGCACCGCACAGCAATCTAGTCTGGAAGGAATTTAGAGCAAAGTTAGAACAATCCATTCTGAGTTGATAAAACGAGAACAAAACAACGTGCTGGGGGAAAGTTTGGGGTGAGCTGTTGCATTTGTCCTGTAACACCAACATTCTTTTTCTGAAAATCTGTTCAGTGACACGGTGGCTGCTAACGGATCGACAGTCCACGTGAAGCACGAACAGTAAGCTCACCTTAGACTATTTTCCACTTTACTGGAGAACAATCGTACAGTAAAATACAGGCAACAAAAACTGAGGGAAGCGTGGAGCTCTTTCAGCTGTGAACAAGAATCACTCTTTAATACTGTCCAGCTGTGTCCCGCCCTGTGAATGTAATGTTTCCAAACGGCCACCGTCGGGGAAAATAAGAAACGACTGTTACTCTGCATGTAATAGATTGGATATTCACAGCCCACCCTTGAGCCCTTGCGTTTCTTACATTAACACTTTTGCTGAAGTTCCCTTTGGCTGAGGCAGCAGAGGAGAAGGGGTTGGGGGCTGCAAGAGGAAAGTGTTAGAAAGAAATTACGAAGTTTTAACAGTACGACAGGTTTGGAGAGCAGCTTCAAAGGATCCCATTAACACAACAGATACGGTGCCAGAACAGAAGTAAACAGAAAAGCCTGTTTAGCTATCGCAGAACAACTCGGTAGGGACAGTGCATCTAAGGGAACTCTAGCTTTGAGGCACAACATGGTGTTGATTAGTGCAAATAAACCTCTTCAAGAGTCACCTTTCCGCAATTACAATCAGACACCGCCACTGTGAAAGCTTCATTAGCAAACCCTACTCCCAGCGAGAGCTACAAATCTCAGGTACCCCAGAAGTTTTAACTGATGGAGAACTGTCTTGCCTTATTTATTTTCTTCCAAATGAAAGAAGTGGGAAGATAATTACACATTGCCTCATCAGAATAAATAGCATTAAAAATCAAAATAGATCCTCCTGAAGAAAACACAGCCAGTGGTACAGAATAAGAGATGAGGATAATTTTCCAGTTGAGTGTGATGATGTCAGGGTACATTCATGTTTAATTTCCAGCTAAAGGGACAATCTAAAAAAATGCAGTGTGTTTTAGATAGCTAAAAGAAAGCTATCAAAAGTAAAGATTGTTTCTATTTTTGTTAGGATTTTCTTATGAAAAATATTGAAAACAAAACCTGCAAATATTGAAAACTATTTTATAGCAGTTTTCTCTTAACTCACTGGTAAAATAGAAAAAATAGCATTTTTAATTCTTTCTTGATTAAGGAAAAGGCAGCTGGCAGTGCTTGGTTCATTGTCAACACACCAAATGCTGGCAGGCTTTTCTGCAGTGCCAGTGGTGATTGACTCCCATGGTTAGTGGGAAGACTTCTTGCTGTTTCTTCTGCCCAAGTACTAACTTCCCGTTTAAATACTAGGACAAATTAACTTTAGTGCTCTTGCTAATTTCAATATGAATTCATTATTTGGCAGCTAAAATAAATGTTGTATGCCAGCGTTCCTCCCTAACCTAACTCCTAACCCTCTTATCGACTCACTGGCTGCTTTGTATATGCTGTAGTTCTTTGTTTACGCTGAGATTTTAATGATTATTACAATGAGATAGCAGTGAAATAATTAGGGGAAGAGTTGCTTTTGTTCTTATTGTTGTAGTGGGCTAATTTATTAGCACAGTCTTGTGAAACAGCCAGGTGGAAGTGATATTTTACTGATTTTCATGTGGCTCTGTCTCTCTAATGGATCCGTGGCCAGCCAAATGGGGTCCTGCATTGATTCTACCCAGGAATACATCTGGAGAATAGTCACTTGAAAATAACCTGTTGGCCAGAACCAGTTGAGGAGCGGTCTTTGGTGATCTTGGTCTTTCAGTAAAACACTCTGAACTTCTCAGCTACTGTTTCCTCCAGAGCAATACAGCCTGATATTTTAGAAGAGAGAACAATTGAAACCCAGATAGATGCTATCCGTACAAAACTATCAACACAAGTTTTTCTGTTGATCAAATAACGATTGCATGCTTAACCTTAAATCTGTCGTGACTTCTGTTGTGAAATTGGTATGAATCTCAGATGCTTCAGTCAGGTTTGAAGGAACTTTGGAGGTCACCCAGGGCAGCTCCTGCTCAAAGCAGAAATCCACACTGGGGTCAGACCAGGTTGTTCATGGCTTTATTCGCTTGGGTCTTGAAATCTCCAAGGATGGAGGATCCACCATGCCTCTGGGTCCCTGTTGTTTTTTATCCTCTGAGTGAAAAATGCTTTCCTTGAATCCAGATTGAACCACCCCTGTTTTACCATCTCTCATCCTCCTGCCACGCCGCACTGTGAAGAGCCTGGCTCTGCTGGCTCTCTCTTCCTGCTGACCCCCCCCGGCTACCCCTACGGCTGAGCAAAGGGCAGTAATTGCTTCCCTCTAGCTACTGGCTGTGCTTCTGTCGGTACAGCCCAGTGTGCTGTTGGCTTTCCTCCTGCCTCGTGTTTAACCGACCCAAGAAGCAGTGAGAAACCGGGACTGATGTTTCTGTCCCTCAGACAGCCAGCAGCCCAGGTCTCCTTTATCACGGGAAGTTTATTCTGGGAGGTCGGGGATATTACTGAAGTTTGTGGCACGCAAAGCCAAGGTTTCTGCAAGCAAGGGAATGGAAATAACCCGTGTGAAATTTCCCATGTAAACTTCACTGCAGGAGGTGGTAGAGGTAATTAATATGCTTCTCCCGTGTAGGACTGGGGAACGAGAAAAGCCTGATAAACGATACCAGTTGACAAAAAAACAGGAAGATAAGAGACTGGGGGAAAGCTGAAGAAAATAGGAATTTGCTGCTGATTCATTAGGGTCATGGTTTCACCTGTTGACTCTGTAGCAGTAAAATGTGCTGAACGTGGCTGTGCAGCTGCTACAGGGAAGCATGCGGGAAGGGTATTCCCAGATGCTGGAACCCCCCTGAGCCAACCGCTGAGAACGTCAGCATGGAGCACTGCGTTGTGCTATTTCAAACAAGCCTTCTGCCAGTGCCTAAGCGTGTGCCGTTTTAGGGAGTGTAAGAAGTTCACCATGAAACGGAGTACCATTACACTGGCTGCGCAGCAGCTCAAAGCAGATCTCTACTAGCGCTACCAAAAAAAAATTTTGCCATTCAATGCAGATACGTCTGCCAGAATAAAAGCAAAAGCCATGGAACAAACCCAGAGAAGTTTGAATTAGAAATCTGCCAGAGGAACTGCCTGGCAGCACTCAGCAGTTGTCAGTTCCTGCTAAAAGTAATTTGGTTCCTCCTGAAAACATGGTATGAACTCCAGGCTGAAAAGTACATTTACAATTAATAGCTTTTCGCACTAATGGACATAAGTGGAGCACTGATGGCACAGGCTGCTTAACAGCAGGCGGGGCGCTGGATGCTGCGTGGGGAGACCGTGGCATGCAACGCCAGCGGAGAGTGCTGGGACGGGGCTGGAAGGGGAAAGGTCTTCATTGTACTGTGTGTGGCCTGAACCAAGAATTTGTGGTTCTTCTCCTGTGTGAGCTGCTCGAGATGTAGTGCACTTCTGGGCAGAAGGGTCAAAGCAGCTGCAACCACCCCAAGTGATGTACCCTACCCAGGAAAGACTCCTGTGTCTGGCAGAGGCGGTGCCTGCCAAATAATTTCAGGATATTCCAGCTGAGAAGGTTGTGGAAAAGGAGGAGAAATGTTGTACAAAGAATTAGTGCAAGTCCCAACTGGAAGAGTGAGTGCCATTACTCTGCCACTGTTCACAGGGATTTTAAAAGTTCTGTAGCACTTATTTGAAACGTCTACCTAGGATAAGCAGCAAAACCCAAAACACCCACCTTTGAAAACAGGCTGAACCATTCGTTGGAGCTATTTGGTCTGGGATGGTCTAAGTATTTTAAATCTCAGATTTAAATATTAGACAAGCCTAATGACCAGAGCCCCATAGGATATTCACTGCCTTTATTGTTAGGCTCAAGCTGAGAGGATGCTTTACTGTTTTGAAATTCTCCTTTTAAGAAGAGATGATACTTTAGATCTGAATCTACGTTGGTTTGTAGTCTTCACGTGTAATAAACACATTGAGAAATAAAGTAAAATGGAGTTTCTGTGCTTGGCTTAAGAGAACTTCTGGTAAACATTGTCTCTAGTGGAATTACATTACCATTAACAATGAAGAGTTGCCAAAAATACATAAATATATCTATCTCAGGAGGGGAAGCTATTAATGAGATTGTCCTTCTATGAGTAATCCTGTATCCAGACCACCTCCTATGAGATTACCCTTTGAAGAAACAAGCCTACTGAGAAGTCACGCTGCGTTAGAGAGGGAGTTGTGTGAAGCAATTAACCACAGGAACCGCAATGCTGATTGCAAGTAGCTGCTGATCCGGCAGGGAAAACCGATGTACCAAAAACAAGCGAAGACAGAGGCAAGGCATTAGAGAGTCACGCAATGCCATAGCATGGAACAAACGATGGGTCACATGGTGCCCCCAGTGCGCAAGTTGGTGTGTTTCCAAAAACAGCTTAGTTCTAGTTTTGTTCAGACGTGCTTTGGTTTGTTCAAATAGGTTGGTTCTGGTTTTGTGAACTCATGCCTGAGTTAAGACATAAAAGAGGCAGAAATAAGGAAGCAAGCATGTCACATTAACACTGACATGCTACAGAAAGTAAGGATAAACATAAAAATAAATCATGGTGAGGCACTGTCTTTCAACCCAATAGGCAATTTCACATCAGAGTTCCATTTCAAAGGTACTGTCGTGACAATCCTGTGTTACACGTTTTGTCCAGTGCAGAACTTCTCTAACACATAACACTTTTTTCAGTGCGGAGCTGGCACAGGAACGATACTAAGCAAGCTGGCAAACTTGGCTCTGTGTCTGCTACAAATTGCAGTTTTTCTCAGTTTCCATTCCACTGATGGACTTTCATTCCAGCCAATTTCAAAGTGGCCAATTTTCAAAGTTTAGCAGGAAGCAAAGCCAGTGTATGTGTCTTTGGGTGGCTGGAGGGAGAGGGAAGGATACAGGTGGACACGTAAATGGGCAGGTAAATGTGAACTGTAATTGGCAATGTTAAAACTTAAAATTAGAATCATGAGAAAATAGCTGATTATCCATCACAGCAGCTCACTGGAGAGCAAACAGATGAGTGGTAAGAAGGTATGGCTCAGGAGGCACAGAACGGTGACAAAGTGACACCGAACGAAGGAAAGCCAGCAGCAGTATGGCAACGTAAGAGCTGGTGGGGCAGGCACCGAAAGCTGAGTGGGAGAGGCGGGAGGGAAATTCAGTTACAATAAATACCGCAGAATTTGGGAGTTGCTCCAAAGCACAATAAACCAGAATTTTGCTGTTTCAAGCACACAAATTCCTATTGTGTGAACAATTGAAAAAAAAAAAAGAAAAGAAAAAGAACATAAATGCTGTGAAATTGGGCAAAGGCTTCAGGGAACAACATAAGCACTTAAAACATACTGTAGTATCTTAGTGTCTATCCGAGCGTATTTACCCCGTTCACTGCAATGGTATTCAAAGTCGGATTTGACATGTGGGTTTCCCTCTGAAGTAGAGGGGAGGTCTGCTTGTCCTCACTATAATTTTTAATTAAATTTATGTTCAGTCGGCATAACGTGATTGCTCTAAAGATGGCTTCTGTCTGCTCATAATAAGGTTAAAACCCAATTAGTAGCTGCAGCATCTAACAATATTTCAGCACTTGCCAGAAGGCTCAACCAGCATCTGGCTAGCTGCAAATAACCAGTTCAGCACGCATTTCATTTTGCAGTGGTGATGGGCTCCCCGGGCCAGCGTGGCGGTCGCCCTCCCTGGCAGCACCCTCCGTGGGACCGGCTGTCCCACAGTGCCATCTCCCTCTGCCGCCCCTCTGCACAACCTGTTCCCTGCACTAAACACTGTATCACAAAAACATTAACGCAGAATCCTTCACACCTTCACTTTGCAGTATTTATCAATTTCTTGAAGATGCACACCTGCTAGGAAAACTGCTGAGATTATAATAAGGGTTTTGATTTATTTATGCGAGGATTTTTTTTTTATCTAGAAGAAATTAATTTTACTCTAATCAACAATTGTAAAAACCAATAAGCCTCATGAAAATCTGTGTGACCATTAGGTGACAAAGCCCTAGATGAAGTCGATCGTGTTCCTTCCTAAGGTTTCTGCCCACCTGACCCTGATAAACTCATTTTTGCAGTACACCCTTAGCACAAAACAAATTACAGCTCTTTTTCTCTCCTCCTTCCTTTTAAGGTGTGCCCAGTTTTCCCATTATTTGTATCTTATTATTTACCCAGAAAAATTATCAAACATTGATACGTGATGGTGTCAATATTTACCTGAAATACCAGTTTTAGTGTCTGTATAGACCATTGACCTTGGTTGTATCTACTGTGTAACTTGATTAAGAGCTGGCAAATAACAAATATGTCACATTGGAATTATTACAGAAAATTGATAGACATTTTTAATTTGAAGACATCCAGGACAGAAGAAGACTTGGAAGCTAGAAATAAAAATTCTGCCAGCAAAGGAACACTTAAAATTGTATTGTCTTGCATTTTATATTGGCCACATAACCCGGGACAATAACTCACTCAAAAAAAATGCCTCAAACGTAGTTCCAATCATTTTGTCAAGGTCTACTACTTTCAGTCTACTTTATGTCCAAATTTTGGAGAGAAAGAGAAGTGTCCTTGGAATGCTTTACATCTCTTTTATGAAACTTCCAGTCATTCCTGTACAGGAGTTGTGTGAACAACTTGTCCTCTAGATGTGTTTTCCTTCCCTGTTCCCTTCACAGCTATTCATCTGATCAGCGTGTTTGTTTATACTTATATTCTATTTTTAATGAAAACTGTTGGGCAGGGATCACCAAAGGACTTTCTATGTACACATAGAGTTTAATGCTGTTCTCTGCCATTAATGTGAAGTACAATTACTTTCTTTATGCTGGTATCTTTATAGGCCTGAAGACTGATGCGAGGAAGGTGTAGCACACTTTCTTCAAGGCCGGGATAATCTTTTATGTCCCTGCGATGCCTCACACTGTGCAGCTGCAAAGGTGTCTGCTTTGATCACCAGTTTTCTTGACAATCACCTGGAAATCTTACGGATGGATATTCATTTTATCCTGCTTTCCTCCCTGCCAGGTAGATCTCCTGTTGCAGACACCCCATGGCAGGTGGTCCTACCAGAGGGTCACACACTCTGGTCGGGGCAGTGTCCAGCACAGCAATGCTTTCACTGTTTGCCAGGAGAGGTGACTGGGGCAACCATGGGGCTTCCAGGAACCATAGAATAGTTTGGGTTGGAAGGGACCTTCAAAGGTCATCTAGTCCAATCCCCCTGCAATGGGCAGGGACATCTTCAACTAGACCAGGTTGTTCATAGCCCATCCAACCTGACCTTGGATATTTCCGGGGATGGGGCATCTACCACCTCTCTGGGCAACCTGGGCCAGTGTTTCACCACCCTCATCATAAAAAATTTCTTCCTTCTATCTAGTCTAACTCTTCCCTATTTTAATTTAAAACTGTTACCCCTTGTCCTATCGCATGAGGCCCTGCTGAATAGTTTGTCCCCATCTTTCCTGTAGGTACTGGAGGGCCACTAAAAGGTCTCCCCGGAGCCTTCTCTTCTCCAGGCTGACCAACCCCAACTCTCTCAGCCTGTCCTCATAGGAGAGGTGTTCCATCCCTCTCATTATCTTCATGGCCCTCCTCTGGACTCGCTCCAACAGGTCCATGTCTTTCCTGTGCTGAGGGCTCCAGAGCTGGACACAGTACTCCAGGTGGGGTCTCACCAGAGCAGAGCAGAGGGGCAGCATCCCCTCCCTCGCCCTGCTGGCCATGCTGCTTCTGATGCAGCCCAGGATGCAGGTGGCTTTCAGGGCTGTGACCGCACGTTGTCAGCTCATGTCCAGCTTTTCATCCACCCGTACGCCCACGTCCTTCCCCTCAGGGCTGCTCTCAATCCCTCCACCCCCCGGCCTGTATCGGTACCGGGGGCTGCCCCGACCCAGGTGCAGGGCCCTGCACTTGGCCTTGTTGACCCTCATGATGTTGACACAGCCCAACTCCCCGCGCCGTGCCCGGCCCCTCGCTGGAGCACACCAGCACCGAGCTCTATCCCCCGCCTCACACCCCGGCACCCGCCGCCGCCTCAGCGACCCTCCACGCTAAGATGGCGCCGCGGGCTACCGCCGCTGAGGGGCCGGGGGAGGGGGCGTGGCCTCGGGTAGGGGCGTGGCCTCGGGTAGGGGCGTGGCCTCGGGCAGGGGCGCGGCGGCCGCGCCTGTCGCCAGCGGTGCCG
>VUYV01000005.1:5169414-5278215 GCA_008711295.1 Anarhynchus alexandrinus
AGGGCCGGGCTGGGCCCCGGAGCGCGGCCTTCCGGCGGGGCGCCGCCGCTCGGGGTGAGGGGGGCAGGCGGCCCTGCCGGCCCCGGCTCCGGTGGGACCTCTACCCCGTCGTATCCGGGCCCACCTTCACAGCGTCGCCGGCTCCGGCCTCTGGTCGCGGCCAAGGTGAGCAGGACACCCGTGGCAAGGTTTGCCGGGCGGCCGCGGGAGGATGTGTCCTTGCGTCACGGGCAGGGGCAGAAGGATAACACCGATCCCTTGCTGATATCTCCCCCCTGCTCCTTTACAGCGTTTGGGTAGCTGAAGGTCTGTGGTGATATTATCCCTTTGGTACCCACTGAAGGCATTTTTCTTGAGAGGAGAGTAAGGTATTGGGTACTTTTATTGCATGGAGATGCCTCCCTTGCCCCAGACTTGCATTGTACGGCGTGTGCTGAATGCGCGGCTTGTAAACTTTCTCCAGGTCAACTTTTTGGGGAGAGAGTTAAGATTCTTTATGGAGTATGGCACATCTGTGCTGGAAGGAAAAGGAACCTTTAGCATGTGGAGGTATATATTCCTGAAGTAGCCTTATTTGATAATGATATTCCACACATCTCTTGTTTCAATTATCCATGACAAGCTTTTGGAGATACTTTATCTTCATCCATTTTGTTCACTGTCAGCCTTGTTTTATTGGAATTATTCAATCTTAAGAAGAGCTTTAGGAGTGAGTTGTATGGAGAATATAGGAGAAAATGACCATGATAGTGGATGAAGGAGTGTTTTTGTGAAATTTGGACCGTGCATATTAATGACAACTTCTGTAGAGCATAAAGAGCACTTGTTAGCATTGGTAGCAGGACTTCATGTGTGTGTTAAGAAGCTCAGTGGGGGTACTGGCAATACCAGGAGGATATTGATTCATGTGATACTAGCTTGAGCGATGTATTTATGTTTGAAGTGATCTTGAAAAAATCTAGATAAACACTTTGCTATCAGAATTGTGTTGCTGTCTCTTTTTCGTATGCTTCTATTATCCCCTAGAAACCTGTGCAGAACAATTCAGAAGACTGTCCATGACATTAGGTCACTTCTAGAGTTGAAAGTGCCAAGGTGAAAGCTAGCTCGTAGCTTGAGACACACATGCCGTACTGCAGAACAGCTGCAGAAATTTTCAGCTGCTTAGGGCTTTCTTTTACTTCTACCATTTTAAGGGTGCTTTGGTGCATTAAATATCAGGTTGTTATTTTGGTTCACTGCTTCTTTCTTATTTTTGACCTCCGGTAGAGATTTAATTAATATCTTCTTTTAGGTTGCTCTTAGCTCAGCTTGATTCCTTGCCAATCACTGTTTTTGTTTCAGGGTTGATTTAGGAAACATAGCTGAGTGGAACAATCCTAACTATTTCTGACTTCTGCCTGCTGTCCTGCGTGCTGATTTTTGACTGACAGTCTCAAGGCTGAGTGGGCTGGACTGGTCTATGATCATGCTGGTGGTCTCCGATTCGTTTAGCTGCTGACAGCTGACATCTGTGCGGAGGAGCAGTGTGCGCGAAAGGAAGAACTAGGAAGAAGTCAGTTTTCTTGAGTGAAATTAATCTGTAGTTGAAATCTGACTGGAATTGCACACTGGGGGCTTTGTCCATTTTTATTTCACACCTGCATAAAAATGAAGGCGTTGCATTTTCATGAGATGGGAATAACATCTGTGATAACAGTTTTCTTCACCTGTGATCTTTATATCTTCACAGGAGTGACATAGCCCATATCTGCTCTTATAGAGTGCATATTCAGTAGTTACAACTTGAAGTATGGCTCTGACCCCATTTTGAAATTTAAATGGAACTGGAGGGAAGCGACTGGTACCTTTCTATAAGCTCTTTGTTTCTATTATATCTTATGTTATTTGCATCAGTTTTCAAATTTCCCTGATAAATTGTTATTTTGCTATATGTTCTTTGCTAACTGCTAGAAGAAAGATCTACACATTCTCCAGGCAGACATACTAGAAAGAAAGAATGTGAAATTACCTGTACTTAAGAAGTTTGCTGCTGTAGTATGTATATGTAGTATGTAGTCCGCTCGTTCCTTTCTCTTCCAGCTCTTTGCTAAGCACTTTAAATGAGGATAGGTAACCCTTTAGGAATGAGTGTCCAACCCTCAGGTATGTGTGCAGTAGTTTGGTAGTAGAGGGTGGGATTTGTAGAGAATAAGATAGGTGGAATAATAATTTCTATCAGAATGGGCACAAAGTCCTAAGTGCCATGGTGACCTCTCAGTTCTTACTGTTATAATGTGTTGAGATCTTACCAAGTTCTGCAAAATGACGTGATGCATACATAGTGGTTTTAGTGACATTGCATGTTAAAGAGAATTATGTATGCAGACAATATATTAACTCTGTCAGTGTTGTCCCAGTTGGTCTGAGCTTTTGCAGGACTTAATCTGCTTTCAAAATGGTGCTGATAGTATTTATGTTCCTACAGTTGCCTGGGAGCCCTGATCGTAGACAGAGTGTTGATATGGGTGGAAATCGGTGTTGTAATAAGCTTTGAATCTGTGAAATGGAAAATGGCAAGTGAATATAGGTAGATAGGAAATAATGCTAATATATAGGGGATTCAGCATACTAGTAGCCTAACCATTGCCAGCTTGCTGAAAATGCCAAGTGAGGAGAGAAGAGTGTGTGGTTTTGAGGGTTTTGTAGGTTTAAAGGAGGATTGTGTACTAGTTTTGGTGATACTGCCTTGGGAGAATACTTTCAATGTATCTAGGCACTGTGGAGAATGTGAACAAGTGCTCGTTTGGAAAATTCAGTAAGTGGATGATGGCAGCTGGTGTTACAAGCTAGGTGTCAGATCTACCAGTGGATGAGAGTGAAAAGGCTGCAGAAGTCTTGAAAGAGGAGACAAGAGAATTTGGTGTGATAAAGGAAGAGCATTCCCTGCTGGGATCATATGGTTAAAGTCAGCGACTAGGAAAGGGATCCAGTCAGCAGCTTTCAAAATAGATGTTGAGTTAAAAATGTCATGTTAAAAATGTGATGCCAGAGAAAAGCAGGCAGTAATACTCTTTTATTCAGTAGGAGCCCTCTTTTTCTTTCTTTCTTTCTTTTTTCTTTTTTTTTTTTTTTTTAAGACCAATACTAATTTTTAAATTGGATGGTGAAAAATATGTCTCTTGCTATCCCTTACAAATTTCAGAATTCTATAACCATATATTTCCTTTTTTGGAGGGAGACGGGAAAGAGGAAAAACAGTGAGAAAATAATCTAATAGGATTTACGTACAAAAAATGTTTATACACAATTTTTAAGGTATCTATTACTTCTTGAATTAGAGATAAAATAATCTTTACATGTAATAGGTAACATAAAACTTGGTCTATGACTCAAAATGACAGTGTTGTTTTTAAAATACTTTAAAGTTCATTCAGCAGCTCAGTACTTTTGTTTGGTTTTAGCAATTGTTCAACTAGTCACACTAAGCAAAAAAGTTGGATTTTACCTTCTGACCAAATAAGTTATTTCTCTAGGTGGACAACAAAACAAATGAGAGACACCTCAGGGTTAAATCTGATTTTTTTTTTTCCCTCTTAATTAGTACCCTACTCCTTATGTTCTTGTAGCTTTCCAAATACTTTTAAAGTGAAAACAGAGCTAATAATTTTTTCCACATTATTCCTATTCCTTTGCAATTTTAGCAACTTCAACATTAAGATTATACTATTTTTGTTCTAATTGTAAGCTACATTTGTTCTTTTTATGCTGAAGGTGAGCTTTTGATTCCTTTTGCTAGCACTGGAGCTGATGGTGTTCAGCATTCCCAGGATTCAACCCTTCTTGTTTTTCTCACTGTGTTCCATATTGCAGGGAATCTGCTCTCCTTAAAAAGCTCATAAGAGATCACTGGAAGGACAAGATAAATGTTGTTAGTTAGGAAAGCAAATTAAACTGAGCCTTTTCTTAGTGTAACACTGTTTTGATTGAAGGCTAATGTCAATATGAACACTTAACTAACACTTTTAATTATTTGTCAGCTCCTTTATTCATGGCATAAATTTGAGATAGCAGGCTTTTTTTTTTTTTAACCGCTGCTTTTGCGATTGACGCTGTTCATTGAACCTATGCCCGTTTGGCTCAGTAAAAGGCTGCAGCTCTTTGCAGCCGAGAGACAGAAGTTCTGGTTGCCAAGAGCTCCAGAGAAGTTGGTGATTAGCAAACTCATTTATTCCCAGGGAACCGGGGCTCAGGGGGCATGTGTTACAAGTGGTATCATGATTGCTTCAGGAGCCAGGGGGATGTTATCAGTTACAGAAGCTGTGAGGTGAACTGATTGATATGGGGATGGCTGTCAGCATCACTTCCACTGCTGTAAGTGTAGCTTTACAATCAGTTGTGGAGTGGTCTCTCTCCTGAAGAGAACTTCATGTCTAGGCCTGAGCTTTGTTGAAGAGCACTCTTGCCATGAACCCAAGTTTTCACTGTGAAGCTGAAATGTGTCTGCAATTCATTGCCTGTTTTTCTGATTAGGTTTCGTTTTGTCTTTATTAATAGACTTGAATCTTCTGTCTAATAAACAAACATGAGTCATCTGAAGTTGTTTGCGGCTACGCTGAAGCAGCATGGCGTTAAACTTCTGGAAAAGCAAGATATTGCCAGAAGGGTATTTTTACATGGCCAACGGTATGCTTCATCAGGAAGCTCAGAACCGTTCCTGAGTGGGAGTAATTCAAATTATGTGGAAGAAATGTATTATGCGTGGCTTGAAAATCCTAAAAGTGTACATAAGGTAAGTCTAAAACTTGACTGTAAATGATAATATTAAGAGTGGAATCGATTTTTTTTTTCTTTTTTAACTTGTTTTATAAAAAGTCCAGAAAAAGGTCTTGTATGAAATAAAAAACGTGAAACTAATTTCCCACATATTGATTGTTGTAAGATGTGATATTGCAGCAGAAAAAGTACAGAGGAGCCACAGGCGTGGTGAGCTGAGCAGAAAGAATGAGAAGTCCAGACCAGAAACAGTTAGCTGCTTAGAAACTTCCATCATTCCTCCATGGAAGTGCTGTTCAGGCAGTCTGTTACGTAATTACTTACATCTGTCTGGAAGAAGAACCAAGAAATAAAATACTTTTCATATTTTAGTTTATTGTAATAAGGTTGTATTGGAGGATATGTTATATTTAAATAGTATGTGTTTGTCGTGGTTTGGGCTGGGCTGGCCACTAAAACGAACAACAGATGCTCTCTTTAGCCTCTCTCCCCTTCAGGGAAAGGAGAGCATCTCCCTTCACAGGAGAGGAGAGAAAATGAGAGACAGAGGGAGACTTATGAGTTAAAAAGAAACTAAACTACTTCAATGAAATATTAACAATAAAAAGAAAAGATAATAATATTAATAAGAAAACAGCGACATATATGCACAAAACCAATATGGAGCTCCCAGCATGATAGTGACATCACCAGCAGGTATTGGGAAAGTCCCAGACTGGACTTTGCAACTCGGGAACTGGATTCAGGAATGCACGGATCAGGATCAAAGGCAGATGAACAGACGGAGTCCTCCTTGGGTGTGGGCTATTGAAGAAAGAGGCTGTCTCCTTTGATCCCTCAGCTTTTATACTGAGCATGATGCAGATAGGATGGAATACCCCATTGCTCTGTTTTGGGTCACCTGTCCTGTCCACCATCCCCACAGATGTGACCCCTCTACACTCCTCTACACTTCTGACCCTCCAGCTTGGTGCATGACAAAGTTAGCTGACCTTGCTTGTTATAGCAGTAAGTATAAGCAAAAGCCTCCCTGAATACCATTCCTTGGTATTAACTATACATATCAGATGTTATCTGCTCGAAGCCAACACTGTCTGAAAAATATGCCATTAATTTTGGAGAGTTAGTTAGTTAGAAGAGGCATAGCTGAAAAGTAAAATTACTGAAAAGAAAATTGGTTCTGTTTTACCGCAAACCAGGACAGTGTTGATATTGGTACTTCCGGTAAACTTTCTGAAGAAGATGAGTGTTCAGTTCCCTTTAGGTAGGGGTGGAAGTTGTAACCTTAAAACTGAATCTGAAATTGTCAGAAACTCCTTAAGTATCTTGAAAAGTATTTTGTTCTGTCTCTCTCCCTCTCTCTCCTGGCAACATACTTCTGTGTGCTTTTTTTTTTACTTTAAATCTATTGCCCAAATCCTTTCTTGCGGACAGGAAAAATACATGGACTTATTTTTTAACAAGCTTTCTGCTGACAAGGAAGGCTCTCCTATGGTGATACATGTATAGTAACTTAAGAAGCTGATGAGAAGTCTGATAATTTATCAGACTTGGAGTAACAACTTCTAAGTGACATTTTGATATACGTGCCTCAAAGAATAAGAGAACATACAACTAATTTGGTAAACATTTTGGGCACAATTCACATTACTTCTCTAGAAAATGACTTGTCTGTCTTAGAATTTATCTAGACTGTGAGGAAGTGATGCATGTTGAGGAAAAGAAAAAGGAGACCAAAAAAAGCAATTTTGTAGCAGTTTTTTTTTTTTTAAATGTTGTGTATTAATTTAGACGTGTTGGAAGGTGACATATGCAGTGACAACTCTGAAGACTGAATGTTATTCACGTAGCAGATAGATCTTAGGTCTTTTGTGTAATGCCTTAACTTGGAACTGAAGAGGCCTTCTCCAGGGATGGCTCTTCTTGTCCCGCCTGTCTTTGATTCTTCATCATGTAACTGCCAGCTAAATTTCTAACCAGTGTAGAGCAGGGTAGCACTTTGTGTGGATGCATTGAATTAATTTTTGAGAAGCCCTCACGATGTGTTGGTGCTATAGATTGATATTAACCCTTTATTTTGAGGACACTGAAGGAATGAAGTCATGCAGAAGGAGTGTGTGTGGTGACGTCTTGTTTTTACTTGTTTTACTGAAGTTACATCGACTCGCGACAACCTTCTTTCTTTTAAGAAGAATTAAATTTCTTGCTTAGACCCTTTACAGCAGAGTGGATTTTGCAGCTGTGAAGTTTGACGAACCTCGGTCAATTAACCCGAGTGTTGTGCAGTTGAATCGGCCGTAAGCGGGAGGCGGGGAGCGCCGGGGCGAGAGTCCCCGCCAGCCGCAGGCCTCCCGGAGCTGTCCAGGGTGCTGAGCCGCCGGGAGCTGTCCAGGGTGCTGAGCGGCCGGGACGATGCCCTGGTCAAGCCCCACCTAAAGGCCAGCCACGTCATCTGCCGGGACGGGAAACTTTTCCGGCTCAACGCCTCTAGCAAATAGCAACAGCGTCTAATAAATTTAGACCTGCTCGTTATTTTGCTTATACATAGGGGTAGGCGGAAATGCGAAAAGTTCTGCTGAAAGACTATCCAATTCGTCTGGCAGTTAAGGCACAGTTGGGCGGTCAATCCTGATGAGGTGATGCAGTTTGTATGTTGAACAGTGACCAACAAATTAGCAGAAGTCAATTGACAGAGGGATGTAGATGTACTGGTGGAGTGAGAATGGATCCCAGGTAATTCAAGATGCGTTTAAAAAATGTGTGAATTCTTTTCCAGGTTAGCTATATGTAATATACTTACAACAGTAATGAACTGAAGTAAATTCACTGTGTGCCTGCTTTATGAGGCTTAAAAGAATATGATTGATGGACATCATGGATTACAGCTATTCATGCCTAAATAATTAGGTTTTTCACAGCCTAGAAAAAAGAGGGGGAGGAGAACGATGCCGATTAATTTTACTTTGTTTCATCGACAAAAATAATTTTTGGTTTCTTGAAAAACATCTCATTTCATCAGCTGAAAGCTGTAAATACCTACCCAAGAATTTTGCTGATAGAAATTGTTCAATTTGGGCTTTAATAAAACAGGCTAAAAATGTTGAGAGTTGAACTCGCCCTGTTTTATTAAAAATACAGAAAAATTCATGGCATAGTTGTATGACTGTAGGCAAGTTGTGAATTTGTCATTCTGCAAGGGAAAGCGGTGGAAGTTTTGGAAAAGAACGTTAAGAGACACCAAGGGCTTATGTGGTGTTGGTTATGGCATTGTTAATCATTTGACTCTCTCTGCAGGCCACTTATATTTCATTGTTTTATCCAGTATGTCCAGCATGGTTTAGAGAGCAAATCTGTGCTCTTTCTTCTTTTTTCCTCTTTATTTCCTGTTTTTCCTCAAGTTTCTTCTTCTTGGATATCTCCTTCTTATCAGAGGGGATGTGCCTCCTTCTAGTTGATGAGATGAAAGAGCTTTATTTTGCCTGGGCGTTAAAAATCATATTCTGTTCACTTTTATCCAGAAACTCCAATTAATCAAGGCTTCTCAAATTATTTCCATCTCAGAAGGTTTGACTGGACATGTCTTCCCAAGTATGCTTATTTAAAACTGTTTGAAATATGGCTGTCACGTTCCAATGAGCGTATTCAGCGTTGCTAGCGTTTTTTCTAAGAATCTCTTTTTTCTATGTATACCATGGTTATATATCAAGGAATATGCATTTATATCCATAGGAGCTTTTATTCTTTGTGCAAATCCATTCCTGATGATTTCGTACTTTTCCTTGTCTTTTGAATTTCCTATACTTAGAGTAGCCAGAACAACAATCAGAATAAAATGACGTGGGCTCTGAAAAAGGCATCATTATTTCTCCTTGAAGCATGGTGTCAGGGCCATAGATCATAAGGGAGAAGCTTGACAAGGCTCAGTTATTACTATCACAAGATTAATTACAAAACTGCATGGTTGGGTATTGAGTCCATAATGCCTGCCATGTTATCCTGTATGCAGCCGCTCTACCATGGTTGTGTAATCACTTCCTTGTTTTATGTACTTGGAAAAAGTGTGGGGTTTTTGTTTTGTTTTGACTTCATCTTTTTCTTTTTCCTTTTTTTTAAATGATGTAGTGATGCTCAGTGTGTGTCTTCTAAGGCTTTACTGTCCTCACTGCAGTTGATAAATAATTGTAATGTCACCAGAAAAAAACCCAGACCATCAAGATAACTAATATGTTACTTGTTATTCTAAGTGCAACACTGTTTATTATAGGAGAGTAGAATATTGCCACTGAATCACTTGAATTGTATTATATTACTTGAGAAAATAATGGCTAACTACAATATACATTTGCTGACAGGAGAAAAAAAAAAAAGAGGAATGTATCATGTATCACTATAGTAATTTATTTTTTACAGATGTATTTTTCTATTATAAGTCTACCATTTTCTTAAAGAACGTCACTAATTTAGTTGAGAACCTGCAGGTTTGCTGTGAGACCAAGCGGGTCTTCTGTCTGTTCAGTCACATGGCAAATGCTGTTGCCAGAGACTGACATTGATACACAGGACTTGAAGACTATAATCTGGTATCAATCTTGAAAGACACTACAGAAATTTGTAAAGGCTTTGATGGATGTATATCTAGAAAAAACTAATTTTCTGTAGCCAAATGATGTATTTTCCCTCCCCTCTGATTAAATGTCAAGCCTGCCCAACCAATCAATAAGTTCAAAAATGTGACAGGAAAAAATAGTGTGGGTTCCTTCTGTCCCAGCTGGCTGCATCTTCAGATGTGAACATTTTGAAGGTATTTCTTTGTATTTGTGAGTTTGCATGAAGAAAGGGTCCTATGCACATTCTCCTTAAACAGGTAGCTTGTTGGGCAAGTCTATTTGGATTTTGTTAGCAAGTGTCTCAGCAGAGCATTTGTCTAAAAACATATTCAATTGTTTGTGGGACTGTGCTGTGATGACTTTTACATCTAAATGTAAAGCTTTTGACTCAACAAAGGAATAGTTATATTATTATCATCATTGTACGTGTATCATGGTGTTGGAAAAAGTGAGGAAGGAACTATTCTTTATTAAAACTTTGAGTACCAAATGTCAGATTTGTCATGGATCCAAACGTGTTTGGAATTTCGTAATTTAATGAAAGTAAATAACTGTGTATTGCCAAAAGAATTCCTCCAGTCTAAGTAGCCTTAGTTGTGACACAAAGGGATTGTATCTGTTTTTCACTGTCTGGGATCTGCAAACTGTTAGACTAGGTGCTGTATAGGTATGGAATAACAATACGAGTAAGAAGGTGTATAGAGAGAATACCAGAGGAGATGCAGTTACAGTAATAGACTTTTGTAGACCAATTTATAGGGTATTGTTTAAATTCAGACTTCTAATCTCAGTGCTGCTAGAAAGGTGTCAAGCTAAGAAGAATATAAGAAACGGGCATAAATGAGAGAAGGGAGGAGGAATGAATTCTTCATCAGTGTGTCTGGAACTGACCACCAAGCACGATCTGTCTGCCTTAATTTGTCATGGCATATGAAAGTTAGGCTATGTTTAGGTCAAGTCTGTGTAAGAGCAGGTTGATAAATTAAGTAAATGTATCATATTTGTATTAATGCAGCTTTGCATTAGTAAAGAAGTAAGGTGCATTAAAGCAGTTTTTCTTGGGCAGAGGCTTCATGCTAATGATGAGGTTCCTGCCTACAGGTTCAATGAGTTCTCCCACTTCCATAACTTGAACTGGGAAGGTTGGCAGCTCTTGTATGCTGCCCCTCTCACAGTGTTTCTGAACACCTTAAAGCTTGTAGAAATTTCAATATGAAGACTTTTTGTTAATGAAACCAGAATTTTATAAATATTTTTCTGTCATGTAGTGTTGGTATTATGTTATTTTGATTCTTTTGTGTATTCTGCAATGTCTATATTGAGTAATGTTATTTTTAAAATCAGATCTTTGGGCTACGTTTTGTCTCTTCTAGCACTGGATCCTTGAAATGCGTTAGTTCCAAGCTCACAGCCAGGGTAAATAACATGCACTGTACAAAATGAAATTCAGTTCTTCTGTTCCAGTCACAAAGATTTTAAAGTTTTGAAATAGCTTCCTTTCTTTCCTAAATTAGCCAAACCGAGGAAAGTGTTTTATGACTTTTCATTGCCTTTTATGGAAACTGTAAGCTAGTGCAAGCGTTCTTCTTTGTTGAGTATAAGCATCTCAGATGTTTTATCCCATTCTGCTGCTGTCTGTTGGCATCTAATACCATTCTATCCTGGGACAGCGAGCACCTCATCGGAATGGGATCAGTTCAGGAAAAACAGGTTTGGGCATATGTGGAGGAAGTGGCTTGTGTAAAAGTGCAGATGGAAAGAAAAGGATCTTTTGTTTGTTGTGGTTCAGTTTCTGAAATATGTACTCTCCTAAAGTTATGACTTGCACCTGAAACCAGGTCCATAATTTCTTTCATAGTAAGGTAACATAAGCTAGTGAGGAAAGAATATTAGATCACAAGCCTCACTTGAAAAGCTGTCATTGCTTTTAAGCAGTTTCTTCAAGAAAGACCCTTAAGGACGGGTTCTGATGTAGCACATTCAGTGAGTGTCTTGAAGTATCATAAATTCTTTAAGTATCATTAAAGGAATGGATTAATTTCATTTATTAAGGTTTTCAGTTTTATAGGCTTGATACCTCTTTACCAGCAGCATAATATCATACCTGTTACTGTTTGCCTGAATAAACATCAAAGTTAAAAAGAGCTGTGTGAATGAATAATGTATGAAGATGCTTTGCACTCATATGTGCTGGAGAGTTTTTCCACTGAACAAGCTCAGTGTAAGAAACAAGGTGAAAAGGGCTCTCTGTAAATGAAACACACGGGTGCTGCTACTGAAATGCAGACATACCAGTGCTCTCTTTTCACTGGCTATTAGTGGTACTTAATACTGTAATGTAGTGAGGTACCATTTGCAGCTTGAAGGAGCTGCTTCTGGTGGAGACTTTTGTTTGAGGTAATACATTTTCTTTCTTCTTTCCTTCTCTGTACATATGTCCAGTCCTGGGACTTGTTTTTCCGAAACGCTAATGCTGGCCAAGCATATGATCCCCATCTACCAGATCAGTTGGAAAGAAAGGCATCATTTCTTCAGAGCCATGGCCTGGCCCAGACACCGGGTAAAGCTGAAAAGCTTGTTGAAGATCACCTTGCTGTGCAGTCTTTGATAAGAGCATACCAAGTAAGTGTACTTTGGGGTAGCTGCGGGAGGGCCTCTCCTTTGCAAACAACCTTTTTCTTGCTTTTTATGTTCTTGTTTGTCTTCTGGTCTTAAATCTTGCCTGTTGTCTTGCTTCTGATCCAAAATGTCTTGAACTAGACAGTCTTTTCTTTCCTGCACCATGTCTGAACACTGAGGTCCTGGATTCAGACTGGGGTGCTCCTCTGGTTTAGCAAACTCAGGATTCAGATTACCCACAGCCTTGATGCCGGTCATCTGACTTATCCTGGAAGCTCTTTATGGAGATAGTACTTTGGGAAAGGGAACATGAATCTATCATAGTTTTTTGCCTGTTTACCAGGGCTGAAGCCAAACATATCAGAGCTTAGCCTTTGCTATTCTTTTGGCTTACTTGGCTGTATTAAGATTTTTGTGTGTATGTGTGTCTCTGAGTTAATGAGTTACTTGACCAAATTGGAAAACTAAGTATTCAGAAATAGTTTGCTTCATCTGAAGGGAGTTTTCCTGGATATACTGGTACTAATGAGTCTCCTGATAGCTTTTCCATGATCCAAGTTTGTCTTCACCTCTGGGAAAGTTCGCATTACTAAATGTTACTACCTTTCTTTAAGAAAGGAGGAAATGCGCTTGTCTTCTTGTACACCTAGTGTGAATTTTGAGATTCCTGATTTGATCAGGATTATATGTATAAAAAGAGAGAAGAAATAATGAATTAACCAGAAGTTAAATTTTGGGAGGCTGATGGTACTGAGTTTGGGTCAGCTTTGAGTAATTTCTTTTAGAGAGCTGTTACCAAAGTTGACTTTGTTTCAGACTCAGATTTTTGTAACCCTTTCATTAAATTAAGACACTAAGTCTTACTTCCTTTTTTCCTCTAAAAGTAGGAAGATTTTGGAAATAGCATAGTGGGTTTGCTTAGATGTTTTCTTAATGTAAAACAAGTTTAAATGTTTTTATTTAGACTTGTGTTTAATATCTTAATTTGAATAAAAGGATTAAAACCAGTGTGAAACAAACAAACAAAGCAATATTTTGCTCAACACCAATCTACATCTTTAGTGTTTTTTTTTTTTAAGTGTGTAACTTCCCAAGAAGTTGCTACAGTTTGACTTGAGTAGATCTGTTCTGCCCTGCACTAAGAATTTTAACTCATTTGCTATCATCAGAGAAATGGAAGAGGAACTATATGGCATTGTCACCATTGATTCAGCTATGAAGCATGTTAATCCAGCTGTTGGAGAGGTGTTGTAAGAGAGTAGAAAGGTTTGTGAATATAAAGAATATATGAAATTTGCTTATAAATAGCTATGTAGAAAACAGCCACTTCAGCCCATTCACTTTCAGTTGCAGTAAAAATTTGTTGAAGAATTAGAGAAAATTGGAGACTGTTAGGCTGCTTTGACACTATTTACTTGAAAATAGTTCAGGGATTGCCATTTTGTGTTCTGTATTTGAAAGCGTGTGCCGTGCGACTCAAGTGATGGAACAGAAAGATGTGTATAAAAGGCAGGCAGCCATGTGTCTGTGACAAACAATGACAGAGGATTACCTAAGGCAACTGTCTGTTTTTAAAAGGTATTTAATACCCACTAAATTCAGTGTTGAAGGGATACGATCAATTTGTGACCTTCCTTTGCCTGATAATGAAATGAAATGGAGAAGGATACAGAATTTTCATTTCTCAAACCTGTCAGTATTTTATGGTTCTTGTGGTAAACTGCTTTGTGGTCTGTTGAGCTGGTCTTCTGAAAGGCACTTATTTATTGCTTTTTCTAATGCAGAGCACAGGACGCACTGAAAGAAGGATCTCCAGTGAAATGCATGTACTTAACAAAAATGAGTCCAGATAAATTAATTTGCTGAGTCTTCTTTTATAATGTAGATTATTTTTTTTTGCAACTATGTCTAGAAAATATGGTTTTAAAGTCTAGTTTCAGGTAGTCTATACTTCCAGTTGAAGTGGAAATTATTAAAAAATAACTTGATATCAAGGAAAATACTGTATTTTAGTTACAGACCAAACTGCTTCTGGAGTGTAATGGCACAGTGCTTTACTGATTTGCTCTTCTGGGTTTTGGTGTTCTTGCTAATCCTCTTCCTCTTCCTACTAATACTGCAGAGCAGATGTAGCTTAGGGAGGTGAATTCTATCTCAAGCATCATCAACAGGATAGAATTGTTTGCTTAGTTCCAGTCAGATAGACTTTGTGCCGCTATAAACAATGAGGTGGCACAGATGTTGCCGTGGGCATCATTTGGCCTGTCAGAGTTTTATTACTGGTGATTCATGAGATGCAAAGAATCTCAGAGGCCAGGCTGAATTTACAGGGCTGGTGGTTCTAAAAAAGGTGCCATATTTCTGTCTGCTTGTGAGTAAAAAGCATTTTGTTATGAACTCTCCTGCAAATACAGAACATTTGAATAGTGTTTATACAAGTCACTTCTTGATGACCCACACTTTAATCACACTCTATTACTGTGTGATGCAATTCAATATTGCAGTTTATTAATATTTTTTTCAGAGACAGTTAGGATACTAGTAGTGTGAATGAAATTCTATCCACATGATGTGAATTTGTCCTTAGAAAGAAAAATATTAAGGAGAAAATGTTTATATATTCATCTATAAAAAGCTTTCGATGAGCCAATTTGGTATACGAGAATCACGCACAAGGGATGTCATATTAAAAAAAAAAAAAGGTTTTTATTTGGGGCTCTATTGAATCAATTAGTTATTTCTTCTGTTGCAGTGTTATATGTTAATATAAAGCACTAGTTTATAGCAACTTGTGGCATGCATTAACAGTAGTCATATTGATAAATGAAAGCTGGCTAAGCTCCCCATTGAATTTCTGTTCTTTGTCTTGAACGTCAATTTTATCATAGATGAAATTCCTGAAATTTCATGAATGAAAATAAATCCTATCTGATGTGGAGCAGAGCTCATGAAGAGTGACCCCTTCAATTCTGATATAAACTTCAGCACCAATCTGTCTTTTAGGTCAGCAATGCTGTATTTTAGTATTCTGCAGGTGCGGAAAAGAGGATTCAGGCAAAAATACAAAATGACTGAATTAGCAAATGATAGGCTCTATAGACTAGTCATAGTTTCTTAATTTTACCAAGAGATTTAGAATACAATCCTTAGTTTTCTTTACTTAGACTTCAGTGTAATTCCAGTTTAAAGTGTATGTCAGACAAAATAAAGGTTATGTTCTAATGTGTGTAGGGCAGTTCTTAATAGAGGTGGTGTACATATCCAGAGACATAATGCTTATTTCCTGGTCGTATGGGAACACTTGGGAAATATGACCCTCTCATGACATTAGTGGTGTTTGCTTGCTTGACTTTATGGCTGATATACATACTATGGAGAGGTATCTGTGACTTTTGCCCTTTGTCTGACTTCTGTTAGTGTGACTTCATTTTTCTCTCACTTTCCCCCTTTTTCAGATCCGCGGCCATCATGTGGCTCAGCTGGATCCCCTTGGAATTCTGGATGCAGACTTGGATTCGTTTGTTCCATCTGACTTAATCACTACAATCGATAAACTTGGTGTGTACACTGTATGCCTTGTTATTTGCAATGGTCATTTGTCTCTTTTACCTCATTGGGCTGAGGTGATTTAATAAGACATTTCAGGGAAGCTTCTAACTTTTCTGCTTGCTGATATCAAGAAATAGTTTCTTTGAACATCTCTAAGGAGGCTCAAATTTCAGGACGATGGAATTTCTACTCTGAGATTACAAGTGATGATCCTGTGAATTCACCTTCTGATGAATGATGATTATAAACACTTTATAAAAACCCCAAATCTTATGGTTTTGAACCACACTGGATATTAATACTAATCAATACATTGGGCCAAGATTCTGGTAATCTAAATTACTTTTATACCATTCTGCTTGATAGTTGTTTTGACTGCAGACATCTGAAGGCCAGTCAATAGGAAAAACAAGCAATAAACAAAATGCTTGATAGAGGAATTTAGGGTGAATTTCATACCAAATTTGGATTCTAGTCTCTGATACTTGTTCCTTCTGTATAACTTGAAGAAGTCTGTTTGAAGTTATCAGAAGAAAACAGGGAAAGTGTAGAATTCTTGACTCTTGTATATCATCAAATGGTGATCATTTTAGTTTACTGCTGGAAGAGTGTAATACACTAGGGTTTGCTTTTGCAAAGGTTTTTCTGGTTTCTAAGAGGGCATGTCTTTGAGAAATTGCACTGATCAATTTCTTTGCTCCTCTCTGCTTGAATAAAAAAAATCTGATTGATTTTTCTGTAATCTTCAATCTATCTGGTATGTTTAAAAGGTGGTTTTCTACTTGATAAAGATGCCGAATCATTTCTTCTTTGATATGTAGGGAAGCTTTTTGGACCAGACATAAAACATAGTGCAAGTAGTAGATAAAACACGTTCTGCTTAATTTTATTGTAAGTACATCTACTGCCTCTTCGCTGCAGTGTTTTCTATTTCTGGTGGTAGGAAAAGAAGCAGTTCTGACCCTTGATTGTATAAAGGCAGCAGAGTGCTCAAGACTGTAAATACAGAGGTACTTAGACAAATCAGGGGTTCTCTTTGAAGTTTGTCAGCTTTAATTAAAGGGAAGTACCTACTAGAAAATACATTAGACCTTTACTGAGGAAATGGAATTTGTTTGGAGCATGGGCGATGGCTAGCATGTCAATACAATTTTCTTTAAACTCTACAGATAGTTCAGTACAGTGTGTTGTGACTGGTCAGAAGGCATCGTCCTGAAGCCCTCATAAGCGTATGGAAAACATGCTAGACCTCTGAATGGGATGGGGGGATGTGTCTGAGAGTGTAACTGAGCTGATGTTTCAGTTTGTGAGGAGAAACAAAATTCCTAACCTGGTCTTGGCACAGCAAAAAAGAGAAGGATCTCAAATGTTGCCTATCCTTGAATGTTCCAGGCAGGAAACTTATGAATGATCTCTGGTAGTACAGAAAGTATTTTAGTGATTGATTTTTCTGTGCATTTTCCTTGTCCGGTCTTCTGGTTCCTTTTTTGAGAAACCTTCTGGTAGGAAGCTTCTACTAGGAGTGGCTTCTAAAAATGCAGCTAGGTACAGGTGTACATATTGCATTATTCAAGTTATGGAATTGCTTTCGGGAACTCTTGGATTTCAGTAAGGTTGTATCTCTTTAAACATGAGGTGATGCATCAGTAAAAATGCAGTGCTGCAGTACAAAGCACAGATGTTCTGTGTGTGCCCAGATCAATCCTGTACGTGTTCTGGTTTTTGCATGACAGAACATGAAGAGTCTGTGAAGTCTGAGAGAAAGTCAGCAAAGGAAAAAGAAATAGGATGTTAGCACTGCTGTGTTTCAAATTACACTAAACCCCCCGTCATCCCCTGTGTCCCTCCCCCCTCCTTTTTTCTCCTTTTATTTCTTTATTGTTATAGAAAACTAGAATTAATTTGGTGCTGGAAAAACCTATTATGGTATCAAAAGGAGTAATAGTGGTACACAAACTGTTTTTTTGGTCACTCCAGATTTGACATTTTAATATATTATTTAAAAAAAAAATATTAAAATATGTTATTTTTAACTACATTCTTTTTAAAACACAAAAGGTGGTGTTACTGACAATGTGTATAGTAAAAGTGGTGGCAATGCAGTCCTATGGCCTGACTTTCACTCTAAATGCTAAGTTCCGTTATTATTTCATCTTTAAATTGCTTCTTCACTTCCATCTTCGGAAACTTCATTTAACAGGGAATACAGAGCACTATTCTATATTGATTTAAGAGTTATGTGCAGGCTGTCCTATCAGTGTTAAAGTGGATGCCTGGAGCTTATCTGGAACTAAGATACAAAGTTCAACATTTAAAACAGAGAAGCTATTCTTAGTTTTTAAAATATTTTTACATGTGTACACACGTACTATTTTTATGTATGGATGTTTCTATAGCTGTATGTTGTGTGTATTATAATTTTTATTCATTTGTTTATTACAGTAGTAAGAAGCTAATTTTGCTTTCTTCATTTAACAAGTCTAGATTAAATTTTACAATGCAAAACCTTTGACTTGCATTGATACCAGTCTTTCAGTCTTGTCTGTTGTGTATTTTGGCTTTTGAAACTGCATAATGGTTAAGTTAAATATGTTCTTAAACCATATTCTCAGCCAGAAAAAGTTTAAATATGTCTAAATCAAGATGGGACGATATGCTTAAACAAGCCCTTGTTTTAGTTGGGGTGTGTGGGTAATTAAATCTGTCTGTTTTACAAGGGGTCACTGGTTGGGAAATAGAGCTGTAGAGCTTCATTACATGGCTATTTCAAACTAACTTCCCTATAAAGAGAAAGAAGGTGAATAGAGATACCTTGGAAGTTCTACCAGAGTGTTTGCACAGCGTTACATTGAACATGTTCTGGGTTTTCTCTTAGCCTATCTGTTAATTTTGTAGAAATGAATCTAGTATGCTTCCAACCAACTGGTTCTGTCTGTGAAAAGTGGTTCTTTTTGCGTTTGTTGCTCATGATAGAGCAAGGAGGAAACCCCAGTCATTAGTTGGTTATTTTACTAAACAGTGAAGTGCAAGATACAATATGGAGAATTGATGGCATATATGCTGATATGCTAAAATATATAAAGGTTTAGGTGATTTTGATTTCCGTTGTTCTATCTGAGCATTTAAGAAAGAATGGTTTGGTACTTCTAATCAAACAATAACTATCTAATTAAAACATTTCTCTTTAAAATCCAAACTAAAGTGCATTGTACTAATGGATGCCGCCACAATATTCATGCTTTCAATTTTTAACCTGGTACCTTCTTTCTTAATATTGCTTTATTAAACTTTAATTCGTGGTGGTTTGAAAAACAATGCTGGTTTCCTTTTTGTCTCCTGCCCTGCTTTGCAAATTGATGATGTGCCTGTTGTAGGGTTTTATGGTTTGCATGAATCAGATTTGGACAAAGTCTTTCAGCTGCCAACAACCACCTTCATAGGAGGAAATGAGAACAGTCTTTCTTTACGAGAGATCATCAAACGGCTGGAGGTCAGTGGGACATTTGAATTTGTGATTGTTTTCATCCAAACAGAAGTAAACTTTTTCCAGTTGTCACTCACAAAAAACTTATCATTTGTCAATTATTAATAGAGCATGTAAAGAATTCAAATGACATTAAAAATAACCCATGTACTGTTTCTAGAGATGGCAGCGCCATTAGTTTCATTGCCTGGATATGTGAAATACGTAGATTAATGATGAGTATAAAAGGGGGGAATATGGTAGAATACTAATTTAGGTCCTAGTTCTGTAAAGAGCTGATGTTGTTTAAAAGGAGTAGAGCCTTTAGAACTGGTCTTTTAAGTGTCCTACCATGGATGAAACACCTTTGCATACAGTACTCAGGACGTGCAAGGGTTGTTCTCAGAGCACTAGCTTTAGTGAGACTTTTACCTGAGTAAGAATGTGAGGGTTGGGTACCAAATTCATGAAAGCCCAGTGATGGTCCTTGTTTTCCATCCCCAGTGCTCTTTCTAGAGTTTCATTATCTGACAGGTGATATGGTTATGCCATGTGAAACCATCAAAGCTAAAATAACTTAAAGCAAAAATAATTTAAAGGAATAAATATAATTAGAGGGGATCTCCAAATAGCAAACCAGCAAGTACGAATGATAATGAATTTGTAAACTATGGAGTTAGTAAGTATTGGATATTCCTGATTGTGCTTTTTCCAGGATTTTGGAGTACTGAAGATATGGAGGTTTCTTTTGCATGGTAATGAAATCCATTGGAGTAAAAAGAGCTAGGGATGAGAAAATATTTTAAAGGAAGAAATATGGAAATGAGTTACAAGAATTTAAAAAAAAAAAAAAAAAAAAAAAAAAAAAAAATTACAAAAAGTTACTGAGCATATGAGAGTTCATGGCTTTGACCTGTTGCAAGTGTGAGAGAATGTGTGGACTTGCACATTTGACTATTACGTTGGCTTAGCTGAAGCATGAGAAGTTGTTAAGCCGCAACATCTCTGTTGTGCATTTGACCTCTTTATTTGCTTTTTGGTTTTTGCACTTGTAGCATGTCTGCGCAGCAATTTTCAAGGGATAATCCTTAAAATTGTAATGTGCAAATAGATGGACAGACTCAATAGCAAAACCTTAAAGACTCAAGGAACTGATTTGTGTTAAAGAGAAATAACCCTCTGGTTTCCTTATCTCCAGAGCTTTGGAATTTTTTTTTAATTGAAGTTAGCATTAAATTCCTTTTTAGAGGCAGTAGAGAGCACATACTATGTGTTCAGAGTGGTTTTGCCTCATATTAAACTCGCACTAGGTCTTACTTCTGTTGACTTGTATTTTGGACACATTTTTCTAGTGAAATATTCTTTTTAAGTTAAGAAAAAGAAAATTAAAAAAATAGAACCAAGGAGATAAAATTTCTAAGTGTCTTTGCATTTCCCCCTGTTCTTTCTCTGCTATCAGCTGTTTGCATTCTTTTTCAGATTTCCAGCCTTGACAGTTACCAGATAGTTTGCGTGAGGCTTCATAGCTGTCTTCTCATTGTCTTTATTACTTGATTTCCAGTGACATTTAAAAAAGACAGGGTAAATTTCGATAAATGACTTGAAATCTTTGCTGGTGCATCTAAAGAAAAGACTCTATTGTGCCCGTAAGAGCAGTAGCGAGTTAGGTGAAATATGCCAGTCAGTTCAAGGCAGGTTTATTGGTCTACTTCGACTGTATTACCAAATGAGAATCTTCCAGATCCAAAATTTTGAAACGTTACTTTGTAGAGAAAGCTTTCTGGCACAAAACTAGATTCAGTAAAATAATTTATTTGCTTATAGGATTACTGTGGGGAAGATATAATGGAAGAGGAAGAAGATAAGATAGCTTTCAGAAGAAAATATAATTTAAAAAAAATGTATTTGTTTCTTCATGGCCCATTAACTCGTAAAGCTTCTGTGTCGGTGTTTTCACATCCTAGAATACCTACTGCCAACACATTGGCTTGGAGTTTATGTTCATCAATGATGTGGAGCAGTGCCAGTGGATCCGGCAGAAGTTTGAGACGCCGGGAGTTATGAAGTTTACTAATGAGGAAAAAAGAACTTTGTTGGCAAGGCTGGTGCGCTCAATGAGGTATGCTGGGGTGGTGCTGGGAATCTGCTCTGTGACTGCTGGGTGCAAGCTGGTGTGGTCTGTCAACTGCTGAGGTGGAGGTGAGGAGTCAAAGTGAAATCTGGAGTACAGGTGGGCGTAGTTAACCTGGCTGTGATATCAAAGGAATCAAAGGTGTGCCGTGAGGTATGTCAGCCTCTGTGCAGTGAACTTTAGTATTCTGTTTTCTTACATGGCAGGTTATGTTCTATATCACTTGTGCAGCCTTTAGTGGCATATTTGGCAATGTTTTCATTGGGTTTTGGAGATAAACTGGGAGAAAATTGTTTCAACAAACTAGTAATATGCATCTGTGTTAGATTCGTAACTTGTTTCAGAACATAAGTGTCAGAACAACGCTGGATATACTGATCTTTTGCTACATTCTACCTACTGTGCATCTTTCTAGTAGCACATGATCAAAGGAAGCCAGTCAGCTTAAACTGAATTTTTAGATGGGTGAAATGTTGACGTGAGCATTGTTTGACTCACTGGGATGCTAACAGTCTCTTTGGAAAGCTGTGCCAAGATGGGACTGGGTTGGAGAGGCGTAATGTGATTTCAAGTCCTGGTTTTGCCCTTTTCCTTTTGAGGCATGCCAAGATGTGCTGTACTGTTGCACAACCTGGCAGCAGGAGTTTTGGTTTCTGCAATATATGAAAGCACATTTGGAAACAGCTTATTTATTGCTCCCTTTGTGGGTATCTGTATGGAAATACTGTGATCCCAGAGACTGAATTACCCTCTTACCCCTAGAACAAGACTGTCTTCTCAGGCACAAGACTTAAACTGCTTCAGATTGTAAGAACTGTAGTATGTCCTTTGATAAACACAAGAGTTAGAGATTTATAAAGACACATTTTTTGATTAAGCTTCTATATTCAAAGGCTTAAAAATGAAGTGCTTGTTGGAGGTGTTGGAAGATATTTTTACCAGGTTTTGGTTGCCTGTATTATAGCAAGATTGTTTGTCTGGTTAAAAGTGTCATTTAAACAGGAAAAAGAAGTCACTTAATGGCCAAATGAATGTTGCATTTGAGTAAGTTTGTTTAACAAGCCCTCAGTATGAACCATCTCTATTTACAAGTCTTTTATCATAAAGTCTTATTTCATAAGACTTGCTCCTTGTTGGGTACTGAACACACGCAGTGACAGCGGATGAGCTGCCAGCCTTCATGAACTCACAGTGGCATATGGGGGACTTGCAAGATGCAACTGGGGAATATTGTAGCTCTGCACGCTTAGTGGCAGTTTGCCTCAAATAACGAACGTTCTGCCTGTCCAATACTGGCTTAACTTGCAGCTGCAAAGAGGAGGAAAACAGCGTGTGCAACCACCACTTTGATTTGCCCTGTAGGACTTGGTGTTCACGTGGGACTCCGCTTTCAGTTTATATAAACTGGCATAGCCCTGCAGACTTGCCGGAGGAATTCTGGCAGCGTAGCTCAGCTGAGGGTCTGGCTTGTTGCTTAGATGCCTGAATTGTAAGGGTATTGATGGGTGAGCTAAGGAGAGTCTTCTGGCAGCTCTTCATTTCGCTGCTTTTAGGACTTCAATCTAAAGAGGTAAATGTCAGCGTCCTAAGTGAGGAATAAGCTGAGTATTAATGGATTATGGCAGTGTTATGAGTCGAGGCATTGCACAGATGATGTAACCAATACAGTCATTTTCATGAAGATGTATTTTCTTTGCCTTTTGTATCTCCAAGCTTTACAATATATAATCCTTTCAGCATTTGTTAAAAGGTACTTTTTAACCGCCTGCATTGCCTCTGGCCCAAATGCATTAAAGAATGAAAGAACATAGAGCTGTCAAGGATTGACGTCTTTCTCCTGCTGCAGCTGAGGCAGAGATACTGGTGTCCTAGTTCTTGGCACGTTACCAACCGTTACATCATGCAGGCTGAAGAGCCCTGCCACTGAATAGGACCGATGAAATAGGCGTGCTTTCTGTTGTATTTCTACAAGTATTTAATTGTCACTTCCAGAAAATACAGGTTCTCTGTTATGCCTTCTTCAATCCACAGAAGAGACTTCTTTGCTGTTTCTCTGCCTTCCCACTGGTCAGTATACATTTTGTATACGTGGGAAGGCGCAGAGTTTAACTTGGGAAGTTAATTTTGTCTGAGGTGGAGACTCTTCTTCCTGTCTGAATTGTTTTAAAGTCCTGGTAAATACTTCTCAGATGGAAGAGAAAGACAGCTTAGTTCTCTCCTATGTCTCCCTCCCTACATGTGACTTACTTCCAGAGGACCAAAAACATGTATTCACAGATGTTTTAAAACAGTGTACTGTAATTTTATTTGCTAAAAGATGTTTGACAATAAGTATTTTCTACATTATCTTAATACAAGCACTCTCTCTTGTTTTTTTGGGTTTCTTTTTGGCCAAGATTTGAGGACTTCCTTGCTCGCAAGTGGTCTTCCGAAAAGAGATTTGGTTTGGAAGGATGTGAAGTAATGATTCCTGCGCTTAAGACCATCATCGATAAATCCAGTGAAATGGGAATTGAATATGTTATAATGGGGATGCCTCATAGGTAATGTCAATGGAAACCCCCCAACAAACTGGCTTCTTGACTTGAGACCAGTTTCAGGTTCTAGAAGTTTATTAACGAAGTTGGTATTAGAGAAGCTAGGGTAGCAAGAGTCAGTCATAGCGAGTGCTGGGAACACAGAACTGTAACAAATACCTGTCAGTGAGAGGCTGCAGGCTTCACAGCTAAATGCTAGAGAAACTCTTGTGTGCTTTGAAGCTGCAACCAAATGTGGTATCTATCCCATTGCATGGAGTCTAGAACTGAAAAAGCTTGGTGAGATAGGATCAAACTGACTTTTGCATTCTGCCTTAATTAATTATTAATGTCATCATGTTAAAACTGCGAGATAGCTACAAAACTCATTGCTCATATTTGGATAACTGGGTGTTATAAAATGTCTGTGGGAATGCATTGGAGGAACTTGCAATGGGAGGAGAAGGGGAGAATGAAGGGTTTCAGGTTCAAAAATTTGAAGTGAACTTCTTACTTGCAAATTTCTGATAGAGATGGCTTTCTGATTTTATAAGTTTTATGCTGTTAACACTGTTATTACCATTTTTGAGACATAACTATGTTTGGAATTTTCTTAGAGGTAGGCTGAATGTATTGGCTAACGTAATCCGAAAAGAGCTGGAGCAGATCTTCTGTCAGTTTGATCCCAAACTCGAAGCGGCTGATGAGGTAAGATGCTGCTTCAATGGATCTATACAGAGAGGTCGACATTCGAGGTAGTTTTTAGTCATTTTGGTCATGGTTATTACAAAAATAGCATTATCAGCTGCTGAAATGCATTGTCTTCTTTTCTAGTTTGAGGAATATGTTTCGGTGAAATTTCTTAACAAATTTAAAGACTATACTGTATCTCTAACATGCAGAAGGTGTCTTAGGAATGACTGTAGATAACTAAATTCTGGGTCATTTGTCTGAGTACGTATTCTCTAAGCATCTTTCTTTGTTTCATATAAAAGAAATGAGGATCAATATTCTGTAAATATTTATCCAATATTGGATAGTGACACTAAGACAATGAAATAGGAACAGTGTTCCAATTTGAAATTACGGTGTCAAACTGATGTACAATAAGCTAAATGCATTTTTCAGACTGAAGCACAAATTTTAGGCATAGTCAATTGGATGCAGCCGGCATGAATAACGTTCCTGAATTGTGACTACATCTTGCGTGTTAGGGATCTGGGGATGTAAAATACCATCTGGGAATGTATCATGAAAGGATCAACCGAGCAACAAACAAGAAAATCACTCTGTCCCTGATGGCTAACCCTTCTCACTTGGAAGCAGTTGATCCTGTTGTGCAAGGGAAGACAAAAGCTGAACAGTTTTATCGAGGGGATACAGCAGGGAAAAAGGTAAAGGGGTTTTTTAATATAATAACTCTTACTGGTAGTTTTTCATATTATTTTTAATAAAAATAGTTTACTAGTAGTTTTGTATCACAGAGTCTTCCTCTCTCTTCCTCCTTCACAAAAGGTATATATCGCCTGTTGAGCTAGATAAGGTTTTTGACATGGTACCTCAAGGGTAACTTCAGGAAGTAGGCTTAAAACTGTTTCATTTGCAAACAGAGCAAAGGCAGCAGAATGCTGACAAATCTATGGTTTAGTATAAAAATACAGCTCTGCTTTATAAGCACTACAGAAATATGGAGCAATGAAATCCTGTGGAGAAGCTTAAATTGGACTTTTGCTTTCTAATATGTGTGTGGATATGTGTGTATAATCCTTCCTCTTAGGTTATGTCCATATTATTACATGGGGATGCTGCCTTTGCAGGACAAGGAGTGGTTTATGAGACGTTTCATCTCAGTGACCTCCCATCCTACACCACGAATGGCACTATTCATGTTGTGGTGAACAACCAGGTAACAAGCGGAGCGTTTTCCAATCAGTTTGTCTGCTGAACAGTTGCCAGTGTATTTCTTTTTGTTTGTTATTAACTGGGTGCATTGTCACCTCTGTTTATTAGAATGGTTAGGATGTTCCTGAAAAAGATAATCGTATCTAGCAACTCTGAGTGGATAAAATATTATCAGCTATGTTTATTTCATTCAATTTATAACACTTAATCGGATTAGGTTTGATTTGTTTTGTTTTTAAGGCAGCAAAAAGAAGCTAACTAGTCAAAATGAAAAGCTGATACCACTGCTGTGTAAATGACTATTAAATTAAAACTTCAAGTGCTCAAAACAAAGTAGAGGGAGGTGCCCACATTTTAATGGAAGTTTCTGGAATTTTTAGATTGGCTTCACCACAGACCCCCGCATGGCCCGTTCATCTCCATATCCTACTGACGTTGCTCGTGTGGTCAATGCTCCCATTTTTCATGTGAATGCTGATGACCCTGAAGCAGTGATGTATGTGTGCAGTGTAGCTGCAGAATGGCGAAACACATTCAATAAAGATGTGGTGGTTGACTTGGTAAGTCTTGGTTTTCTTAACTTTTCATTCTGTGTGTTATGTACTACTCTCTTATTTTTCTGTGGCTTAGAAGACCCAGTCAAGAAACGTATTTTGATTTTAATCGCCTTTAATTTCTTCATTTAAAAAACCCAAACATCTAACAGCCCTACAAGAATCCATAAATGTTTTTATACCATAAACATACTAAAATCTCTGTAAAACCGTGAAATTGAGAGACTTCATTTTACATTTTTCCTTACCAACAGAAACAATCTTTCCCTTTGTAGGTTTGTTACCGTAGGAGAGGACACAATGAAATGGATGAACCGATGTTCACCCAGCCTCTAATGTATAAGCAGATTCATAAGCAGGTGCCGGTGCTGAAGAAGTACGCTGATAAACTGATTGCAGATGGGACTGTAACACTGCAGGAGTTTGAGGTACACGTCAACAGAGTTAAAGGGAACTTAAACTGTCAGTAGGAAGACAGAACCGTCACTGTATGCTGTCTGCTTAAAAACCGTCCTTTCATTACTGTGATAAGCCTTCACCCTTTGACACTTTCTGATTCAATTTGGTTTGGATTTTCCTGTAAAATAGATAGTATTGTTGTAACAAAAGGACTGAAAGTGCTGTGAAGTAATTAATGCATATTGCACAGAAAAAAAACCAACTTGCTTCAGTTCTGATATTTGTAAAAGGTGATCGGGTGTGAATGTTGGAGATGGAGGCATTTGTCAGCTGTTCTTCTTCACCTTTAGAATCTTAATTCAGCAGTAAGACAGTATTTGAGTGCTCATAGGTATAACTGTAGCTTAGTGTTGATAACCTTGGCAGGCTTGTATCCAGCAGTAATGCAATAAAACCAATTTAACCTTTTTATTTTCCTGCAATAATTCTACTAAGTTCATTTGAAATATTCCAGAAGGATGCAGTGTAGAGTCTGGTGCCTGTATTAAGCTTTACCTTAATCTTTTTGAAAGTGAATGTGTAGAGTGCAGATGCAACAAAGGACCTTCTGAGAAGGTGTGGCTGACTATGTAGTGGCACAGTATCGCAGATCAACAAAAAAGCAGGTTGTGTAGGTGCATTCTGTTATCTGCAAGAGCGATCACAGCTCATGCAGAACTAGCTATCCTGAATCCGTCATAAGAGTGTAAGAGTCATGGGCTTTGGTGACTGGATCCAGGATCTTGGATAGATGTCTTACTGTACAGACTGAACTCAACATTGCTGTTTATTACTTTAAAGATTAGCTAGCTCGGTAACTTGAGTGTGGTTTTGGATTGAAACACAGATATTGTAGAGGCATTCTGCCTCTACAGAATATGGCTTTGTATCTGTTGCCATTGATAGGTGTGGGCAGCAGATTCTTAGCTAAAGTCTCCTAGCCAGACTAGTTTTTCTAGGAGGTTCTTTTCTAGTCTTTAGTGGCTTCTGCATCATGAAGTATGAATGCTGGATAATGCTGATCTTAGAAGTATGACTGTAAATTATATTTGGTTCTGTCTCATTCTAGAGTAATGCTTGCAACTTCAGCTCTTGATACTCTCCTCCGTAACACCTGTCCAATAAACTAAGTAATTTATTTAGAGTAATGTGGGTAAGCATGTTTCTAGAAGGCAATTTGATCCTAGATAAAATTTTTTTTTTGCTTAGTTGTAACTAAATTTTCTTCTGGAGCTCAATAACTGTTTTTATCATATTGAATAGTAGGTGTCATCTGTAAGATACAAAGGTGTTATGTTATCCATTTTAAAAAGAATTTTTTTGTTCTACAGGAAGAAATTGCAAAGTATGATAGAATATGTGAAGAAGCATATACTAGATCTAAGGATAACAAGATCCTACATATCAAGCACTGGCTTGATTCACCTTGGCCTGGTAAAAAGTGTCCTTTCACTTATCCTAGCGTTAATATTATTGTGCTTTTATTTTGAGTCCATATTCTAGGACTCTTAAATGGTTTTTATCAGACAGTGTTCCTTTAAAATAAAATGTGGGACCTTTGTTTTGTCCCTTTTAATAGTAAATAAAACATTCTGTCAGATCAACTTGAAAGAGGTGTTTTTCTTAAAAAACATGTGAAGTAAGGTGGGACTCTGAAAAAGATGCCTTTTCAGTATAGCAGAAGAGTGTTTTTCCTGTAATGTTAACTGTCTGCCTTCAGGAAGGAGTATGTCTTGTGATTTTTTTTTTTTTTTGAGGGATTGAGGTGCCATTTATTGGCTGCCTCTGTCAGGGACTTTACAGGGAGTGAAAGCAGAAACAAAACAAATCATTGTGTGCCTGCAAGATCAAGTTCTGTTGTCATGCAGACAATCAAAATGATTGTGTCTCCTAGTGAAAGGTGAAGATCTGGGTTTAGGTTGCTGCTTAGAATGTCTTTTAAGAGTTGTGAGTATTTAAACAAATTGTAGACAGTTTAGATATCTCTTAACCAGCCCTTGAACATCTCACCAAATTTTTTACTTCCAGGATTCTTTAATGTGGATGGAGAACCCAAGAGCATGTCATGTCCTCCAACTGGTATTTCGGAAGACCTTCTGACTCACATTGGCAATGTAGCTAGCTCAGTGCCAGTCAAAGACTTCAAAATACATGCAGGTCAGCTGGAGTCTTTGTTTCTCCTAGTGGCTACATTTCTTGCTCAGATTTTATATTTCTGCACACGAGTTGCTGTTGGGCCATTTCCCAAAGAGGAAAATGCCTGTGACTTTTATTTTTAACTCTTTTACCCTATGGGCAAGGAGAATGTGCCAGTTAGGGTCCTGCTGCATGTTCTCAGCATAATGTTCTTTCAGTTTCATGCCGCTTCTGTTCCCTACCTTATTAAAATAGAAATTCCTTTGAGGGAGGTAAAAGTCGCTTTGTAACATGAAGTTAATACCTCCTCTCATTCTTCAAGAGTTTGTGGAAAACGCTGCCTCTGTGCAGCACCGTTATGGGACATACTGGGAAGTAAGGCACCAGCCTCGGGAAGCATTATTAATGTTTTTTCTTAATGCTAAAACCAGTGGTAATTTGAGGTCCGCTTAAGACACTCTTCTTGTGGTTAGATAACTTTCTACTCAGCGATATAGCTTGGTCTTTCCAGATCTGGCAACATTGCTGATACACCATGAGCTTAATTTTAGTACAGTTTAATGGATTCTGTGTGGGCAAATTCGGACACAGTTTTTCTTTCATCTTACTGTGTAGCATTGATAATAGCACAAATCTAGCATTTTCTCAAAAAGTCTTAGCTTTTGGTCTGAAGAGATTCAGTTCTGAATTTGGCATCTATTAGAGTAAGAATTTAAATGTGGCTGTCTCACTGGAGAGCACCTGGCACTGTGTCAAAGTTCCGAGTTAATTCTTTTGCTCCCTGGTCAGGTTGAAGTCAAGCAGCTCTACAGGGAGCAGTAACATGTTCATTCATGGGGAAACGTAGAGACACTTTGTTTAGGGATTTTTTTATTTTTTTATTTCGTTGGCTGGTAGGGAATGTATTTGGGATCAGGAGAAAGAGCTCTCTTTTTTCCTGGTAAAATCTCTAGCTGATCTTTCTTCTCCAGAGTCATCCATCAAGGAATAAAGTATGTCTGCTGTACTTGTTCTATGTGTTTGTGTTCCTTTGGGACAATTAAACACTGTTACACATAATGATGATAGGGCATTCCCAGTTAACAATTGCAAGCTCGTTGAGCAGATACAATTAATAGATGAACTTGGAAACTCTTCTACACATTTGTGCACTTTGTTTGGACACAGATAAATTTGAAATCAGTCAGTCAATAAAATTTAATATTAGACATTCTAGTTAAGAAGGTAAGGCAGCCTGTCTTTAGTAACTCAATTAACCATTGACACTAAGTAACACTTGCCAGTATATAAGATAAATTTATGATTCAAAGCAAACTTTGGTTTGCTAGATTCTTTTACACAGTTTAAAAAGCCATGAAAGAGAAAATTTGGGGAGAATTAGAAGGGGAAGAGCACTTTTAAAGTACTTTGTCCTTCCACTAGAACAAAACAGGTTAATATCTCACAGTCTTTCAACAAACAATTGGAATAATATTTTGTTTTATCAAACATTTGGTATATTGTAAAGGGAAAATTTTCAAGATTGATTATTTTTTGCAACAATAATGCAATGCAATAATTTCGATGAGAAAATTGTTTTATCTGGAAAGAAAGCAGGGTTTTCTTTGTAAAAATGGCGAAAGTAACAAAGGGAAATATGGCAAAATAACAAATAGGACAGCTTGCAAAAAGAGTCAGTTAAGATGTGAAAACAAGATGGTGTCAAGTGACACTGAATACACTTACATTTATTACACTTATATGTATATGAGCTTATAGCCTCAAAGCTGGAAGCACCCATGTGCAGCTTTGAAGTTTTATTCCCTTTAAAAGTCACAGAGTTGCAACTTGTGTTTTGGCTTACTAAGTTATAAAATCTTCACTGTGTTAAAAAAACCAAAAACAAAAACAAAACAAAAAAAAAACAACACCCAAACAAACAAACCACCAAAAAACCCCCCACCAAAACCACCACACCAAACAACCAAAACAAAACAGAAAAAAACCCCAACAAAACAAAACAAAAAAACCCCAACCAAACAAAAAAAACCCAAACCCAAAAAACATAACTTTTGGTTACCAACTGAAAATCCATTGGCAGCTGCTACAATTTCCTATTTATTTGATATTCATAGTATTGATTAATCCAGCTGGTTTCTCTTTGTAACATCTCCGAAAGTCCAATGAGACAAATGCCAAGAAAAAAATGACAAAGAGAGAAGAAAATATCACAAACCTGATAGCTGGTATTTTCAATCTCTTATAAAACAGTACTTGGTGTTAGAGATGTGAAAATAAATCTTTAAGAAGTAGTACTTCACCATGAGTCTTTTCAATTCTCAGTAGTTTCTGACACAACCAATCTTATTTTCTTCTTCTAAAAAAAGGTGTGAACATTATGCAGCCCTTTGCCTGGGAAACAAGTTGCTTTGCTAACACTTCAGTTCTAGAAGAACAATTTGTAGACCCTATTAGGATCTGTGTTTAACTTACCCAGTGGGGAAGGAGAATGGTGAATATAATGTGAATCTAAAATATCTCTGAAGTTGGTGCATTGATTTCTGATCTTTATTCCAATGTAGGACTCTCTCGGATTTTGAGAGCCCGCTTGGAAATGACCAAGAACAGGGTTGTTGACTGGGCCTTAGCAGAATACATGGCTTTTGGCTCTTTTCTGAAAGAAGGGATCCATGTCCGACTAAGTGGACAGGATGTGGAGAGGGGTACTTTCAGGTGAGTACCAAGATAACTGTTCAATGCTGTCCCATACCTAAAGAAACACCTTAACGTTTTTTAAGCAGTGTGGTCTCCTGTGAGGAAGGGGAACTTGAGGATATTCAGCATCAGTCTGGATGTTATAGATTCAAGAATAATCAAATCTCTTGGGTCTCTGTAAACAGAGTTTTAAAGAATTGTATTTAAGGCAGGATGAATGTTCTTAGATACTTCTGTTGCTGAAAAGCAGAAGTGATTTTTTTTTTCTGCTTTTTAACTAAAAATTCAGCTGCAATCCATCTAATTGCTGAGAAGTAAAAGAAGGGTATTTGCTGCTGCAGATTCTGAAGTCTTTTAAATACCATTCCAGTGGTGGCTGCTTGGAACTCGGGTCTCCTGTGAACAAACACGTTGCCAGTTGGCAAGGCTTTTTTTAAGTGAAACAAGATCCTTTGCACTGAGACTTTTAATGACTATGGAGCATGAATGAATGCAGAATCTGATCACTTCGTAAAAATATATACAGTTCTGCTGCCTTACCTGATTCTCCGTGGAGTGAAATGCTAATGATGTATTTAATTGAAGCCTTCGATGCGGAGCCCGTTGCTGGGGGTGAATGAACTAGCAGCTGCACTGTGCTTCATTGTGAATGCTTGCAGAAATGAGAGATAAATCTTGGTGCCTGTCTTCTCTGGTACAGTGCTCTGTTTTCTGTGCTGGGCTTCATTTGGTATCCAGTCTTTGGGGCTTTCTTCTTTTTGCTCCCATTCTAATGGCAGTTTAACAAAATCCTTCAGGCAAGACCTGAAAACAAAACTGGAAATGGGGAGATTCCACCCCGCCACCCCTCATCCACCCCCATTTTCTCATCCTCCTTGATTTCAGTACCATGGTATTGTAAAGAGGGGAGCATCTCCTGGGAGAGGAACACATGTGTTCATTTTTTAGCAATTACCCACCTCTTTCAGGTGAGTGCTTAGTTACGTCTCGCACACTCCTACAGACTTGTCTTGAGAATACTGATTCTCTGGATTCCCAGTTCTCTCACTGGTGGAAGAGGATTTTCCAGAACTGTCGTCCAGCTTTTGATGTTTGTTTAAGATAAAAATAATTGTTGTGCTCACAGCAATATAGGGGAAAAAGAAAAAATGTGTTCAAATAAAAAGCTGTTCAGAGTGAAGACTAGCTAAGGATTCATTCCTGTGCCATGTGGATTTTCATATTCAGTCTTTTAGAAAAGGTGTAAAAAGGCATTCAAATAAATTCTTGTGAAGTTCAGGTCTGAAGCTGCTACTGCAGATGTTTGATTTATAGTAACCTGGTTCTGCTTTACTGCAGGGTTTTGAGTTTGCCTGATGGGTAGTGGGATCTACAAAATACTAGTCTATGGTGTGGTTATGAATTTTTGTTATGAATGTGACTGGGTAGTTGAACAACAAAGGGTGAGATTAAAATAATGCCTTGGACCCAAGGAGGTCAGAGAATATTCATCTACTCTGTTAAAACAGAAGGGAACCATGTAGAAATGTGTAAGACTTAGCCTGGTATACTGTATTCAGGCTCATTTAATCAGAGGAATAGGTTAACTTCTGGTACAAGCGTATCTAAGAGATGCTGCAGTTCTCAGTAGAGCTACTCTTTTTTTTAGCTCTGGTTTGGTTTCTTTGTTATTTATAATAAAGGTGAGCAACTTCCCTAACAACTGAAGACCTCTGCAAATGCTAGTGCATTTTTATTGGAAAAAACCACGTTGCAAATACATAGAAAGCATATGTCATTTTATCCTCTCTCTGGACTGAGAAGACCCTTCTTCACCCCAAAAAATCCTTGGACAAATCTCTGGGACTAATTGAAGAGGGAGTATCGGCTAGAATTTGGGAAGACCTGAAGATACTGCGTTGCCATAATGAAAACTACATGATGGGAGTGCTTTCATTATTTTGGAGCATCTGAAGTACTGTCTAGAAAATAGTACTTTCTGTCAGTATTCAATGTGACCGCTTGCTTTCTTCCTATTTCAGAGTAAATAGGCAGAAGGTAGATAAAGCTGCAGATAGAAGGACTTTGCCCCCTCTCATCTTGGAGACACAAGTTTCTGGTGATTCCAAGAGTGAGACTAAGACACAAACAAGGTCAGATGCCGCTCATTAGGCTATTTTATTGAATGATTACAGGAGAGTAGAGCAGTAGAAAAGACAAGAAACATTAGGAGGAAATCAAGCAAGCATTCGGCGAGATAGGCTCAAGATAGTCACCACCGGGGATCCAGCAGCATCCTGTTGGTCCAAATTCTTCATCCAGCAGCGTCCCGTTGGACTTTATTCTTCTGTTCTTCGGTGGTGGACTGCCAGCACTGAGGCTTGCTTCTGCAGTCTTTTATTTAGGATTTGGCGCATGCACATCGGTTTCACGCGCTGTTCATGCGCCTCTGGTTTCACCTGTCACGTGCTTCAGGTACTCTTGGGGCTTGACAGGACAGGCTTTTTGGTGGGCTGCCAGCCCAGCCTGAATAGTGGCTGGGTCTAGTGGCACCTGATGAGCAAGAGGGGGTTGCTTATAGCAAGTTTGCACAAGTTCCTTGCAAGCTGCAATGTCGCTGGGTCGTGCGCTTCTGCCTTCTTTCATTAGGCAAGCACACACAAGCAAGCTTTGAGACAATTCTTGGAAATTTCAGTCCCTCACAGAAGGGAAGGGGGGGAGAGAGACTTGATTCTGAACTGGTTTGATGCCAGTATACCTGACAATCGTGCAACAGCAAAATCTGGCTTGCATGTCTGTATTTCTGGCTGTGTCTATGCTCATTGTAATCACCTTTTGCTGGGGAAACACAAAACTTGATGCCCAAGAAGCTTATCGCCTCACTAGGCCTTCTGTCTTCAGCTGAATGACAAAAATAAAATGACAGTGTCAAAATTATTTCTGCCTAACAGCTGTCTGGTATGTGTATTTTCCCCTATCTACCTCCCTCCCCCTGTGCTGTGCTTCAAAGATGCTCTGTCTTTTCCTGGACACTTATTGTTGACTTCTAAATACATTTCAGAGCTCTTCTGCTCGCGTTCATTATAGCAAAGGGAAGTACAAAAAGGTTCAGTCTTCAGTTCAGTGTTGCAGCTATACAACACACAGTAGTTGTTACCAGTGTAATTGCTGTCCTTATGTTAGCAGTTGTAAAGCTGGACATATTGGTGTGATTCACTCAGTTAGTCTGCTCAGAGAGTTAATGGATTACAGTAATTACTTCAGTCATCTCTGTTTTGGTAGTGTTCCTCGGTGCCCCATTCTAATGCTGATTAATGGTGTTCTAGAGAACTGTAAATGGTGCATGCAAGTGGAAATAGCAGGAAAGAGGATACAACTGCTTCAAGTCTTGGTGCTGAGATTAGATTAGATTAAATTTTTGCATAAAAGACAAACAACAGTTGTTTTAAGGAAAAGATTAATAGAATTTGCCGGGGAGGCAGAGGGAAATGTTTTAATAACATTTTTTTCCTTGTTTTTATTTTTACTTTAATCAGTCTATTTTATAGTAACGACCTCCCCACCTTTTCCCCTCTCCCCCCAAGTTCTACTAGTGATGAGGTATTTTCAGCTTCCGTGAGTGCTTGAGAACAAGCCCGGAGAGTCAGTGAAAGTCCTTATAGCGCAGCAACTGTATTTAGGGATGTGATGGTACCACTAGTTTTCAACCAAACCAGGGTGTTGTGTAAAGCAAAGGTAACGGTGGTGTGTGCATGCTTTCTAGAACATAGCTTTGATGGTTGATCTTTGAAAATAGCTCTGTTAAAGCCCAAAGTAATTCTTAACTAATAAATTTCTTTCAATGCTTATTTGCAGCCATCGTCATCACGTGCTTCATGATCAAGAGGTTGACAAGAGAACGTGCGTCCCCATGAATCACCTGTGGGAGCAGCAGGCCCCCTATACTGTGTGCAACAGCTCCCTGTCCGAATATGGTGTCTTAGGTATGTCTCGGGGAACTATCCGACAGATCTGCTGATGGTTTAATAGGTCTCAAACAAGATGTAGGAACTGATGACTGCTAATTAAGAGAAATTTTTTTCCCTGATTTTGCTTTAATGGGGTTAAGCCTTCTGGTTACAAAGTTTTACTTTGTTACTTGAGTTTGCCAAGCCTCAAAACAAACAAAGTCTCCTTCTGACAGTATTTAAAAGCAAACAAACTCTGCCTCTGTTGTATTTTGACATTATCACATTCATAGCAGTTTTGTCTCAGGTGGCAGCTGGAAACTGCGGAACAGGGGCCTAAAATCAAGTCAAAATGCCTAAACTATTTCCTCCCCAACTCACCCCCTGAAAAAAAGTAGTTCTACCAGGAGATTCAATAAATATACCCTGTTCATTGTAAGATTTGTCCCTTGTCTTCTTATCTTGAAGGGTTTTTAAAAACTTATTGTAGTATAAACTTTAAGCCAGACTCTTGTTTTTTTCCTGCAGTGTGCTATGATGGGTTTCATTTTTAATGTATATTTTAGTTTTAACGTTTTAGCATAAATTAAAAGTTAAAGGGGAAAACTTCAATGGGGTGTTTGTTTCTTTTTTGTTTTCTTTAATTTTTGAACATGTTGCCTGTGGTATCAGGCATATGAATTTGCAGGTTTCAGTGTGCTTGCAGTGCAAAACTTCCTGCACTCTTCAAATGGTACACCTGTTTGTTTAGGCTGCTTAGAACGTGCTTGTACTTCAAAACTATAACCAGGAGACTTAAGCAGCTTTCGATGGGAAAGTCACAGAATATGTTAGCATTGGTCTCATTAGTATTCAACAGGAAATTGCCTAGTAATGACAGGGGATGAATTTCAGAGGACAACATAGCTATACAAGAAGCAGAGCTCAGCAAGAAAGAGAATGTGGAAAAAGCTGTAAAATGGTTATAGATGAAACAGGTATGAAAGCCCTCCCTCTCGGGTTCTGGCATCTCTTAGAGAGGCATCCCCACATTTTACAGTTACGGGATTCAGTTGGAAGTATCCATCTGTTGTGGATGATCTCAGCAATGCTGGAACATGCACCTAATGCTTTCTCAAAAGGGGAGGAGCTGTCAACAAAATCAGGGACACTTTGTAATACAGATGTAAAAATCCATCCTATCCTATTTGAACTGCTATTCTGAATGGTGCTATTTCAAGAAAACAAATTCTTGTTAGTGGTAGCATTAATCATAGTGAATTATATTTTTGGTACTGGACAGATTTTTTTAGCTTCAGCCACAGAGAATGGATAACCTCACTCTGACATGATGAGGGTGGCAAGAGGAATGTGGAGCACAAAACAAATGCATCTAATAATTTATCAAAAATGTTATTGATTCTATGGATAAATAATGAAATATTGTTTCATATCCATTTCAGAGCTAGTGTGAAAGAAAAAGATGAGACATTGTAGTAGATAAAGATGGTAATTGATAGCTGCTTGCTTCAAAGTTCCAGAAATATTTGATCACATAGTCTTTTTTACATATGTCATGGTTTAACCCCAGCTGGCAACTAAGCCCCATGCAGCCACTCACTCCCTGCCAGTGGGATGGGGAAGAGAAGCGGAAGGGTAAAAGGGGGAAAACTCGTAGGTTGAGATAAAGACAGTTTAATAGGTAAAGCAAAAGCTGCACACACAAGCAAAGCAAAACAAGGAATTCATTCACCACTTCCCATGGGCAGGCAGGTGTTCAGTCATCCCCAGGGAAGCAGGGCTCTGTCATGCATAACGGTGACTTGGGAAGACAAACGCGTAACTCTGAATGTTCCCCCCTTCCTCCTTCCCCCTCAGCTTTATATGCTAAGCGTGACGTCATGTGGTACGGAATATCCCTTTGGCCAGTTGGGGTCAGCTGTCCCAGCTGTGTCCCCTCCCAACTCCTTGTGCACCCCCAGTCTACTCACTGGTGGGGTGGTGCGAGGAGCAAAAAAGGCGTTGGTGCTGTGTAAGCACTGCTCAGCAATAACGAAAGCATCCCTGTGTTACCAATACTGTTTCCAGCACAAATCCAAAACATAGACCCATACTGGCTACTGTGAAGAAATTTAACTCTGCTCCAGCCAAAACCAGCACAACATATGCTATGTATTACCTATTGCTAATACCATTAAAATTAAAATGGTATAAAACTGTGCAGTTGAAGCGTGGGCTGAAGAGCTGAGATTTTTGGGGGTATTTTTGTTAGCTCTGCGGTAGAATTGGAGTCAACAGAAGTTTGTATCTCTATAAGCTACTATAGTATCGTGTAAATGTGAACTCTAAATAGAAGAGTCCAAAAGATGACATGTATAAACACAAGAAAAATAATTGGCATAGATAAAAAGCAATAATTTAATTTCAGAGAATGATTTTTTTTGTTTGTTTATTTCTGGTTTCCTATTGTTGTTCATAATTTAGTCTGGGATTTCTTAACTTGAGCCTGTTTACAGTGTTGCAGCAAATTTTAAGTAAGGTAAGTGGGTCATAGGTTTCTGGGTTTGGTTTGTTGGGTTTGTTGTTTTTTTTACATTCAAATAATGTACCCAAATGTGAAAGTGACAAATGTATGGATATGGTTGAAATCTGATTTTGTTCCAAAAGTTACACCTCAATAGGCCTAGGAAGCCTAGCGTTGATATCGTGTTAAGGGCAATTCTTAGTGCCGCAATTCTGTTCTTCAAAAAAATTAACGAAGTGGGCACTCTTTCTTTCTCTTTCTTGATCTCATCCTGCTCGCTATTGCTCTTCCCCCTTCCCCAGCAGTAGAAATGTGAAAGTTAATTTAATAACTTTCATTGAATACAAGTAATAGGGCAAAATATGGGTTTGTTTGTGCACTGAAAACACGAGTACTGTTTCTGCACAGTTCTGCTTGAGCAGATGTGATGACAGGTTCTTCAAAACTAACTTGATATTTTTAATTGTTAAGAACTTTAAATCCCTCGTCTGTTTTCTAACAGTAAAGGAGATTAAATTGATAGAAATAGTTGGTGAGTGATGATTTTTTTTTTTTAGTAAAAATGCCATGTTTTTATGTTGAAGTGATTTTATAATTAAGTTTCCTCTCCCTTGCTAGCTTTTACTAATCAAACTTCTCCAACATGTTTACTCTTGTGCTTTGTATCATAGAGAGACAGTGTTGGGCTAAGCAGCAGTGTGTGAACATGTCTCTTCTAGTTAAGCATCTCAGTCAAAGAGGGTGTATTAGCATTGTTGCCTGTTTGGCTGGTAACATCACTGGGTCTCCTTTTTAGTATGTGGAAGAATAAGTGAACTTTTGCAGTTGTTCAAGGAGTTGATTCATCAGGAGTTGCAAAAACCCCCAACGCTTTATTTTCTCTAACTGCTATTTCTACTATATAAGCCTGTTACAAGGAACAGTTTGGGATTAGTGCCCTAAAGTATTTGGTGGGGGGTGGGAGGGTTGTAAGAGGATATATATAAAAAAAAAAGGTGTTAAGAATTAAATTTATGACTGTGTTAACAGGCAGCACTTCAGAAGCATTTCGGGAATTCCCTTAGTTTCTGTGAATTAGAGCTAAGTAAAAATGGATTGAACAGCCCAGCATGATAAAACTACAGATTACTTTCTTGGCAGGTACATATGCCAAGAGCTGGCATCTGTTCAGAGCTGTGAGCTTTGCACCAAGTTATTGTTGAGCTGGTTAGCAACACCTGGGGTGTAACTGCTTCATTAAAATGATACTCTGACAAGATTGATTTCACTTAAAAATAAAACAAAGGCAGTCTTGTTAACTTGTAGTTCAAACAATTGCTTATGTTTTGTATACAGGGAGCTGTGGTTTGTGTGTACTGAGGCATTAAATCAGAGTATTTAACGACCTCTGATAATTTTGTTTGACATCCTGTGTCTACTATTTTTAGCTATATCCAGATTATTACAATTCAGTTGGGCATCCACTCATCTAGCTATAAATTTTCCCTTTTACTGAAACAGAATGTCTGGCAATATAAGTGATGGCTGTGTGAAGTCATTTAAGCAAAGAAATTTGTCTGAGTTTATTTGCTGAACGAGATAGAGGAGAAAAGCAAAAGTAACTTACAGGCACTCCATGCTACCTCTTCGGCATTTTTAAAATACTTGAAAGGATCTCCTGTCTGTCTTTAGTGCCCTCAGAATGACTTGTGTAGCGCTGATGCTCCATCCAGGAGGTGTGATTCTCCCTGTCAGGTTCAGTACTGGCTTTGAGAGGTCTTGGGCTGTAGCATCCTGTACTGGGAGCTTCCAGGGAACATCCAGGCAAGATAGGCTTGGACCTAGTGCATAGTTCAGCAAATTCCTGAACCATGAGACCTGGAGTACAGCTTTTTCAAGGGGGAAGTTCATGTTTAAAGGAAAAGATGAAGGGAAGAGGACAGGTATTGATTTAAACTTTTTTTTTTTCTGCAACACACTCCTAGGGTGAAATATGTAGTATTACTACTCATTCAGAACAACATATTTTTAAGGCTAGGAGTAGCAAATACAGCTACCTGTCAGAAATTGTGTTAGGAAATGGGACAGACTCTAGTAACCAAGGACCAAGTTCTCAATGGCATGTGCATGGAGCTCTGAGAAGGCATCAGTCTTTCTGTTTAATAGAGTCAGCCACCAGATGGGTATTAACTTCACTTTTTCCTGGGCTCTGTTTGGGTTTGTGAAAGGATGCATGTCCCTCCATTAATTCCCATGCTTAGATTTTCTGTGAAACATAGCACAAATCTGTTTTGTAACTTTCCTCATTCTGACATTAAATCCCTGCACTGATAAGCCCTCTATAACCATTACTTAACGTTCATGCCTTAAGTCCCTTTAAAATCATATTGAATTAAGCTATAGCCATACTTACGTTAATTGAAAAATTACAGTTCTTATGACAATCGTGAAAAGTGCTGTAGGGAAAAACACTGCATAATATGCTGTGTAAGCTGCCACTTTGCTTGACAATACCTCTTTCTCTGCCAGAGTGACGAAAGAACAGTAAGGGAGCACAGCAGGAACTGGACTAATAGAAACAAGCATTTCTGCTATGCCTGTCATCTAGGGACCTTAATGAACTTCAGCAATTAAAGCATTAGTTTTGCAGCCTTAGTCAAGTGCTGTGTATTTTTCTTTCCTTTTTCCCCTCGGTTTGGAATTTTACCAAACTGCTGTGCTGGGTCCTGGTCCCCTGTGTCCTGGTGTGCTCTGAGCCCTGCGCGGCTGCCTGGTGTTCGGCAGCTGCCTGGTGGCTCTCCGCCACCCTTTGGGTGTGCAGGTGCGTTACCTGTCGTTCTTTGCAAGCTGCATCTTGCAGCCTGGTTGTCTTGGCACTGGATTTTCTCACAGCTTAGACTTGTTCTCTGTGTTTCTAGCTGTGTAAGAGTTGATCCTTTAAACTCACAAAGTTTGCACAGCATTCTGAAGAAATGTTCGGTTCTTGTCTCTGCAGATGCAAACAGTAGAGGTTTGTAAGGTCTCTGCTGCAGGTGTGGGGGTTTTTTGTTTTTGTTTTTTTTAACCCATTACTCTGGTCTGAAGTTGAGCCCTCATGAGGGGCTTTGGGTAGGAACCTGCTCCCCTGCAGCTTCTAGAAGTTCCACTTCTAGAACTGTGGAGTCTTTCTAGCTCAGGTTACCTTCCCTGAACTTGACTCATCTGGTGTTCCAACAAATCCCGTTCAGGTTAAGCACCTCGTCCTCTCCTGGATTGTTCACCTGGCATCTGTCTAGATGTCTTTCCACCAATATTTTTCTTTTAATTTGGCAGTTCAGATATTGCTCCTTAAATGATTTTCCCCACATGCAGGTAGGAGTTGTAATTCTTGACAGATTCCCTCACAATTGCTATAATCGCTCGTGCAATAGCTTTAACATTAGGAACTCACATTGTCATTTGCCTGGTGGAAAATGAGTTTGGGTACACCAGAGATGGGTGTACCACAGACACATGCCCCAAGAAATATAGTCTTGGCAGAATTGATTCCAAAATATTAATCAGAATGTATAGATTACATTTGGATGTATTTTCCCAGATATTTTTACAGTTGTCAGAAAGCTTGCAAAACGTATCCGTGTTAGGATCACACATTTCAATGCGGCTTCACCTGGGACGTTCTCACCTTGTGGAGATCATTAGCACAAAGTGGGCAACAAGATAGGAAATGAGAAATTTCTTTTATCTGTATGAATTTTAGGGGTGATTTGGGTATATGAAACAGAATTAAGTGTGTGCTCTGACCAAGTTTTAAATACGCACAGCGCTCCATGCTCTTTGTAGAGCACTGTGTGATTATTGACAACTCCAAGTGGTCAAGACTCCAGTGTGTTCTCCTCTAAAAGCTAGATTACCCCACTCTTACTGAGAGCAGCATATGCTCAGATAAGTCTTGAGCATATTGCATATTTTCTCAACCATGTCACCCAATCAGTAGAAATGGTCTCTTAATGCTAGTGTAAAATTAGAATGGGATTCAAGCCTATCTAGGGAAATCTATTTTTCAGATACCTTTGGGAACATGCATGGAAGGAGTTGTGTAAATTTTTCCACTGTTTGCAGTGTGTTAAAAACAACAGAATCACATGAATTAGGAGGACAGAGACTTAAAGTGCATTCTGAAAGAAAGGCTGTTCGGGCAGCCAGACCAAAGGAATGGTCAGCAAAAGCCGTCCCCTTTGGTAAGGCACTGTCGTGGTGACTCACAGATGAAAGGCCATCTGTCTGATTTACCAGTCTCCTTTTGGCCTCTAACTTGCTAGTTGCCTTTTGGTGTGAACATGAGCATCTGCTGGAGTCATAGATGGAGTTCAGAGTTCAGCAGCCGAGAAGCCTAATGACTCAAAGACTTCTTGCTATGGAGATGGTAAACAAAATGCTGGGTTGGAATTACCAAGGAGTAGGCTATGAAGACACACTACAAAAACAATATGTAAAACTCTTTTTCTGTGAATAAACAATTTCACTTGAAGCTCGTGTTGCTTTTTCTCTCATGCAGTTAATTTGACCTGCAGTTGTTCCTCTGCTAACCTTCGAGGAAAGTTTGTATGCTGACATTGACTGAAGAGCCTGTTCCTGGAGCAGAAGAAAGAAATCCTGTAGTTCCAATTTAGCTGTAGTCATCGAGTTAAGCTAAAGCAATTTCAGTTTTGTGCACAGATGACCTATGTCAAGTGTTGGAAGGATGTTTCTTGTAGTTCGTGTTACGGAGGGACTTCTTTCATACATGTCTATTCTCACTAGCTTTGTTGAGGGTTTTCCTTGTGGAACTGGAGAAGTTAGTTTAAACTTCATGTAACTGCATGTTCATTAGTTCTTAATTTTATAAGGTGGAAATACTTGTCCTTCACTCATTGGAGTTTTTTTTTCTCTTTTTTTTTTTTTTTTTTTCTCTTTTTTTTTTTTTTTTTTTCTCTTTTTTTTTTTTTTTTTTTCTCTTTTTTTTTTTTTTTTTTCTTTTTTTTTTTTTTTTTCCCCTTTTTCTCTAGTTTGACAGTAAAACTTTCAGGGAAGGAACTGCTTGTATATGTTTGTGGCATCCAGCATACAAAGACTTCAGTCTTAGCTTAGAGCTCTGAGTATCTCTCTGATAGTGAACATAAAGCAAAAGTTGAACAAAACCAAAAAAGGATAAAGAAGTTTTGAATAGGTTTGACTTGATCCTGAAATTGTAATCCATAGCTAAGTCAATTACCTTCCAGTGATAACATTAAGGTAACTCATATTCTGTACCTGCCACGTGTTATTCTCTTCTATCTCATAATATATTACATTTTTTTAATGCTTGGAATGCCAGGCCATCTAAAAAGTATTTTAGGTATTTTTCTATTATTGCTTATATAGTTTTTTGGTATTTGTCTTTGAAATAATTCTGTTGTTCGCTGAATTCCACAAAGAGAGGCCCTCCGAGAGGGACCGCGGGGTGCAGTCACCAGGGCATAAATCGCAAATGATAAGTGGGTGAGAGATGTCAGCTGGCGCTTGCCGGGCACCCTGTAGCAGTAGCCTTCTGTCTGTGGACAGTGTCAGGATGCTAAGCTCGTCTCTTCCAGGAAGCCCGAGGGTTTTTTAAGTTCCTGAAACTTTTCTGATTAGAAGAGTTGTAGAGTGGGTTTGATCAGAGTCAGAAACTATAGTTCCAATGACTTTGGGGTTTCTCATGGCTTCGCAACAGTTTACTGTAGTTTACTAAATACTGCTGGTCACGAAGCAGCGTTGGATTTTACTGATATACAATATTTAGGAGGCATGTTAGGTTCCTGACTTATGATTGTATTTGGGCTTATAGGCACCTTTGGGTTTAGGAAATACTGTCCACAACATGAGGTTTTACAGGTTGATATTTTTGTCCTGTATCCCGAGAATGTCTGCAAGTTAAAAAAGGAGGAGAAACCCAAATCAATGCATAGTATCTAGATAGGTGTGCTGTCCTCTCAGATATGAAGGGATTTCTCTCTGCGTCCTGAATGCCAGTCTTAGGCGCATTTCTGTCTTAATTAGATGTGCGCTACTCTTGTGAGTGTTTGCGGGTGGGGGGAAGCTGGGGGCCAGTGAGACAAATTAACCAGTACAGATATTTTGTTACCAGAAACTGTGTTTGGTTTTGCCTAAGCTGGTTTTGCTATCAAACGTATATTGTAGAACAGCATTTGAGTGGCTACCTTGTCACTGTAAGGAAAACGGGCAAAAATGGAAATTACAGTGACTTGTACATAGCACAAACATGAAGCTGAGCTCAGTGTAGATCAATGTTAGCAGGATGGGACACTCTCTGCGACTTAGGTTACATGTGCAGATCTTAAAATAAAGGAGTAAGGAGATAAGAAATCCGTATCAGTCTGTTAGCTCCCTCTGAGGGATTTTACAGTCTTGCAGTTACTCAGGAAAGCGTTATAACTTGTTAGCATAACTTTTAAAGTAAAATTTTACAACAGCAAAGCTAGTTGCTCTGCTGGGGTAACCTTCAATGAGAGTCTTCCCATGTTACAGTTCTGTATTTGAAAATAGACTGTTATATTCTGTGCAGAACTTAAAAACTTAAAACATATTTATCCATCAAATATTTATTCTCTATGTGTATTGAGTCAGCTTTCCCTCAGTCAGAATATCTACATCCAGAGCAGCGCTATGTAGCACTTTTTTACTGAAAGCTTTAACTTTTGGAGGTTTAAACATTCCAAACTATTGGTGTAGAATAGGAGTACAGGTATCAGCTCAGCACTCCAGGCTCGGCTATATTGAAGTGTCAAAGGAAAATATAAGCAGAGAGCAAATATATATTTTTATATTATTAGATACATTTAGGTGTTCACTATGGAATATGATAGAGAAAAATACCTTAAATTTAAGGATGGTCATTAGACTGAGACAGGTACATTACACATAGCTAGGTTTTCACGTTCTGATGTGACACAGACTTCTGTAGGTTCTTTTTAAAGCTACACAGCAGAGGCTGTGTAGCACATGCAAACACCCTTGCAGTTTTCTATCTTTTGCCTTTGCAGAGCTACTAGGAATCGCTTCCCTGGCTTGCGTTGCAGTAGCAGTTTGATTTGGTTTCTTTTGTCTCTTTGCCAATCATCTGTCCAGGTCCTGTTAAAGCCCCCTAAGAGCCGGGACTTTATTGTACTGCAGCAGGTCTCTCGGTGAGAGCAATAATTTGTTTCTGCCTTTTGAGAGACACCCAGGGAGCCTGTCGAGAGCCTTCAGTTCTGTTTGGGCCTTGACAAGTTTTAAGAGCCGACAGCAAGCTGCCTGGCTTGCTCTGTGCACAACGCCGGAGCTGCTGTCAACTGGGCTGCTGCTGTACGTTTGTCCCGCTGCGTTAACCCGACATGCCTGAGTGCGTGGCATTGTGTGGCCCTTCTGCTCTGTATGGAGTTGATGAATTTACAGTGCAAACAGCACACGTTTAGGGAAATTCCTGCACTTACCTGCTACTGTAAGCCACCTGAAAATGAGTTGAGATCTTTGACAGAGTGGAGAGGGAGAAGGTTACATCTTTCTGTTTTCACTGGCTGAACTAGTGATGTTGTAGAATCATGTAGGTTGGAAAAGACCTTTTAAGATCATCCAGTCCAACTGCAAACCTGACACTGCCAAGTCCACCACTAAGCCATGTCCCTAAGTGTCACATCTACTTGTCTTCTAAATAACCTCCAGGGATGGTGATTCAACCACTTCCCTGGGCAGCCTGTTCCAATGTTTGATAACCATTTCAGTGAAGAAATTTTTCCTAATATCCAATCTAAACCTCCTCTGGAGCAACTTGAGGCTGTTTCCTCTTGCCTTATCGCTTGTTACTTGGGAGAAGAGGCTGACCCGCACCTGGCTACAACCTCCTTTCAGGTAGTTGCAGAGAGCGATAAGGTCTCCCCTGAGCCTCCTTTTCTCCAGGCTGAACAACCCCAGTTCCCTCAGCCGCTCCTCACAGGACTTGTTCTCCAGACCCCTCGCCAGCTCCGTTGCCCTTCTCTGGACATGCTTCAGCACCTCATTGGCTTTCCTGTAGTGAGTGTTCTCCCCATGAAGAGCACTTCTGGTCTCCTCTCTGCCACTGAGGCAGAGACCTAAAGGGTCCTTAACCCTGCCAAAGAAAGGATTGTTTACCTGTGTCCCAGATGTGTCTCCCGTGCACTTATTATGTTGATGTTTTTTGAAGATCTGAAGACTATTGTCCTGCCTATAGAAGATTGAGGGCTCTGATAATTTTGTTCAGTGCCTGCATGGGGGGGAGGGGAGGGAAACTCCAGTGTTGTGCAGAGCGGTGCAGGCAATAAAATTAACAAGTAGCTTCTTGAACTAGTTCTGGGCTGTAAGTGGATTTTTACAGGAAAAGATGGTACTTACCTCAGTGAGCTCTTGAGAAAACGTCATGCCAAAGTCTGAGCTAAGGGAGGCGGTTTAGTTCATTTAAGAAGTCCTATGATATTTAAATGTTTGAGGAAAAGTTTGAAGGATTTGAGTCAGTATTGGAGTCAGTCATTTGTTAATCTTTCTGATGGAATTGGTACTCCTAAAAACTGCATGATTTACAACAGGGCTACAAAAATCAAGTTCATGCTCCATTTTGGGTTTGTTTTAAATTAATTTTGTTTTAATGAGAAACCAACAGAATTCTCAGCAAGTCTGTTTCTTTTCTAATTCTTCTGCTTACCTGGTTCTCAGGTTTTGAACTTGGCTTTGCTATGGCGAGTCCCAACGCCCTGGTGTGCTGGGAGGCCCAGTTTGGCGACTTCCACAACACGGCGCAGTGTATAATTGACCAGTTCATCAGCTCCGGCCAGGCCAAGTGGGTTCGTCACAACGGGATCGTCCTGCTCTTGCCACACGGAATGGAAGGAATGGTGAGAGCCTCTGGCTGGCGCGTGTGGGAGGGAAATGCTGGTGACCGTGCCTTCCTCTGTGGCTGTAAAAGCCAAAGGTGTGTTGGGGATCTGATGGTGATATGAAGCTGGGGGGACGAAGGCGCTGTTCGGCATGTTGGATTGCTTCAGTGCTACAGAAAAGAATGTGGATTGATTGATCGGAGATATATTTCTGAGCTCTTAGCTTTGTGTCCTTCTTATGGGGAAAACATGGTACATGCCACTTTTTTTTTCTTTTTTTCTCTCTATTTTTTTATCTTTCCCTAAGACAGCGCCTTCTTTCCCTAGAAAGATGGATTTTTAGCATACAGTAAGAAAGGAATCATTACTATCTAGCAGTTCTTGCTTGGTTTTATTTTGCATGAAGTATGGCTGTGTAAACTCTACACTAAATTCACTTGCAACGAAACGATATGAAACAACTTTAAAACTTCTTCAAAAATCACTGACATTAGGTAACTGATATAAGAAGAAATCCCCCTCTTTCTGAAAAGGAAAATGTTTCTACTAGCTGTTGACTCTCCTTTCTTTAGTGACTAGTAGGAGGAACTAGACAGTATTTTAGAGGGAAGGGGCATGGGCAAGCTCTGTATATAATGTTACATGAAGTTTGTATCAGCAGTAGAATTGTTCTTCAAATCTTTTAAATTATTTGTAAAGATTACATGAGCATCATGCCAGGCTAAGTTAATTTTCTCCTTTTCAAATGCATTAACATTCATGAATTGATGCATGTATGTTTCTAGTTTTCTATTAAGAAAAGCATAGTATGTGCCACAGTGGCAATCTCCATCTGTATAAATGCTTTAGACCCTTTCACTACAAACTGCGTCATTTCCATTCTCACAAACAATTTGGTTTATTTCCATTCAATTATAATCCTGTCCTGATATACTGGGGTGCATTCATATCTTATGAATGGCTTTCCATACTCACTTGTGTGTAAAGAATAAAGGGTTTGGTGCTGTTCGCAAGAGTTTTGATAAATTAATTTTTTTAAAATGAATCCTGAGGGACAGCCTGAATGTGCCCTCAGCAGGAGGTGTGGTCCTCTGCAGGGAAGCACTCAGCTGAAGGGAGCTGATTCTCTGCTACTTACAATACAGTTAATCTTTCTTTTCTCTTAGCCACTTGGCAGCTAAGATTTGCCCAGATCTTCTGAAACATGCTTATTTTGCTACTACCGTCAGGTGTCTTCAGAATATTTAAGAATCCCACCAGGCTGTTGAAATCCATTATCTTCCCAGAGGAGCTTTCCATTACAGGAGCGTTATTCTCTCTATAACTACAGTGTTGGGGACAGAATGATTTGGGGAAGGATTCGTAATGGGATATGGATCCCTTCACCTCTAGGTCATGCATTCAGAAGCAAGTTGGCTGTGATTGAAAGACTCTGCTGCCTAATGGCTCCTTGGGGACGCATCTGAAAGTAGCTAATGGGTTCAGTATAGGTCTCACTGAATAGGTGGTCACAGTAGGAATAAAATCTGCCCCATCCCGGGAGCAGTTGCCTGCAAGCTGACTGGTGGTGTCAGCAGAGAAATCAAAGATCGATGTAAACACTGAAGCTCTGGATTGAGGTTGTTGCTGGGGCAGCCTATGTGTGTTCGTTAGGGAAGCCTCACGTGTCTCTCCTGTAATTGTTGGCTAGCAACGTCTCTGTTTCCAGTGCACTGAATTCTGTGTGCTGGGGAAGCACTGGGTTTGTACATGCGTAGGTTGTACTTAGTGTAGGATTTGATTTACAGCAAATAGATGTATACAGCAGAGGTATTGCAACATTGGACTCTTACTGCGCACCATAGTTTTGTGTGGCTTTGCCTCTTGTTCTCAAGCCCTTGACCATTTATGACCAGATTATTTGGCACCTCAAAAGTGGAGACAGACTTCAAGAGGAGTAATTATGCAAGGCACAGTTCCTGGCTGTTTGTGTTGCTCCTTTGTTGCCAGTGGAGTGTTTTTTCCTTTGAATTCCCGTAGTCCATGAAGCAGAGTGAATCCTGCGCTTGGAAGCAGGGAGGATGATGTGTTGAATCAAGGTGGACTACTAGCTGTCAAAATAATGAGTGATTTTGGAGATCATACATACAGGTTTCAACAGAGGAAGTTATGATGAGAGCCATCTATATAAAGAAAAAAGCTCTTTATGAACAACGTTAGCTTAGGAGCCATGGAGAGATTTGAGAGGTGTAATAGTTTATGTCTTCAGGTTAAAATACCTTGCAGCTGTCTCCAAAGTGAAAGTCCGTCCCAACGGCAACTGTCACTTGAACACGCAAAGGCTGCCAGCATTAGCAATAAATAAAAAGGATTCTTGTCCTCCTCACAGCTTTCTCTCATCCTTTATAAACAAGGATATGAGAGGGAAGGTAATAGATTCTGTTACACTCTTTTTTTCCTGATATTGTCTGTAACCAGTGTGCATGTTTTGCTACTGTAAAATGGATCAAACAATGTTTGTGCACTAAAAGAAATTACCTTGGGAACTGCTAGTGAGACAGTGGATGCGAGTGTTAAGTACTTTGACAGAATGTAAAATACCTCCTGAGGAGGCAGAAATTAATCATAGGTTAGTTTGGCAGATAATGCGTAGCTGTATTTTGATCCATTTTAGCTGACACATTCATCTAGGCTGTCTGGTCCTGTACCAAACAGTGAACAACGGTAGGAGAGAGATCCCGAGTCTGCTTGTTGTGTGGCTAATATAGCAAAGGTAGCCAGCAGTTAACTTTGTGTTTGCTCCTGTTCAGCATGCAGGTGTGGTTTGGCCCAAAGAAGTGTGAGTCAGTGCAGTACACTGAGGCACGCGGTGTTTCTCCTCCTGATATTCCTCCGTCTCCCTTTTGCCCTGCATTAGCAAGGTTGTTCTTGTGCCCGCGTGGACCTACTGCCCCTTCACTGGTCTTCATTGTGCAGCTATTCTGAGGCTAGAAATTACTTGCAGCTGGTAAAAGCATTGGAAATCCATGTAAAACCTAATCTTCTCCTATGAAAACAGTTTACAGAAGACAAAGAATTCCAGTCCTGCGGTGTGTCCTCTCCTCGCGCTGCTGCTGCCGTCGATGCCTTTGGCTGGGGGCGGGCGTGCAGCCTGGTGCAGAGCTGCTGGGGTGACACGAGGTGCTCATGCAATGAGTGACCTAGACTGATGTCCAACTGCTGGTTTGGCTTTTTAATGTTATTTTAAATTATACCTTTACCAGGGTCCAGAGCATTCGTCAGCCAGGCCTGAGAGGTTTCTGCAGATGAGCAATGATGATTCTGATGCTTATCCAGTAAGTAGATTTGTCAAAGGCCATGTCCTTTTTTTGCTCTTCAAGTCTCAGAGATATTTCTTTGTAAGAAGCATCCTTTCAGCTAGGTACAGTGGGTTAAGATTTAGTTTCAAGAGTTGGTGTAACATTAACTTGATCCTAGTAAAAGTAATGGAAGTACGCAGTATGTGCTGCATCATTTCAAAGCTGAGGTCATATACAATTAATCTCTGGAAGCATGATCTTTTTATGGCTGTTCCTGAGAGCCAGTGATTCTGCTTGTTTATGTTGCTGTGCGTACTGCAAATAGGTGTCTCTAGCTAATTTCTAAAGGAGGCCAAGTGAGACTACTCCTGGCATTTTGCAGTGGAGCTAAATTGTACTGCTGGGAGCATGAAAATACGCAACTTCTAAATTCGATTCAGCTAAGACCTTCATACGTTGGCCATTCATTTCTACAGATAAAGTACATAGCTCTACAGGATACTGGGTGTCCACTTCCCCACTGCAGATTTCCTAAGAAACGCTGCTATACCTGAAAAGCCCACCAATTTAAAAAAANAAAAAAAAGGCAAAAAAAAATGGATGTTTCGGTTTTGGCCCTGAGTTTTTTACCCTTGGGGCAATGATGGTTCCAAGGCCGTGTCCTTCCTCATCTAAAAGTGATTTTTATCAGGGTACTGTCAGAATAAAGACCTGTTTGATTGACTACATTTAAGCATTGTCAACTTCACATACTAAGCAAGTTATACATATTATCATATAAGGTAGGAGCTCAAACCATGGACCAGGAAATCATGTTAGATGCTGTACCAATCTGTAATGAGATTATTGTACCTATACCTATATATATGCTTAACTAATAAATATGTACATACATCTGGATTAAAAAAAAACCCTATATTTGTAAAATATGTAAATGTAAAACATATGAAATTTATGTATTAAAATAGTATAAGAGGACACCTACTGAAAAATGGGAGAGAGAGAGTTAACTATACACTCAAAAAACGAATTATAGTTTTAAGAGTCTTTCAAAAGGGTTCTATTTTGTGTCTTCCACCTACCAAGGTCCTAGTCCTCCTCACCCTTCCTTCCTGGACTTCCCAGCTTGCTGAAATTAATGGAAGGTTTTGCCTTTATTTGCATACATTTTTAGGAAGAAGTAGAAACAGATTTGTAGGGATGCTTCCCTAGCTAATAATATAATCTCAGCAGAGATCTGCTAATTAAGTTTTTTGAGGGAGGGAGTTGCTGAGAGTCAGAAATAGAAGGATGGCTTTCAAGCCTTTTTTTTCTGATCTTTTAAGCATTTTTCTAATGCCTTTAACATCTCTCTCAGGAGTTCAGTGAGCAGTTTGAAGTCTCCCAGCTGTATGAATGCAACTGGATTGTGGTGAATTGTTCAACTCCAGCCAATTACTTTCACGTCCTCAGAAGACAGATCTTGCTGCCATTCAGAAAACCGGTAAAGTTACTGTAATGGACTTAATTATTCTAGGTATATTAACCCTCACATAAAGAGGGGTCTTTGTTTGCATGTGACATATTGCTGAGAAGAACAAGAATCATTGGTGAAGAACCTTAATTGAACACAGGTTGAAGTCGCTGATTTGATGGAATGAAACTCAGCTCTGACTTACTACAATTCTAAAACTTGATTTTCAGCTTTACTTCCTTCTGGCTGTGCAGACCTTCAGATGAGCTTGTCAAGACACTATGTAGCTAATAGGTTGCGTAATTATAATCTGCATATCTAATTGCTGCGACTTCAAAAACCTAAGATACAACTGTTGGAACTTTAACTGGTTCATAGCCTGTGATTTGATTTTGTTCTCAAAGAGAAGCATAAGCAATGTTTTTTGAGAACCTTTAAAGGGAGTGGACTACCCAAATATTTGAATAATTTTGAAACTTCCTAGGCTTTCAGAACGGTAAAAAATAATTTACTGTTTGCTATTCACCGTAATTTGATCTATAGCTTGTTCAGTTTGTAATCTTCGTATGAACAGTGTTACAAACATTGCATGTAATAACGTAGATAAAGCAGCTCCTCAGTGTTGGAAAAATTTCTGTCTTACAGCTGATTATTTTGACACCTAAGTCACTGCTGAGGCATCCAGAAGCTAAATCCAGTTTTGATGAAATGGTGTCTGGTAGGTCACCTTAAAGTATTATGGACAAATAATTAGCTATACCAAGTCGCGTGTCAGACTGAAAAAGAGAATCTGCTCTGGCGAGTTTGCCTTTTTCTTTGGCGTAATTTCTGTGGAGCTCTTGTAGTGAGATCTAGCACGGACTTTTGCTGAACAATCTGCTTTCAAGTATGGATTCTTATTTTTAACAGGCTTATCTTGTAACCAGGCATTAATCTTAAAGGCAGTGGAAAGTGCATTCCTCTTTCTGCAGGTTTGTTCCCCTGCATAGGCTGTTAGGTGCCTCCGCTCTTTTTCCTCTTCCTACAAAAATTGAATTTGTCTTTGCACTGTCCCCTCCAGACGTGAGGGATAGTTTGTAATCACACTGTGCCCGTTTGGAAGAATGAGGGGCCCGTTTCTTCTTACGACGCTCAGTTCTGGGGCTGCCACGTCGCACCAGTGATCTGAAGTGAGATCAGTGAGCCCAGAGCTGCAGGCAAGCACCCTAGCTGCTGTTGGCATGCCATCAGCACCAACAGATACGGAGCGACTGCGGAGGTAGTACCAAAAACTGGAGTGCTTTGTCTTGCCGTGCTCTGGTTGGAAGGTGTTAGAGTGGCGTGAGGAAATGCAGTGAAATGTAGTGAGTGATTAAAGCGGTCGTGCAGAGTAAGAATGTGCATAGGTGTGGTGGTCTGTCTCCAGTTCGAGCAGGTGTCTTGACTGCTGTCGGAAAAGAGGAACTGCTCAGGATTTTTAAAAGCGAGTTACAGTCTATAAATATGCTTAAATATTGCATTATCTCCTTTTTGTAGGTGAGTAAAGTTTGCTTCTCAAGCAAAGACATTTGCTTTTTTTGATTACTGTTTAAAAGCTTTGTAGAATGAGTCAGATTAGAAATTCCATAGGGATTGTGATTTATTACTTTCTCTTGGGAGTCCCCTCTACTTCAGGCTAACCCTCAATAGTGGCCAAACTAATAGAGATTGCATTCTGACATATTTTCATGCTCCTGCTGAAGAGGAAGCAAGTAGTAAAGTATTGCTGACTCTCAGCTAACTCTTTGCTCTGATTTTTAACTGAAAGCAGAGGAGGAGAGGAATACTGTCTCCAGCTGACCCAATGAAGCGCAGATTCAGTCTTTTTTAATGATGAATTCTGCTGTTCAGTGAGACAGGATAATTCTGACATAAATCAGTTCCTCTTTCATATGTTTGTGCTGCTGCTTTTCTTCCCCCAAGATAAATGGTTCAAACAGGAGCTTATTCTCCTGGTAAGTGGGTGTGCTGATTCAGACTGGGAGGTCGTGCCACTGGCTGCTACCTTGCAGGTGGTTAATGTGGGAATAGTTCTAATCAATCATATAAGAGAGCAAAGAAAAGGATCTTTTAGACCATCAAGTCCCTCTTCCAGTTTCATGTATCCCAAGCAAATTGTTCTCCTGGGAGATGATATCACAGGGGAAAAAATATCCAGCAGTGAGGATGTCCATTTGAAATTGTATCTTATCACTTGTACATATGGCTCAGTACTATGCCAATTTTTCCTTTGGCTAATGCTGGTTTAGCTCTCAAACAGAGGTTTAAATCACGTAAATATATGGCAGTGATATGTGTGCTTGTGTAAATATTTTTGCAGTTGCCAGTATTAGTTTCATTATGAATATGTGCTATGCTTTTATATAAAAATATTCTGAAATTTTCTAAACCTATATTAATGTTACATGGTTGAGATCATCTTGGAAAGAAGAAACAACATTTCAGGTAATTCTCTGAAAAAAAAAAACCAAACCCATAGGCAAAGGTGAGCTATCCAATCAGATTTAAATTAAAGGTGTAATGCACAACACAGCGCTAAAAAAGAATCCACTGTTAATATGTTTTTGTCTATTAAGTGTGAAAGAGTGGACTATTGACAGTCTTAACTTCTTGAAACTAAACTGCTGAAAGTCACTTCAGCAGAATTACTGGTCTGAAAAGTAGGCAGCAGAACCCCATGATCATTGCAGCCTATTGCTTGCTCAGTAAAGGACTGTTTCTTGGGCTGCTTTATTACAATGTCAGTTCCAGTGAGAGCACTTCTCTAATTTGTGCTCTAACTAGGTACCACTTTCCAACGCGTGATTCCTGAGAATGGGCTGGCAGCTCACGCACCACATGAGGTCAAGCGAGTGATTTTCTGCACAGGAAAAGTGTACTATGATCTTGTGAAAGAGAGAAAGAATCAAGACCTGGAGAAACAAGTAGCTATAACCAGACTTGAACAGGTGAGCTCCCTGATCCTCAGAAGACAGGGTCCTTGGGGAGACTTTCAGCAGGGGTTTCCTCTGCTTTTCAATAGGTATCACTTGCCAGAAAGGATGGTGATAGTGTTTCTATAGCACTCTGCATCTTACAAGACATTATCTAATCCTTCATGGCCTTGTGGAGAAGGAACATATCAATACTGTACTGAACAATGAGATCCAGAAAGCGTGATGACTTTTCCAGAGCAGCGTAACAAAGTGAAGGTTACAATATGATGGCACCTTAAATTTGCATATGCAGTCTGCTGGGTTTAAATGTTGCAAACAGTACACTTTGCAGCTGTACTGTCATTCGCTAATTAAGGACTTGTATTGTCACAGCTACTTTGCTATAAAAACTGTAGGAAAGCAGGAGATCTCGACTATGACCTACTTCTGTTTATACTGGTGCAACTATAAAATATGTGTGTATTCACTTCTGACAGCATGAAATCAATTAAAGAAATATGACTAATTTTAAAGAATGTATAGCAATTATATTAGGTACTAAATGGTTCGTTACAATGGTTGGTTGTAGTACCCAATAGGTAAAAGGCTTTCCTGCCCTGGGCTAACACCATGTAAGAGAAAGCTTTGCCAGTTATCACCCTCTCTTTCCAGATCTCGCCATTCCCCTTTGACCTGCTGAAAGAAGAACTTGAGAAGTATCCAGATGCTGATCTAGTTTGGTGTCAGGAGGAACACAAAAACAGTGGATATTATGATTATGTCAAACCTCGTTTCCGCACTATTGTGAACCACACGCGACCTATATGGTATGAGACTTTAAACAATTGCTCTATCTCCTGGGCTGATTTGTTTGCCTTTAAATTTGCTTGGGTGTTTGGTTTGGGTTTTTTTTGCTTTTAAATTTGTTTTTGATTTGAGGATGGGTAAGTCAGGTTCTGGAGGAAACAGTTGTCAGAGCTCAGTCCAGGTACCTTTGCATTTATTTTAGATGTTTGACTCTCGGATCTGCCCATTCAGCTGTCGGAGGAATGATAGTAGTCTTCACCAAAAGCAAGTTATCTAATTATGAGACAGTGTAGCTGGCTGCCCTGGGAGGGATGGGGGAGAAGACACAGCTTAATATCGACAGGAGGGGGAAAAGAGGGCGAACCTGACCAGAAGGTATAACTGATGGTGCAACTTTGATTGATTTTTATTTAAGAAAGATTGATGATTAAATGTCCAAATCTGCCAAGCTGACTTGAATGCATTTAGCAGCATGTTCTCATGCTTGTTTGTTTCAAAATAGTCTTTCTTCTCACCTCATTTGTCTGCCCAACTCTTTTTGTCACAAAGGTATGTTGGCCGAGAGCCTGCTGCTGCAGCTGCCACAGGCAACAAGAACACGCATCTGGTGTCGCTCAGAAGGTTCTTGGATACAGCTTTCAACCTGGAGGCCTTTGAGGGAAAGACATTCTAACTGCAGGGCACCGACCCATCTCTGACTAGTAGTCTCTCAAATCACTGCACACAAAAGAGGAAATAAAAGTGGTGAAAATATTGGAAATTATGTATTTTTGCTTTACCAGATAAAACAATCCAGCAGCTAACGTCATTAATCTACACTTTGCTCTGCAGTTTGTAAGGAAAAAAAAAATCCAATTTACCTTCCACCATTTTTTGTCACTTGTCTATTTAGATTGGGACCTCTTTGGCACAAGGAGAGTCTCCTGTCCAAGGGTGCAGTGTCTGGCTCAGTGAGGCTCCCATCGCAGTCTGTGGGCACTGTCTAATTACTGTAAGTAAGTAGAGCAGGCATGGACAGCATGATAGTTATGCACATCCCTGAAAAAGAAGAGAGTACGTTTGGGAGCCACTAAGGAAGCAAGATGCATTGTTACAAGAAAAATGGTTGACAGTTATTTCTAGATATATTGGAGAGGAGTAATGAAACCGAAAAGCAAAGAGCTGATAGATGACTTTGGTAGAGAAATGTATTGGCTGTGGTTGTTGGAAGGAGATGGTAAGGTAGCCTGGTGATGTGAGGAGGAGGCTGGAAATAGGGAGTCAGATTAAAAAGTTGCTAGACTATGGATGATAATGAAAGTGGTGTGGACCACTTCAGTATAAGGTGGAGGAGGGTGATGAAGGCAGAAATAAAAGGGACCAAGAAAAGGTTTGTTGGGGGTTGCTGAGGAGGGAAGAAGTCTATGCAAGACCACAGCTGACAGAGCAGTGGGTGATCAGCATGAGAATTCAGCATCAAATGACTTTAAAAGTAAGAGGTGATAGCACCAATTGCTCCCACTCCCTGGGATGCCTGCTTTGATGCTCTGTGGTATTAGGGAACTGTGGAGTCCTGTGAACATCCTCATTGTGGATGAACACTCTCTCCCTCACCAAACTACTAAGATCTGCTTTTCATTGACCTGGGAGCACCCCTAAAAAGATTGTGTTTGGATGAGAAATCTGTGTTTGTGCAGCAAGTAGTGGGTTCTCGGCTTTGTCCAGTGCTAATCCCTGCCTCACGTCTCCTTGCTGATATTAATTCAACTCTGAAGTGGCAATTCCTGATTTAGTCACCCTTTTTTTTTTTTTTGTGTTAAGACGAAGGTGGGCAAGCGATAGTTGCCCATTGACCAAAGGCACATGCTGTGGTTTTGTACAAGTAGTAATTGATTTTTTTGTTCCTTGTGTTTACTTGTCAATTAGGATATCAATTGCCATGTGCGTTCAGTGTGGACGTAAAAGTGAACCTCCTCCAAGAGCTGGCTCTGGGTAGAGCAGGTGCTGGAGGGGAGGGAACAGCAGCGGTTGTTTCTCTTCTCAGGAGATAGTGCTTGCCTTCCTGGGGGCACCGCACAGCAGGGTGGTCTCCAAGTGTCGCTGCTTATGCTTCCTCCGCACTGCGAGAAGGCGGGTGGGCACAGCTTTCCTCTCCCCTCTTAATGTAAGATCTACTGTTGTCGGAAGTCCCGTTCCCTCTGCCCCAGCTGAGCTTGGGTCTGGGGGAACCTTGTGACTGCAGGTTCCTGCAACACTAGACTATGTAGTGGCAGGAGACTTCTTCCCTTCTTCCTGCTGGCTGGTGGAGAGAACTGCTCAACTACCAGAGTAAGTGGTGTAGCAGGGCGCAGAGGGATGGCTATGCCTGTGCTGAAGCAGGAAGCAGTCATGAGCTGCACGAGGGCCCTGTGCCCCTGCAGTGCCTGGAGGGATGTGGTAGGTCCCCCCAGCAGCCACCGTGATACATCATAACAAATGACTGGAAAACACATAGATGAGACTTCAGCCCCATCTCCAATTCCCTGTCTGTCCCAGGCATGCTCCTGGGACGTAGTTGTATTCTTGGCAGTAAGTTTTGCCCTGCTGATGCTGGAAAGCTTCTTGTCTCATCGAAATAAAAAGCTGTATTAATAACTTCTAGCTATGATCAGGTACTACTTGTCCAAGCAGGTTGCCAAAAAGGGATGTGTGCCTTATGCTGTCCCATTATTTGGTCTGGAGACCACGTGATGGTGAAAAAAATAATCCTCCTGTCAGAGCATAAAATTGATGTGGTAAGGTACTTACCATGGGATCCAGAACCAAACTTAGTCTAATGTTCATGAAACCCAGTAGCATTCTTTTAAATCAGGCGTGTTGCTCTGGGCTTTTTCTCTCATTGAAACAGTGAAGCTAATTCAGTCTTTTGAAACTAATGAACTTGGAAAGTACTGCAGTTGACGACAGCAAAGATTGTCTCCTGTCCATTTCTATAGCTCAAAACATTAAGCTGATAGGCAGTAACCATCACCCAAAGTATTTTAATGCTTTTATGAATGCTTGTTTCTGTGGCAAGAATTGAGTGCAGCTAAATATTGCTGGCGCCGTTTATTGTATTCTCGGTTTGCATAAGGCAGGTCAGTGCTGCATGAAATATGATAAATGCACTTATGCCACAGTATATGCAGAGGTAGAAAACAAAATTAACATAGAAATGTAAGTGGTAAATGACAGGTTTCCTTTTTCATTGTGTATCATAGATTGTGGCACAATAGTTGCATAAAAATTCCATCAAAGAATGTAAAAAAACCCCAATAAAAATAAAAATATGTAAGAACGAAAGTCTCTGTTATGGCTGTTCTTTTTGACAGTTTCTCCTTTGAGTGCTGGCATTAGCATCCCATTTGTAAGAGTGCTAGGGCAGCTCATTTTTCTGTTTTCTGTTTGTTTCCTCAATAGGGGCTTATTTAAATACAGTAGCAATGAGAGACAGCATTTGGACTAGAAAAAGATAATTATTCAAAAGCATTGGGTTAAAAGTAGTAATAGCATTGAGGTTATATTAGAATATTTTGTTTGATTCTATTCTAATTTTTTTAAGTAATAAGTGAACACATTTCTATTCCAAGCAGACTTTTAAAAATACTGTAACTAAACTGGAATTAACTTCTCTAATTTCTAAGCACTGGAATTAATTTCTCTAACCATGCTGGCTCAACATATGTTCCTGTTTAATTACTTTTCCTGTTGCCTGCACTTTCAGTGCAGTAAATGTTCAAAAGCTACTAATGCATTATAAATTGCTAAATGCATAGATCATACTTATTTGCAGAATTCTGTTGCTTTTCTTCAACGAGGCCCCTTGAATAAAAAACTCTGTAAGAGACTTCTCAAATAGATGCCCATTATTTAGGCGCATTATCAACAATGAATGCAAGTTTCGGTAATCGCATCTTTAAACCAGGTTAAGAATCTCTCTCTGATCTCACAGAAAACAAATACTTTGTTAGACCTAGCTGACAAGTTAAATACTTTTTACATACTAAATAGCAGTCAATTAATCTTTGTAGAGTGAAAAGGAGTGAAGTAGTATATAAGGCTCTTCTGCAAAGCAGTCTGCACTGAAATTCAACTCTCAGCTTTGTAACTCAGAAGGAAGAAACAGCAAATGTTAGAATCAATTGACTTCATTCTATTTGCGGGTGAGACACTGCATCACGCGTGCCCACAACAGCAAAAGTCTTGCTAAGACAAACAGCTTCTGTCACCAGAAACAATTATTTTTGTTTCCTAGTAGCTGCCTGATGAAGTGTGCTAACAGCAGGGGCGCGCTTGGTGGGAACCCACGGTACGTGTGGAGTCAGTCTGCCAGAGCAGAGAGGTAACCTGTTCTCTGGAAAGGGAACCGCCCTGCTTCTTCTCGGAGGTACAAATCAATGTACGAGACTAGACAAGAAACAGGAATGCGTGTGCGTTGTTTGAACTGAGTGGATGAAAGTGTGTGTGTTGGGGGGTGGGGGTGTTTGTTTCTTTTTTGTTTTGGGTTTTGTCCTTGGCTGCACTTTCTGGCTGCTGTCTTAAGAGCTGTGGTAGATCTTACCTTGGTGCACAAACAGCTGCCTCTGATACAGAATTGGGAATAACCACTGCTGGTAATAATAACAAAATGAAAGCTGGGGAGCGTACACACACACACGTGTCAAAAAAATCAGTCTTTTTGGTTGCTGTTAACTTTACGGAGGTGCCACAGACTATTGTCGCTCAGTCTAGCTTTTTGCCAGTGGCAGAGATGACTATGAACATTGTTTGAAACATGAAATAGAGGCGCACTCAAAAATCACGTAAAGCCAGAAAATCCCTAAAATCAGACGAAATATCTTTGTAAAGTTAACAAGTCTGGTCAAAGATGGAGGGGGGAAAAAAAAAGTCTGCTATTGTCCTCTGTGCTGGTTTGGTGAATTCAGTGTGTTTTAATTTCACAGGCAACCGCTCAGGCTGGCACTGGGCCATGGGGGTCTGCCAGGGCACCTGCCAGGCTAATGAGGTACCCAGCACAGGTGACTACTTAATTATGGCTGATGGGACTGGCCTCTGTGGGGGTGTACAAGCAAATGCCGCCTGTGGTTAACTGATTAAAACTCGGGGTTTGGTCACAGCTGGTCCATCACTATCTCCTTTGCATCACCCCCTAAATACTTCACACGCTTCACCACGTTTTCACCAGAATGGAGGGCTGTGGCTGGGTCCCTGCGTGGGCCTCTGTGGGCCATTGCTGGCCATTCCTGCTGTAGGAAGGATGAGAGTTACGGAGTTAAACTACGATGAAGGACACTGAGGATCACTGCTGGGAAAGGGTTGGGAAGGAAAGGGGCCACAGGTTCCTGGCTGCTGGTGCTTTCTATGGGCAGGTAAGAGACCTGGCTGGTGGGAACAGGGTAGGGGTGCCTCATCATGCCCTCGGGGTGAAGGGAACACTGTCCTTTGAGTTATTATCAGAGCTTCTGAGGACTTCAAGGCCTAGAGAAAAACTCATAGTGTGGCTGGGGGTTACTGGTGCAAGCCACTGGCAAAAGCTGCTCAGGATGTATAATTACTGCCACTTGCAATGAGGTTGGTTTGGAAAAGATGAGGGTACCTTTGAGCAAAAGATGGTAGAGAAATGCATGTTTTGTTTAAAAAAAAAAACCCAAACAAACAACAAAAACAACCACAACAAAACAACAACAACAACCAAAACCCAACAACAAAACAAACCCTTTAAAAATTCCTTGTCCTTCCCTGGGTGGAGGTGAAGACTGACCTGCCTTTTGCCAGGCTGCAGCCATCATCCCCAGGCGAGGGCTGCTGGGAGGGACAGACACTGCACCACTGCTCTTCCCACGTCCCATGGACAAGATTACAGGTCAGTACCTGTCGTACAGCCTTGCTGTGCTGATGGAAACGTGGACCATTACAGCACACCAAAAAAATCTCTGCAGATGAGGGTAATTTTGCGTGTACCTTTCTGCCCTTGTTCTTGGGTAGTAAAGGTTGTGAGTAGAGTAACTCCAACGTGAAGCTTTAAATGGCAAAAGGCATTCAAGATTTCTGTTGGCTCTGATCAAAAAGTTTGGGTATTTTTTTTTTTTGTTCCCTTCAGTTATTTAGTAGTTCTGCAAAGTCCAATTGTGTAGCAACAGGAGTCTTGATTTGATGGACTCTACTGATTAAAAAATTATTATTGAAAGTTTTTCTTCATGTTTATGCAGAACAAGGACAGAGATTAAGTGGGTACATTTTCTTAATCATCAGTGTAAGATATCAGGAAATAGCGTGCAGACTGAAATAGAAATTCAACATACTTGCAAGAAGGAAACAGACAAATATTGCCTCTTCTCCAATTCTTGCCTTTTTTTTTTTAACTGTTGAAACCACTTCTGATTTTAGATACTTCTCAACTCATTTCATATTTTGCTTTTCTTAATGCCATTACTTAAAATGTAGCCTATTATCCAAAATGAATAAAAGAACAGAAGGAAAAATTATTCAGGAAAAAGGATATTTTAGAGATTTACTAGCTTTGATTGAAAATGTTTCAGAGTTCTTCAAAGTTTTCAATTATTAATAAGCGCACCAGGCGGTTGCTTTGTGATATTTAAGCGAGGCAGTCATTAATGGCAAATGGAGATATAATTTGTTTAGAGGAGAAAACAATTGTAGTCATCACTAAAGATGCTGCAGGAAACACCAAAATACAATTTCTGTTGCAGAAATCTTTGCTTCCTATTCAATAGCCCATAAATTCCCTGATGCTGTTATAAAGGAGCACAGAGAAACTTTGCCAATGTCATACCCAGCCAGCTTTATATTCTCCTCCCCTTCAGGATGCCGAGACTGTCACAAGTGAAACAGCTCTGCGTAAGAGTTTGGCTTGGCTCTCGATTATTTTTCCCTTGGATTGACATTAGACACTAATGGGTTTGTTTCAGTAGTGGTTTAAGTGACCACATTTTGGTTGGCCTTGCAGTGGAACGACAGCTGTCTGTGCAGGGACTTGGCTGAAGGGCAGTGATGCTTAGTGCTATCACAGATTTCTCCCTGCACCTGCGATGCTACCCGGGGTAGAGGAAAAAGTGCAGGTCAATGTTAGAGGGTGCCTGAAAACCCACCCCTGATATCATCTGTCTGGGGCTTGGTTGTGCCATAGAGGAGACCTCAGTTCTTCTCTCCTGTCTCCCAAAATGACCTTGCCCAGGTTGCGAGGTTGGTTCTGCAGTAACACCTTGGGTAGTCTTGCTGGGGTTTCCAGTAAAGCTCCCATACCTGTAGTAAGTCAATTCCACAGGAGAGGCTGTCATGTAAATGTAAACTGTCACTGTGTGCTGGCCAGGGCTTTGCAAGGGTAAACTTAAGTAGTAAAAGGCAAAACATGTTTGAAGAAAGAGTATGTTTCCTCACACTTTAGGAAAGGGTATCTTTCCTCAAATGAGTGTCCCCACTGCTGTGGATAAAATAAAATTGTCTGATACAGAACATGATAAAATGATTGTACATAATTCCCCGTGACTAGGAATAAATGTTTAACAAACTGTTCCCAATAGGCTTGTTAAAGAGGAAATATTTATTACTATATGTTAATGACAGAGTTTAAGCAGTACTTAAGTAATTTAAAGGGACTGACTTCATCTTGCTTTCAAGAATTTTATGTGATTAAGTCCTTCTTCATCAGTTGGTCTTTGTGCTAGAGTGGTTTGCACAAACATATCCTTAACTAAACAGTGTTTGCAATGTTGATTATTGTCCCGGTTGCATAGGAAGAATAGCGCACAGTTTTCTTCATGAATTCATGGCCCAAGAAAAATCAAATTCTATCAGAATTAACATTTTTGCATGTGGACTGAAACACAATAGCTCTTCAAGTCTAAAAAAATCTTACTAATATATAACTGTTACTATATAACTCCTGCGATGTTAGTCTCTGACACTAATGTTCAGTTTTGAAGAAGTCTGTGTATACTGTTTTTTTTGGGGTGCAATATATGAGAGAAATACATATATATAAAGTACACCATGTCAGTCATCTTCCTTCCCCTGAGCAGCTTAAGATATCAAAAGAACCAAAAATATTTTGCGCCTTTACATCTTAATCACTGTTTTCTGCCAGCATATTTTGCACAAAATTACTTTGAGGAAAACTTTTGGTTTATCAAAACTTCAAACTATTGTTGACAAAACTCTGTCGTCTTAAGAGCTGATGAAGAGCTGAAGCTTCATGTTGCTTTGGGACTCTTCATTGCAACAACCTACTGCCTATTCAGAAGGAAAGATAAACAGAAATAAAGCAACTTAATCTCCAGTGATTCTAAATGGTTCCTAGTTATACTCTTGGATAATTAAGTTCTCCTGTGATGTGCTCATTTAATAGATACCTGGTCATATGTGACCATGTTTATTTAATGTACTCTGCAATATTTATACCACAATACACCCTTCTCATTATAAACCAGACATTCTTTAATTCGTTTACACACACATTCTGAAGCTCTTAGACAGAACTCTGCAGGCTTTAGGAAAATATTTCTGAGTATGCACATCAGTATATGACTGTTTCTGCAGGGACTGTTAGCAAAAAAAAAAAATAGTATTTTTTCTTCAGCATCACTGTTCTGATATTTACGTGCATTAAAAAATTAGGGACGTGCTACATGACGTGTGATATTTTTTTTCTTCTTCCTTTTTTTTTCCTTAGGCATTTATCACAGCCCTCAGGGCCCTCATTAGACTTATCGGTAAAACTGTATTTTTCATAGTGAGCATAATATTGTACTTTGAACTTTGTAACTTTGTGGTACCTGTCTCTGTAACAAAGCCCAAAGGGAAGTAAAGAGGGATCTCTGTAGCATATTCTGTTCCCCAGAATTAATACCAAAGCCTATGACAAAGACCACAAATTTGTAATGTGTCTGGCTATACTTCATATGACCTTGGTGGATGCCTCCCTGGGTGCATGAAAACGCGTGCACGTGAGCAAATATTTATGTGTCTGAATAGTGCCTGTGTGTGGGTGCAGAACAACCCCGTTTGTTTTTTAAATCTGCCTTACAAAATTGATCAAAAGTGAAAGTTGTAGCAAGTAAATGGCCACATTTCAAATTCATCTTAAATTAGTAATGTATCTTGTCTCTCACTTGAATGAGCCTATACTGAGTTATGAGTCTTGTAAATATGTGCCTTGACAGAGCAGAAGAATCCCACGTCTATTCTCTTGGCCTGTTTTCCACTCATTACACAGGTGGGCATTGACAGGGAACGTTCTCAATATTTTAAACAAAAATAGCTTAAAATAATCAAAAGAAATCTGGACAGTTTAACGCAACTGTTAAAATCAGAAGAATCTCTTTGCTCCCTCTCTCTTAAGCTGAAAAAAAAATTATTTAAAGAATTTACTGGAATAAAGCATTTCCCTGTGGTAACTGTGGAGTGCCATACAGCTAGTTGTACAGCATGTTTTACTGGAGAATTGGAAAATATTTTAGGGAACACAAGTTCTCTGTGACTCAAAGCTGTTATCTCCATTTCAGATGAAGGAGATGGAGAAGTGATTTCCTACAGACTGCAAAGCGAATCCGTCACAGACTTTCTCTTAATATGTAAAAATGATACATGAAAGTTCTTAGTGCTGCCATGTTTAATGTCATGTTACTGGGTGGCCAATACACAAAATGAACAGCAAATGAATTTAACTATGTATAGTATCATTGACATTTTTTATTTAAAAAAACACCAGCTATTAAAGTAATTCAACTTTTTTCCTCTAATGAGGCTTAAACTCTTTTCTGAGAACTGTGTTGATATCAGCTGTATGTTGCTTTATTTTTCCAAGTAAATGATCAGCAGCACACCCATGGGAAGTGGATGATTACCGTCATATGGTCACTTTAAAACAAGCAAAGCATGTCTGACAATAAATCAGATCTTTTCAACTCTTCTGGAGTATTTGCATGGAGTGATTTCCTTCCCATGCATCACTCTTATCTCCACAGAAGAGCTCGTAGGCCTTTGTGGGTTTTTTTGGATCAGGCTGGCCACCATGAAAGTGTACATCTCTCCTAGCAATAGCTCTGCCACTTTTGCATTAGGCTTCTTAGAATAAGCTACTTGAAAATTAAGTGGCTGCTGTCTTTAATATGATAATGTATGGGATAAACACAACTCTTGTAAGTGGAAGTGTCTTGTTGCAATGTATGGCTTGTGCAACCACTGGGCATGATGGCCAAGAGCAAAATCTTCCTGTTTGCTGAGAGTGTAAAAAGCACGTGAGTAGTGTGTTGGATAATGCCAGCTTGCTCCTTGTGAAACGTGTTCCTCATATGAGGAAAAAGCTTCAGCTCTTTTAATACTGTTTGAAACCAAACACCAAAAAAGTGCCTAAATTAGGAGCCCAGAGATCCTACAGTCTGTGCTCAGTAGAGATCTGAATTGCTCTGTGGAGATGACTCTCTCCATCAGTTACAGAGGTAGCCTAGGGCAAGGCAGCTCCTAAATAAAGTGCTTCAATAAAGTCTCTGCAATTAAACGTGACAAACTCAGTCTTTGGAGGTGCGTTCTGCAAGGGGGAGTCAATTGGGTGCCACACAACTGTGCTGCTGTGCAGCCTGTGCTTGGTGCAGTTGTTTTCATCTTTTTTTAATGTGTCAAGTGTTGTTAATTTGTTCCTTGATAGCTAACGATTTTTTGATTTTCCCTCCCCTTTTGAAGAAATTAGTGGAAAAATTGTCAGATTTTTTTGAGCCATTTGCAAAACATAAGGAAACCCGCATGATGGAGCTTAATCATGTTATAAGAGACCGTTACTCTAAAAGGCAAACTATTTTAGTCATATTGTGTTACTGTGCCATTAGTACCGTTTGACTGCCAACTGTGCAGCAGCGGGGCTCCAATCAACGGGAGCCTTTGTGTGTTTTCCATTGCAAATAGTGCCAGGGATAGGAGGGAGAGAGGCTCTTAGTGAAACAATTTTTTTCAGTGATTAAAAATACTTGAGATCCATTTCAGTGATCAGAAATGTGTCTTAATGAGACAATTAGTCAAACCATAAAAGCTGCACAGCAGTTTAGTTGGTGTTACTACTGGAATAATTTGCTGCTGCTCTTTTCTTCCTCCTGATTTGACTTTATCACAATAGTTTGGATGAAAGTCACTGCAGAGAAGACTTGCCGGCTAGGTTCAGTTTTCAAATGGCCATGATTATCTGTGGGGCAGATAATCTCCTTAAAAATGAGGGAGACTTGGAGGAAAAAAGTGGTTATTCCACATATAAAAAAAATTAAATGCCTTTGTCCAAGTGGCTACTACAGCGCCTTCAAACATCCAGCTGCCTGCTAGTGCCATGGCAACTAATCACAGGTAGCATTTGGGGGACGGGTACCAAACTGAAAGGGCTACTTCAAATTTGTGTTTATTTTTCCCTTCTGTAGCAAAAGCATGATAACAGGGCCTGAGATCTCTTTATGCATTCTAGCCAGCTGGGTTCAAAATGTCTGGTGGAGCTAATTTTTTATCTCGCTGGAAGATACCTCACTGTCATATTAAAAATCTTTTCTCATGTGTTTCTGGTCTTTTACAATTTGGTCATAATATTATTCTAAAGCAAAGTCAGAGCAGTTGTTCTCAACCTCTACTTGTCTTGAAGTCTGCTGCTTCTCTTTCAGACCTGAAGCCTTGTGTTCCTCAGAGCTTCTTTGCATTTATTTCAGCTAAACAAGTTGACCTATTAAAGCTTAATATCTTCCTGCACAACTGCTGTCATTCTAACTTTGAGGTATGTCAGAAATGTCCTTAGGGTGATGTTACACAGGTAAAACTGAAACTTATTTAAAAAAATAAACGAGTCACACTGGTGAGTTCATCTGCCTGGAGCGTTTCCATTGATGTTCACAGCATTCCAGGCTCAAGAGGTCTGGGGAGTTTAGTCTTTGATTTTGGGGAGTAAATTCTGCCCAGAACTAACATTATTTAAACTAACTTAGCCTAATTAATTTGCATTTACCTAAGAGGCCAATGAACAATTTACTGCCAGAGGAGCCATTTGTTGGTGTCCCACTGACGAATGCAGTAGGGTGGGTTTTTTAAATCCCCTTCCTGTGCCAAGGGCTGCACTAGAGCTGGAGGCCGGAGGTTGGTTGTAGTGCAGGACAGCCTGCTCAGTAGTTACAGGTCAGGGTCACAGCGAGGTGTGAACTGACTCACTGCTGTCCAGGGCAGAACAAGAGCGGGGCAGATGCTGAAACCCCACTCTGCTGTCTGTGTGAACAGCTGCTGTGGAAAGTACCGTTGTTATCTTCTCAACATGGCTCAGTCTGAATGTTTTCACTTTCTAATCTTGTTATATCAGAGTTGTAGAAAGCAAAAATGTTTCAGTCTTCTAAAGGGACAATATAGTTTCTGCTTCACTCGACTTTCAGTATTTTTTTTTTCTCACTAAAGAATATTGTTTTAATGCCTCTGTCATCTATAGGTCATTGGTAAGGGGACTATTTGGGCATAGTAATAGTGTGATTTTGATAACACTTTCGTGTTGGATCAGTATCACTGTAAATGTGGTTTGGTTATTTGTAACTGCAGTGATTTCCCTGCAGGTTACAGCTGATAGGAGGTACCCAGTGACAGGATTTGTCTTTGGTTTTATTTGGGGCAGCTTGTCTTTCCTGCAGCTGTACCAGAAACTGCAGCTTTGCCGCCTAGCACTCCTGAGCCTCAACAAATGCTGTTTCTTTGGTCACGCCACTCCGTTAGGATGCAAAGACTAACCCCTTCTTTCTTTCATAACTACTGAAAATTGCTCTGAGTTACCAGCATTCTGGCATAGGCTTATTTGAAAACCGCTGATTTTACCTGCGTCAGAACTGTTTTTAAAACGAAGTTGAGGTTGGGAGTAGATGTTGACAAAATAAAAGTTTAATACTCTAGTTATTGGGGGAAAGAAATAGAGAGGAAAAGGCAGCGTTACTTTTGAGATACCTGGAATATCAGTTGTGGCAACAGTCAGCTTTAATCCTGTCCTTACGGCTATGCCAACTTCTCTATGTACCTCTGGACTGTGTTTAACAACACATGAAAGTTCTCTGGGATGTTGTGGCCAAGAGAAAAGCAGAACTGGCACAGCTGTATGAATATGTATGGGTTGATCATCAGCTATCGATGACTTTGAAATTATTATCTTTGACAAAGGAAACTTTCTAAAAGTTGAAAGAATGCAAGATATCCAGGAGTTTCATTCTTCTTTTAATTAAAATAAAATTATTAGAACTACATGCAAGTCACAGTCCTACATGAATTTGTAATATTCAGGTGGTAACATGTGACTGGTTCTGGAAAAGGCGGTATATTCTTATTTAGTTGCCACACGGGTGTAACAAGTAAGATTATCTAGAGCTTCAATAAAAGGCACAGAAGTGTAAAGAACCAACCTCCTGAACCAATATCCTGATATTTCTGATACCTTTGCAATGCAAGTAAATTGTCTGACAGAAAATCAAGGTAAAAGGGAACGTGTCCCTGTAAATTGGTAAGCATTTAACACTGCTTTTCTGGCTTCTCCACAAAGTGGATCCAACTTGCCATAACCTCCTAAAGGAGAAAAACACGACTTGCAAAGTATATGCAAGTAAATTTTTTCTTATTTTACGTTTCTGCTTCTTATCCTAGCATTTATATTCCTTTGCATTCTCCCTCACAGTACTTGGACTCAGCTTGGCTCTACCCTGATGAGCTGTATAAACTGAGATTGATTCAGCTTTCATCTGGATTTGAAACAGAGAAAACCATGAATGCAGCAGTGCAGGTGGTTCAGCAGACAGTACACAGCCTATTAGCCACTACTTCACTGTCCAGCATAGATCTAGGATTGGGACAAAAAAAAAAAAAAGTATTTTGGCAGAAGAAATTTCCAACCGGAACCTCCCGGTTCCTGGCTTGTCTGCCTTCCTCGCAGGAACAGGACCAAGCTGTGGTGCTGGAAATGCCTTTATCCTCGGCCAGTTTTCTGCTTTTGCTCCACAGCTCCCATCCCCAGCCCTAGAGAGGCTGTTGAAAAGTGGAGAGGTGAGAAGCAGTGGCTTTCAGCCTTTCTCTGGAAGCCACTTGCACAGGAGATAAGAAAACCTGAGCCCTGAACTTCTTGTCTCACCTGCAGCAAAAAATGATAAAAAAATAGCTCTGTGAGGCATCTGTGTTTGGCTGGGAGGGGGGTGAAGACAAAAAACCCAAAGAAACTAAGGCCCAAGGAAAGAAAAATATTTTCTATTCTGAAAGCAAAAGGATGTTCTAATATCTCTGTGGACCAAAACCTAGCAGGTTTTCTTGTGATTGTGTGCTGGTGCACGCAGGAAGGCTCCAAACTCTCCTGAGTGTGGCCTTAACTCCCAAACCATCCTCTCTTCCTGACTGTGCCCTTCAAACTGCCTCAAACATAACAGAATGCAGAGCTTAAAAGTGTTAATGTTGACAGAACCAAGACTGTTTATGCCTTAGGAAGCGCTCATTTAAAAATGTAAGTGCTTTCAGTGAGAGACTGCAATGAATTAAACTTCATACTTACCAATATCTAGGTCATTGACGTTTTGCATTGAGATACAGTCTCGCCGTTGCCCACCAGCTCTACAGCGTTCCAGTCTGGTATCTCTTCCAGAATAAGCTGATGTCCATCGGCCTGCAGGACAGCTGGAAAAGGGCAAAGAAGCAGTGATCGGTACTGTATCTAAGTTTTAGCACTTATGAGGGCAAGGAGCAAATAACAGTGTTAATGTAGTTAAGTGCTGTACAAAACTCCCTACAAATCCTATCAGCTTTAATCTCTGGCTTCACTATTATTACATTAATGGATCTCCTTTGAATGAAGCCTCCACCCTCTGTCATTTCTAGTTCCAGCAGTAAAAGGCAAGAAATTCATTATGTACTTGTAGTTGCTATTAACTGGCACAGCAGCTGTAAGAAACGCAATGCATTTATTTGTAAGTACCACGGAATAAGACTAAATTCAAAAGAAATCTCCAATAAATGTTAAGATGGTGCTATAGAACAGCTGGAACATTAAGTGAACAACCTTGATAACCCAATTGTTCATTGACGCATAATTCATTTCACTTCTGCTGAAAAAGTAATTCCTCAGGATGTTAAAGACTTGAGATTTTGTGAAGCTGAGAATCAAACCAGAGGGGGGGACAAAATCCTCTCTCGAGCCACATATTTGTTTAGATGAATTAGGTGCATTGTCGATTTATTATGGTACATTGTATAGTGTTGTTGTAAATTAATCACAACTGGGAAAATAAGAGAACTGGCTGATAATGTAATTCCAGCAACACAGAAATGCCACGTGCTTCTGCCCCCCCGATTTACTTTTTTTTTTTCTTAATTAATCTTATTCTATTGACTTGTAAACAAGGCAGAAGCAGATTCCTGTATAGCCAAACATTCAGGCTCTCACCTTTCCAGGTTTTTATCAGCTACATGTTACGGCTGAGACAGCATACTGACCAATACACATCAGTTATTTTGGTCTGTCTTTGAAAGGTGAAAGCAGGTAGAGGTACAATTTCCTCTATTCTGGCTCCACTGTGTCCACTTGTGACAGCTGTTTGCAGCATTTTAATTCAACTTCTTGAAAAACTACAGAAAATGGCTGAGGAAGGAGTCTGGTAGATAAAGCAGCATGCTTTCAGCCTCAGCTGCTCTTTTGTCATCCTCATCAGACAGCTCTCCCTGCTTTCTAGGAAGCTGTAATGGCAATCTCTGACAATTAATTCACATTTATAAAATGGATGAAAGACATGACATCTTTACAGTTAGCTCTAAATTTAAAAAAACAAACAACAAACCTCACTAGTTTCCCTAGCCTGAGGCCTGGTCTCTCCCAGTCCATGTAAGGTACATTGCAATGATTTAGCAACTCCAGTAAGGTAATTGGAATGAAGTGCCATTAGCCTATATATTGCATTAACTCACGCCCTTCCTAAGTTTCCAGTGTCAAGCAAAGGGTGATTTGTCTGTTACTTTTATGTTTCTTTTTGTGGATGCATCCATGTAATCTAAAGCCTTTATAATCACAAAATTTTACTTATTTGAATACTTTGTACCACACACATACAATTTATCTTGCAACCATTATGTATTATGTCTTCTAGTTGGAAAGTATTAGAACAGAGGAAAACTGTTGCTCATTCCATAGTAAACAGAAAATTGACTGCACTTATCTTTAATTCATGATGAATTGGAAATAAATAGCTGCTTCTGTGGGTGATACGTCACTGCAGCTTTAGGTAGGGATAGTAAACATCTGCATGACGAGCTAGCTCCGGGGTACCCTGGAAGCACTGCTCCCCTGGATTCGCGGTGGGACCATTCCTGCCCTGAGCGGCAGCCCCTGTTCCATTCCTACCTGCTGGCTCCCAGCTGGGGCTGAACTGGGAGAGAGCTCTGCTCCCAACCAGCATGGCTCCCCCGGCCCTGGGGGCACCTGCCACCCACGGAGTGTTGAGTGCTGGGGATGAAAGGTGAGCAACAAAAGTTACTTGGTACTCCCTGGTACTTTGCTTTTATAGCTAAATCTGAGCTTAAACATTTTTACCCTTGTTATGAGTTTATTTCAGACTGAAAAGCCTGTGTTTTTAATGAGGTTTCTTTAATTGGAAAAGCAAAATATATACCCACCATAATACGAGCTTATTTTACCAAACATAAGTGACAGAAGTGTTTGTCCTTTCCGAGGCATATTTGAGGACCATCTCTCATCTTTTTCTCACACACGCATCGCAGTTTCCAGAGCCTCCCTTTGCAGCCGCGCAAGGCCCAGGCCCGTCGGTTCACTGCCATCGGGCAGAAGCCGGGGCAAAACCCGCCGGCTGGGCCAAGGCGCAGGGACCAGCCCTGCCCTGGCCTCCCCTCCCTTCCCCTCCCTCAGGGGCAACGCAGCCACCCGGCCGCGGCGCTGGGGGCCCTTTCCAGCCCTGCGGGGCGGTTTGGGGCTTCGGGCGAGACGGCTGCTGCGGGGACTCCCCCCTACACACACACACACACACACACACATCCCGCACCTCTCAGGCCCCGCAGGCGGGAGGCGCCGCTCGCGCCGCCTGGGAGCCGTTGGGAACCGTTGGNTGGGGTGTGTGTGTCTGGTCTGGCACAAAAAAGGCGTCAAGGTCTTTCCTCTGGTAGTTTTTATTTGCGGTGCGGGACCCCGTCCCTAAACAAGGTGAATTCGCAGTACAGGCGTACGCCTCAGGTTGTATATATTCACATAGGCAGATAAATATATTTCGATAGAGCACAAAACACAACAGGAACAGAATGTGCCATAAGTACACATTTACATTTGTCATAAATCTATACTATTTTATAAAAATAAAAGTATCGCTAAAATATTTTTCGGTCTCCCGCAGCCCCTGCGCCAGAAGCAGCTGGGCTGCCTTGTCACAAGCCCGGCCCGCCTGGCGGCAACCGGGCCAGGAGCCAGGTGGGCCCCACCACCCCTCAGCCACCGCTGCCCTGAACTCTCTCTCGCTTTTGTTCGCTGCGAATATAGAAATTCACAAAAAACGGCTTTTTAATTTCTGCATCCCAGTACCTCGTGTATGTGGGTGTACACCTACAGGGAGAGAAAAACAATTGCCTCCTTAAAATTCTCTTGCAGGGGGTTTGTATGTCTCAGGTCCCACCAAGAGGTCTCATTAAATCATTGCCACTTGTTACGTTAAGGTAATTACACTTTGTCAATCAAGATTTTCTCCCTTTTTATAATGAACAATCTATTCCATAGTTTTCTGGTTGAAAACATTTTAAAAGCTTCACATTTGATTTCCATAAGTGCATGTGCACAGACTGTTTATTTTTAAACATCAGAAGAGAACTTCATTTGTATAATACAAACAATTTTAAGTAAGTGCCTAAGAAAAGTACCTATCTCCTGAAATCCTTAATAGATGCAGCTGCGGCATGGGACCATACCACATAGGTGTAAGGGATTCTGTTAACTGAGAAGAAGCACAGTCCCTCATGAAGCTCCTGCTGGAAAACCGAGAAGTTGGTAGTGTCCTGAGCCATGAATTTTATTCAGCTGTTATTTAATCAGGACCCTCCAATTTAAACATACCTGAACTGAGTCTGAAGCTTCTTGAACGAAATCAGGTACTTTGTACATACTACTTGTAGCATGGGTAATGGCTCAGGTTAAGCATGTACACTAATGCCTTCCTCTGGAGGGACCGAGTTCATTGAAGCTGCTCATTTCAGGTATTCAGGCTGAATACTAAAAACAGATCAGTCAGTATCTAAGATACAAGTATGGAATGACTATCTAAGTAAGTAGGAAGTATGGGTGGTCACTGGTTTCTTCATCAAGTAAAAATACAGTGTCAGTATTTTCCACCATTGGTATTTTCCAGTGTTGAAGAATCCAAAACACCTGTTAATAGCAGCTGTAGACAAGTAAGGGACTCTTAATGATAAGTTGGTATAAAATTTCAGATGTAGTTCTAATTTCTGCCTGAATTCTCAGTGACTGTGTGTCGAGTACAGTCTGAGATACTGTTAAAATTCCAGCCAAAAAAGTAAAATGAAAACACAGGTAATATTTGCAAATAAATATCAGTACGTATAGAACTAGGAATACAAAGTAAAAATAAGCAAATTAATAAATAATCAAATAACTATTTGCAGCGGTTTTATACACTTAAAATATGTTTATAAGTTTAAAAATACAATTCTATGAAAAAATCTTGAGATTGTAGTGCTACATTTATGTTAAAAATGCAGAATGCCTTCGTAGTGACATGAGACAGAACAAAGCAAAATTACCGGGAATATTTTGAAGTAATTTTCATAATTATAGTATAGGAACAATTTAAAGTTATATTTTGAACAGTGAACATTAAGTGAATATTTGGTTTAACTAACAGTTTTCTTGTTTGGTTTTTTTTTTGTTTTTATTTTTTTACATTTTGACTTTGGGGCAGCTTTTATGCCATAATATTATTTATATAATCTAAAAATAGATTTCATCTTTGGTTTGAACCACAGCTCATGGAGTAATGAAACATACATATTTTTAAATGAACACATTAACTTTAAAAATATGAGCCCAGCTCTCAATCACTGTAAATCAACATAGTTGATTTCCACCAACATAGCTGACTTGCTCAAATTGATTATCAGGCCCACTGTGCTTTCATATATGGGGCTGTGGATAGCCTTTATCTAGCAGACTACTTAATTGCATGTATGCAACTCCAAAGAGGCAGTAAAATAAGCATGGAGAGATATAATCTACTGAATCTGTATCTAGATTTCTTAGACAGAAATGTGTCTGCGCTTCTAGTTTATTGTAATAAATCTATTCTCCTGCTTTTAGGCTTGAGAGTGCTTAAGTGTGTGATTCTTCAGCCTGCAAAGGAAGAAAAAACATCTCCGCTTCGCCACAGGCAAGTAAGCAGTCCCTGGCCAGGCTTCCCGGTATGGTCCAGCTTGCCTAGGAAAGGATCTGTACTGGTTTTAGTGAGTAAGTGTCCTTAGTCAGTGAGCATGTTGTATTCTAACAATGATGACTGAAACATGCAAGGCAAATATTTCAGCTTGAGAGAAGGTAACTGAAAATATCAGTCCTTGGAAGGATTTGTAGGGAATGGAAGAGATAATGAGAAAACCCTCAGGATAACCCTCACAGAATATGGAAATTACCAGATACTGTATTATTTTCCCATCTGAATTTACTATATATTGCAGAATATGATATCCTGCATCTGCTATTAAAAAATATAAAATATAAATCCCTCCTAGGTGGGATGATGCAAAGCTGATATGAGTACCAGTACTCTTAAACTGGTATCTGTAGCTCTAGCTTGGAGACTTCCTTATATTGCAAGTTTGCCTCTTTGTTCTAGTTACTTATTGCTTTTTGATTTTGGGTGGTTGCATGCACTCCTGCTGCTCACAGTGACTAAATTCATTCCTCTGCAAACACAAAAGGTCTTAAGTAGGATTGAATTGCGCTTATGCTTTGTGCTTTGCCTCTCTGTCAGACTGGATTTTGCTCACTGATAGAAAGAAATAATTAAGTCAATTCATTACGGACAAAATTCTCCCAGCTCTCTGTGATGGATCTTATCTCCAATATGCTGCTTTCAGAGTGGGACTGTGCTTGAGGCCAGTGCAAACCAGAATAAAGGCTAAATTATTTCTGCAGCATTTTTGAATTGGGGGAACATGCAAACACTAGTGTAATCTTCCTAAACTCTGTTTGTGGAAATACACAGCGGCCACTCTTAAAAATAATCTGCTTTTCTTATGTAGGAAATAGCATGGTGGTATTAAATACTCTTCATGCAAATTTTCAAGATTTAATGGCATCAGCCCATTATTTACAACGTTACGCTCAACGTTCCCTATAGGGGAAATTCCTTTTTTTTTTTCTTAACATGCAAATCTTGCAGGAATAGATGTGAATATTTTAGAACTACTTGCAGGGGATATTAATTAATTGGTATGCCTTATTATTTAATTTATGTCATATACAAACTTACTCAATTTTTTAGGTGACAAAATGGCACAAGCTAATTATGGTTAGAAATGGTAGTACAACACATACCCGTATTACTTCCTCCTTCATTTCAGCCAGTGAGACCAAATCTTTTTTGCTGACTCAAGCAAGAAACGGTAGGTTTAGTACTTACAGGGTTTTAAATGTTGGCAACAATGCAAAACAAATGACATTTTGGTTCTACACGAATATATATTACTAGTACTATTTTGCCTTTGAACAACTATGTCATTGTTTCTTTGTAAGGTGGAGTCAGCAGAATGGTTCCCACAGCCTCTTAGAGTTTGCGGTCGCTCTGCAGCTGTGTGGCAGCTTCTTGTTTAGCAGGTGGCTTTGCCATAGTAGAGTTGCATTTGCTGCACAGATCTCTCATTTCTAGGAGACTTTCTTCCACAGCTTTTGCAAACATGTCTGAGGAGGTTTCTTTACAGTCTTTAAAGCTTGAGATGCAGAATAATATATGCTCTGGCTGAGGGTTATAACATGCCCCATAACCATTGGGTACCACAGGCCCGTAACAGCAGAACATTTCCATAGTAGTTGGAACCTGGTTGCGGGGAGAAGGTAAGGAGGGATCTCTGATTAATCAGGCACCTGAAATCAGCTGGTTAGGAATGAGGAAAAAGATAAACAAATGCTACAAATGCTGGAAATGTGGTGAATCCCCCTTGTAGAATATCACTTCCTTCAGAAGTCCAAACCTGGAGCTGGCACTTGGAAGGTAAAACCTGATCTCAGTATAGAATTTGATTGCTCTGTTTGTTTGCCAGCGTTTGAAAGCTGGTATCATTTGAAGTGGATATAATGCATTTCTTTGTTTACTTTATATAGATCTTGAACAGCTATAAGCTTTGTTACTGATAGATAGGGAATTTTTTTAAGGCTGTATGTAATTCTGATACATAAAATCATGATTCATAAAACTTCTCCAAGGTTTTTAATTTCTTAAGGTTATCTTAAGGTTATGTTTAATTTGTAATGTGAAGACTGTAATCAATGATAGAAAGTAGTATTGTCCATTTCTAATAATCATTTATAATTGTGATGCTGTACAAAACCATGTTTTAATGCACCTAGGTGCTGTATTTCTATTACACCTCAGTTTAATCATGGCATAATACAAGCGTGAAACACTTTCTCCTGCAGAAAATAAAAGATGTGTTAGAAATCTATATATTTCAGACTTTGTGTACATGGGCCTTCACAAATGGCATTTGGCTTTTTAATGGTGTAGAACAAGCCATTAGTCCTGCTAATAGAGCCATAGAATTGTCAGATAAATTTGCTGTGCAACAGCCGAAGGCCATAAAGCTATTCAGAAGCACTCTTTGCTCATGGATAGTTTCTTGGAGAATTTATGTAGCAGTATGTTTGTTACATTCACTCATGTCTGAAAGCCTACAAACATTATGACAAGATCAAATTACTTATTAAGGTTTTATGCTGTAGCATGATATTATAAGTCTCTTTTGTTGCATAGTTCCAATCTGAGCAGTTAGGTTAGTGTTTCAGTAAATGAATTCCTACATAGATTTCTTCTTTCATTAGGACTGCTACTATATGCAATGAAACATTTAATTTTTAGGCTGTATGCTATAAAGATGTTCCCTCATTCAGAACATTAAATGTAGGAAGTGTTGACTCTCAGAGTATCTTAGTATAGTTGCAAATAACTGTAAATCCGTAAATGTCCGTAAATGTCTAAAATGTCTGTAAATCCAAGATGCATGCCTACAGAGGTTGCAGTCTTACACTGAATAACTGAAAGCTCTTGAAGATTTCAAACACAGCTACTTTCAAGAGTGAAATTCCTCATGGCTCTTGACTTTTGTTTCTCAGAGTGGCAGCCTGTCTGGCTTGTGGCTGTACTGTCACTGCAGTAAAGAATTCCCACTAGAGCTGTCACCTTAGGGGAAGGAGGAGAAGAAAGGCAATGGGAAGATATGTAGTTTGGAAAATGAGGAAACACTGACCCCTCATACAAATTTTACTGAGTGAGTTTGTGTGCATTTCCAGAATTTCCAGGAAGGGCTTTGGATGTTCCAAGGGATGGAATAATTTCAGTCAGTATTTACTGTGCTGATTTTGTGGAACAAACCAAAACTGGATTAAAAATTGGGAGAATTTTGCAAACTTCTTAATGGTATCAGCTTTGGGTTTTGGTTTTGTTGGTTTGGGGTTTTTTTTTATACATCTTTCTCACTGTGAGCCACAAGGTCTGGCAGAACACAAATGAATTAGCCTTTGCTTAGCAAGACCAGTGAACAGGAGAAACTCACCTGGCTAGTCGAGAGGATGAATCGATTGCTTGTCAAATATGTCTCATCTGTAAATATCTCTGGCAGTTCCTTGAAGTGTTCCCGTGCCACCTCTCTGAGCCCTAGCAGATGATTGTCTATTGCCATTCCAGTAATAGCCTGTGTACAACATAAGACACCCACATTTAACTGAGTATGGAGACATTTTCTTGGCTGTTACTGTCTTGTTTTCTGGTCAGAGTTGATGAACTTGGTTAAGTGATGTAACGCTTGTAATGTTCAGATATTACTCTGAGTATGTACTTTGCTGATGGTCAGTAACTAGAAATTCATGTGGTGCTCTGAAGATGTAAAAATTGGGAAGGAGACGGTCTTCAAATGTATTATGTGCTGATGTTATCTGACATTCTGGGTGTTCATCTCTCAGAGCTGAGTATCATGGGTTGGGCTTCCAAAGCTGCTGAGGGGAGCATATGGGACACCAGAAATCTCTGAGTGAGTTTTGGAATTTCCTGTGCATCACTTGGATTATATTTCAAGATAGGAGGCTCCAAGACACCTCCAAATTGGAACAAATCAATCTTTCCTTGCCTTGCTGTCTGCGTCTCACTCTTGCAGGTAAGGCATGTGTCATCCCATAGAATTTAGATCCAAAGATCTGGTAGATTTCACAGTGATCACAGAATAAACAGATAGATTTGCCAGTGATCTATTACAGATCTACTAGCATACCCCACCACTTGAGAAGACTGGGGTTAGGGACACAGATGCCTTCTAAATTTAATTCACTGCCCAAATATCCTAATTCCCTCCCCTACTCCCTGTGCTGGTTTCATTGCAAAGCTGGATTGTCTCAGGGGCAGCCCTTACTTTAGCCCTCACTCTAATGAGGCAATTGGAAACAGTGAGTGTAGGACAGCATAGGTGGATGGTACTGTAGTCTGGGTACCATGATTCCAGAATCAAATTAAACAGGGTTTAAAGGAGAAGAATAATATGTTTGACAAGCAAGAGACCTAGAGCAGTCTACTTGCCATCCTGCTTGCCCGTGTCTCTGTTCACCATCATCCCCAGCACAGAACCAGCCATGCGTGCCCCCAAACCCTGTCCCCAGTGTCCTCTACTGTCTCACGGTTACAGGCAAGGCGACTGGCAGCATGTGCAGTGAGTGGCTGAATGTTAGCAGCAGAGGCACGCTGGTGGCCAGCTAGCCAGCTCACAAGAACTACTGCCGAGCCTGCAGTAAGTCTTTCTGCCATGAGCTTGCTATGCTTGTGTCTCTGTCCAGCTCTATCCAGCTACCTAATGCTATAGACTTTATTAGCTTTAAGATCTTTGCCCTGCTAGCAAATGTGATTGAAGATGGCTAACAAGATCACAAGTCAGTAGTGGGAGATGGGCAGACAGGGTGGTTACAGAGTTTGTTTCTTCAGGAAACCAAATCAAAATTTGTTCCGACCGGGCAGGAATTGCCTCAGATTAAAAAGTACATTTAAAATCCTTCAGGCTAGGTTTATTCTAGCTGGTAAGAGCACTGATTATGAGGACTGAGCTGTAGCTCATCCCCAGTAACAGGCTGAAGTCATGTAGGAAGGGAGTGCTGAACAAAGCACATTGTATGACACTGAGAGCAGAACTGGTATCTCCATGACACAGGCCTCTTGTAACAAGGGGGATAAGCAACCTGAGAGTAGGCAGGATTAAAAAAAGTTAAAAAAAGAGCACAAGCTTGGTTTTCCTCTTAAGGGGAAAATTAAAAAAAAAAAAAGAAAAGTAAAAGTTTGCTTTTCCTATTAAGAGGTGAATCATTTTAACCACCAATAAGTGCATGAGGCAGGGGGCCGGGAGTGCATAACCTTGTTTAGCTTATTAAGGAGTAGGCACCCATTGGTAAAGGGGCCGTTTGTTCATCAGCCCAGACAGAGCAAGGATGCTTGCAAAAAAGTAGCCTATATCAGGGCAGTGTTAATGTTGTTTTTCCCATAGAGGGAAACTGACTTGATAATCAAAGGAAATATTTTGCTATCACACAAGATTTATAAGGCTGTTAGCAATGACATTTTTGCAACATAGATCAATGTCATGTCTGAAGAGAGGCCGAGACAGGATAACGAAATAAACTGTGAGTCAACGCATAGGAAAAAACTGCGCTAAATTGAATTTTAGAGCTCCACATTTAAGATAGCAATGCTACTAGTAAGCCCTAACAAGGGGAAATAAAATCATTAAATTGCTTTTTGTTTTATGAAGTAGATTTTTTTTTTGTTTTCTTAGGAGCTATTACATTTCAGTCTTACACATGACTTAGTCAGACTATGTAAGTCTTGCCCCTAGTTTAAAGCTACAACAATTACATTCTGCTATTCTGAGAAAGAAAGGGGAGCTTGGTGAGTAGAAATACCTGGAGACCTTTTTAAATTTAAAGATTAATTAATTTTCCAAGGGCGATTTTAATATTTTCCCATGAGCTACACAGGAGGCTGAATTTTGTAACAGTTTCTGGAACTAGAAGGACTTGGAGGGGTGATTTTATGGACCTTTTTCCCTTTTTTTTTTAAAGAATTGTTGTACAGAAATTCTATTGGTTGTGGCCTAGTAGACCTACAGTATGTTGTGTTCATTGTGAGGTTATGCTGAGGTGGTTTAGGTGAGGCAGTTGGCCTGAAGTAAGACTTGCCTCATGTTAGCAATGACATGGAGTCTCAGCGTCTAAGATGTGCGTTCCCAGCACAAGGCGTGAAACACAAAACTGTTTTTCTTCCCTGCTTCTTTTGTTTCACAGCCTTAGGAACAAATCTTGCCTGAAAGCAACACTCCACCTCTCCAGTGCTCTGAGTATACCTTTGAAACCACCTCTGGAAGTGAATAATTTCTTGAATATTATGAAGATTTAAACAGTAATCAGCAACATGGGTTTGTTAGGCAATGGTCTGAGGCAAAACCATAGGTAGCAAATTCATTTAACGCAGCTGGTTATTAACATTTATTAATTTCATGAGCAGTTTGACTAAGTTTTTTGTAGAGTAAGTCTATGCTTTGTCTTGGCACAGTGGGTTGCATAGCATTACCCAGGCTGAATGGTCTCATTTTTAATCAACAGAAAATAAGTTGTATTTGATACTAAACTGATTTCTTCACTGGAGGGCGTCTCTTCCTTTTATTAGACACTGCATTCAGGTCTTTAAAAGAGAACTTACTGTAATCATTCCCTCATTGTTAATGACCTTTATTAGAAATGGCACTTCGGAATACCAAAATATGCTTCCCAGAATACCAGTCTGTCTGAGGATCAAGTCCCTGATAGGGACGTCTCTCCTATAGGGAAGAGAAACATAAGTAAATGCATAAATGGTTAGGGTTTTTTTGGGGGGGGAGGGAAGTTCCTGATGTGTTACAGCTGTCTTGAGCTTATCTGTAACGTTATAGCTTATGGGCTGAAATACCTGTAAATTTGGGGGGGTCTGGATTTTGCAGTTGGAGTTTTATTTCTCATGCATGTTACACAGCAGTTAAGTTGGTTGCTTTTAAGCCTTCGTTACTTCTCATCCTGATAAGGCTCTCAGCTGTCCACTTGCCATACCTCATTACAATACCCCATTGCCACTTTTCTTGGCTATCTTCATGGCTAACATTTCATGTTGATCACAGAGCACACAGAATAAAAACTTATTTCATCTGGCTACTGTTCTCCCTTGCAAACCTGTCAATGTTTATAAAAAAAAATCCCTTTACTAAATTTTGATTGTAAACTGTTTAAGATGGAGGCCATTTTTGAATTGTTGATTTGTACAACACCAAGCTTAGTGTAATCCTAATTTGTGGCTGGGACTCCTAATTATGACACAGATACAAATCATAAATGTTTCACAGATGCACATTCCACATGAATATGTTGAATACATTTCTAGATAAGAGAGCTAATGCCCAAAAGTCTTGCCACTGATGTCTAATACAGAGTTTTGTTATCTTGCTTTCCTGGAAGTATTTTTTAAGGTGATCTTAGTTGAATATGGCTATTTGGAGGGTGTTTGGGTCATTAGAATTTTTCATAAATGTGTCATAGCAGGTACTTACCTAGTTAGAGAAGTCTACATTTTCTGGTGCTTAAATAGTTAATGATTGTATCTTCGTACTTTTCTTGAAAAAACAACTACTCCTTATTCAGATAAAGCAGTGTTTTACTTACCAGAAGAGTGTAATTAGTCTGAGCTGCAATTGCATCCTTAAATCTCTGCATTTTCTCAGAATCCTGTTGGGGGAATCAAAATATATCTATTATTGAATAAACTCTCAAAGAAATAACGCCTTCCATCAATTAACCAGCAGCCAAACAGCAAGCACTCTCAAAGGTCCTTTGCTCTTAGCTCAGGTATAAGTACTCTTTACAAATGAAAAGCCATAGGGATTCAATGTCCTGATCAGCAACGGTGCCTCGTTGTGCAAGGGTTGAACAGGTTTGTTGGTTTGTTTGAAGTCAAGGAAGGACTTGCAGTTGCTTTCATGGATTCCTTCCATGGATTTCGGGGGTGTAGATTATTACCAATTGAATCATTCCATTTGAAGTAGGGAAAATAATTGCCTAGTGTAATTCAGTGTTTTCAAAATGGCCAGGCAGTGTATCTTCTCCAGAATGGTTTATCTAGACAATGACAGTGATATTAATGAAAGCCATTACTGATATTTTACTAGCCAGTCAAAAAATTACTCTCCTGTATGAAAGGGATATCTAGAATTTTTCAAGGCTGCTCTATCCTCCACAGATGCCTCACATTTCAGATAACAAGCTAGTAAATTTTGACTCCTGTCAAATGGCAGCCTTTTATATTAAGGGAACGATCCTAAGAAGTGCTGCCCTGCTGTACATCAAATTCGACATTGCAACTTTGGGAGACCCTGAAGCAGCGAGAAATGACTGGGTCTCTAGATAAACAGGGAAACTTCAGCTCCTATGGACGATGAATGATCTTTTGAACAAAGAATTCATTTTAGAAGCAATTCAAGGCCACCGTCAGGGACCTTCAAAATACAGTCTGATATTTTTTCATAGGGCTAGAGCTAGGCCTTAGTTCCCTTATACAGATTAAATTACCAAGTGCAGTCTTTAAATCTGATTAATTTACAGCTATTCAAGCAATCTCTGCAGTGTCAGTTGCTGCTTCTTTTACAGCAAGTGTCAAATGCATGAGATATTTCTCCTGCTAGAGAATCAATCCAACTCGATCAATCTTTGGTGACTGTTCAAGCTATCGTTTAAAGACCATTTTGATTAGCATCAGATAGAAAATTGTTTTTAATTTGATTTGGATTAATGGCTATTAATAAACAATATTTTGGGGAGTTCAAGGCTACTTAAACCAAGTGATGCATCTCTGTCTGAAAAATAGAATTAACCCCTTCACATCCAGAGGCAATCTGTAGGTCTAACAAAATCACCTTGGAATAGGGTTGTGTTAAGTGAATTTTGTTTCTAATAATTCTGTGATAATAATATATATAGTTTTGAACTGAAAGATAAAGATTTTCACATCAAAACAAAGATTTCTAAAAGTTTGTGGGAAAGAACAATCACAGATCAGTTTAAATGCCCTTGCATCTCTCAGTGGACAAGAAGCCAGGAAAACTATTAGTGGATTGGTTCGCATTATGATTGCAGGTTTTTCAGGGGGAATGAAACCATTATTCTCCCTATTTGGTACTGCCAAGGCATGCAATATAAAGATTTGGGTGCTTAGACTGAGCTCACTCTAGACAAGCATGGCATTCTTCTGCTTGCTTGTGTGAAGCAGTTCAGTCTAGGATGCTGTGAATAGTGGGCTCAATCTCAGATTTGGGTGGGAAACCGGTGAGAAATGCTGAAGCTCTGGGAGAGCAGCAGAAGTCAGTAAGTGTTGGAATAAGGAATGTAGGAAGAGATTGTTGGAGGGAACAAGAAGGATCTGGCAAAACAATGTGCTAGGAGCAGGCTGGCTCCTCCTAGGAGTACAGTCAGCCTGCAGCAATGTGTGTTGGGGCTGCGAGTCTGCTGAGCGCCCAAGTGTGGAGGGGACGGTGTGCAGAGATGACAGCAGCTTCTAATGAAATACAATTAAGAACCATGTTGTCAGGCAGGACACTGATATCAAATAACAGCTTCTTCTTGTCTACTGTATGGTAGTCACTATTATGTGTAATAGTATGGTCATAATCTGCCTTGAATTACCCACTCATCATAGGGAATTAATTCAGGTTTCCTTTGAGTTTAACATGGAATTTATTTGAGTCTTGTTCATCGGGAGCTAAGTTCTGGGCATGGTAATCTTGAAGAGATTGAATCAGCAGTGGAGGAACAGAGCACTTTGGGCAAATTTTCCTCATCCTCTGGATCATTTGAGCTTGGTTTACAATATTTCATTAATTTACACTTAGTCTACAGCCCAGCAATACTTCTAGCAATGCTATGCCAGATTCTAAAGAACAGCCACGTGGGCTGTTGCCACTGGAGTGGTCTTATTGTGCAAAATAATCTGTATTGTGGCAGTGTTTTGCATCTCAACAGCCACCTGGAAATTCCCTGTACAGCAGTGAAGTGCAGTGGGTGGAAGCGGCACACAGAGAGACATTGAGGGAGGCTCTCCAGGGATGGAGGGCAGGACAGTGCACAAAGCTGTCTGTGCAGCTATAGTCTCAGCTCTCTCAGCTGTACCTCTCTGCATGCCCATCTACCATGTACAGTACTCATGCTTCTGGCAAACAGATGGTGGTGTCTCAAAGAAAGGCAATTTAATTTTTCTTTTTGCACGATGATGTCAGGACAGTTTGGAGAGTTGTTTTATTAGCTTGATGAACTCTTTTCATCATGAAGGTTCAGCCCCCTTGAGGATCCTATAAAACTGACTCTATTTGGTAGAAACATACCTTTAAAACAAAAAAAAAAATCAGCCAGAACATATCCACCTTATCCAGAAATCAAAGCATGTGAATTATATCACTTCACACATTGCAATCTGCAGCAGAGCTATCTACTGCAGGGGACGTGCCAGACAATTCCCCTGCTGTGGCAGTATAATGATCCTGAACTTCACATGTTCAGTCTAGATCTCTACAGGGCACAGAATTTGGATCTGATGATAGATCATTCAGAAGACAGTACTAAATCTAAAATCAGATGTTTTGTTCCTTACAATGTCCTGTTTAGGCATTTATGAATCTTTTCGATGCTTAAGTAATAATAAGGAAATTATTTCTATTTAGCTTAATGGCTGGTTTGCACAAAGAGCAAAATCCTGTAAGGCTTACTACCCCGCCCTATGCCTTTATGTTCTAGGTCAACATCAACAAATGAGAGATTTGGGATCATGAATGCGTTATATGCTTAGCGTTTTGCCTAAGAAGGCAGGGAGAGCCACACCAACATACCGATAGAGCTTTCTTGTCATCAATCATTGCTTTTACAAATGCAAATGCTTCCAAGGTAGCAGACCTAATATTGTCGACTCTGCCCTCATCAAATCGGCGTATGGAAGCACTTTCGTAGGTAGGGACAAGTCTCCTGTGGCATCTGAGAGAGTGAAGTAATAAAAACAAAGAATAATTATTTTCAAGGAGTCATAAAAAGTAAAAAAAAATATAAGCTTGGTATGTTTTATTGTTACAGCCACGATTTTATTTTTTGCATAGTATTCATCTTAATGTTGATAGAATTCTATAAGAAACTTAAAAAAGATGGATGCTCACCCCTTTCTAATATGAGGCACCGCATACAGCTGTATATATTTTAGTTATGCATTACCAGTAAAAAATGACTTGCTGTGAAGAAACAAGGCTAGTAAAACTAAAATTTACTGAAAGATCTCAAGGAATGTTTTATTTGTACTGCATCATAAAATAATTGTGTAATTAATCATTTACTTATGGGCATGAAATACATTTTATTTAAAACAAGAAAAAATGTACTCTGTGTCAATGAAAAATAGAAAACTAAAAGGTGAGAAGGGTGCTGTTTGAGACTGTGAGCTGGAATGAAAACACACATAGCAAATAGACCAGGGTGTAAAGACTATTGTTTAATTTGGGTCCAGGTATATAGCTACCATTCCTTGCTTCAGGAGACCTACTGTGCCTTCCAGTTGAAGCAGGGGTCTCGGAACATAACTGTCGCCTAAGGTTTTTGATGCCCACGTGAAATTTATATTATGGCTGGGATCCAGATGAAAATCTTGGACCAAGTCATTGTTGTAGTTTGTTCAATGGAATACACAAAATGGATGTTTCAAAGATGTTAATGGATTACACAAAATGTGTTAGGCATCTCTGGTTTTGACTAGGTAAAGACCACTTCAGGATTTAATTTGACATGATAAAGAACTATTTGTGTAATAGGCTGTTTTGCAGGAAACCGTGCAACTGATCTCTAGCTTGGAGTGTTAGTTCTTCTGACAACATAGAAAGGAGATTTTAACTCTGATAATGCCATGGAAATTAGAGGTTATTATCAAATCTTGGGATGCCTTTGAGGAAGGAAGCAGCAGTAGTTACTATCCTATTCAGGAAGTCTGATCAGATATGCTGCTGTAGTATTTTTCCCTGTGAATGCTTTTCCTCCTGTGGTGCAGGGGATGCATATATGGTGAGCTAGGGGTTATTGGCACGGTTCCTCCCAAGCTACCCACAGTGGCAAGGGAGTGTTTCTGCCCCAGGAACTTGGAGTCCTTATCTGCTTCTGCTGCTGTGGGTGGCAGGATTATCTGCCACTCCCTGCCACATCCCCTCGCTCACTTCTCTATGCCAAGCACAGGGACAGCTGTGGGGAGGGTACGGACTGGGAATGGCTTCTGTGGGACACAGGGATGGGAAGGTGGAGCAAGGAGATGGAAAGGGAGCAAGGGAAATGAGTACTCTGTCTCAGAACTGGATGGTAACTTCTGTCTTGTCTGACCTACAGTCATTAGGCAGGATCACTTGCTTCCATGCAGGAGGCATTTGTTTGGGTGCTGAAGGGGAAAAAAAGGGCCCTCTGTATAAAAAAACAAATTGTGAATCTCCTCTTGTGCTACCTTGTTCCTATGATTTGAATTAACCTTACCTGTAAAATGCCAGCTGAAGTGCTACTTGAATGTAGGCATCTGGACTAATCTTTTGTTTCTTAATAAATTCCTTTCCATAGTTCTCAAACTTGTAGGCGATAAAGTCCAGATTTTTTACTATCCTGGAAAACAATCAGATGTAGTTACTGCGGTGGAAGATGCAAGAATCTATGTTCCATTTCCATTTGCAAATAAAACCCAGAGATCATTTCCTGCTTGTACCTGCTTGGAGGTAGGCGCACTCCTGCTCTGCAGACAGTCCTGGTCTTTGGTAACTTTTTCTGAGTCAGCAACTTTTATTCACACAGGTTCTAGACTGGGCTTGTTTTCTGCAGCCTTAACTTGAGGTGTGGCACTCACATCATTCTGCTCATTTTTGTTTTGTTTTGATTTGTTTTTTTTTTATTTAAAAACAACCTAGTGTTTCCACTCCTGAAGCCTAAGCCATGGCCTCCTTTGTTCTCACCAAATTTCTGTGAGATTTACTAGTGTGACAAATAGATGGATTTAAAACCTGATGAAGGCTGTAAGCTCCTTGCAAGACTACTACCTTTATTTAAAAACAAAACGGAGTTACTCTGCATTCTGAATCTTTTCATACTCTTGTGTATGCTTCTAGCCGCTTTAAGGCCTGATCTAATGCAATCACACTGGACATACTTACAGCTGATCATGCAGACAATGTGCTGGTTCTCTACAGAGAGAGCACAGGCCTGAGTGTTGAGATGAAATAATTTAAAAAAAAAATCTCTCCTTGCCATCTCCACCCCCAGAAATCATGCAAATCTTTTACAGTCTGGAAACACAGTGAGAAGAACTAACCTTTGTAGGAGCAACATGTATGTAAACAAATTACATTCCTGAATTCAAATTGTTTATTCAAACCAGTTGTATTCTACTGGCCCATATACGTATCCCCGTTGCCCTTGCTTTGGCTTTAGTCGGGTCAAACCCATAAAATGGGTCCACAAAAACAGAGGACATGCATTGTTTGCATCCTGTGCAAATAGGACTCAACTGTTTTTCCAGTGGTCTTTAGCTTTCCTAATATTTACATGGAAGGAAAACCATGGTAATGCAATTTCTGACTACAGTGAAGTAGCTCCAGCCCATAAGGGTGCCATCCTGCAAAGAGATGCTAGGTATGTCCAGCTTGGGAAGATGAGGAGGAACCGGAGGGCAGGAAGAGCCCTCTGGAAGGAAACCCCTGCCTGCACTCACTGTGCTGGGTAGTTCCCAGCTTGCAGTCATTGCTGAGAAAAATGAGGCATCTGTTCTACCTTTGGAGCTTTTCTGCTGATGATGCCAGATGTGCCTGAATTTCAGGGGAACATTTCCATCTTAGTCTCCGTGGAGCAGGAAGCTCGCTCACTGAATCAGCTCGGACTAATTTCTTGGAGCTTTCTTTCCTGTTAGTATGTGAGAGAAAAGCCATTAAGGTCACAGGAATAATCTATTTGTTAAACATTGCTTTTTTAGCAGGTAACTGACTGGTTTCCAACATTTGTATGGGTCTTAGTGGCCCTGTGCATCAGGGGGAATTTGCCACTGGCAGAGGCTTCCCAGGGGCTGGAGTGGGTACAATAGCTGTACTGAAAGGGGACTCACATGTGCTTGAGCAAGTGTTCAGTGCACTGCACCAGTACGATGCCATCGAAAGGGGAATGTTCACACACGGTACCGCAGACTCCGTCTCTTCCTACCACAAACTAAGCAAGGAAAAGAACAAGTGCAAGATATATAGGGAATAAATCATGTTCTGGGTAAGTTACCCATGATGGCAACCTAACAAAAGATTTTGTTGTTCTCTGTGGTTTTCTTATTGCTCATATCAGGAACTTCCTTGACTTACAGATCAGTGAGTGACTTACAGACTTATCACAGGAGACTTTCTTGTCCCGTGAATGGCATTGCATTGGATCCCTTTCATTCTGCTCTTTTGGACTGAGTACTGTGAAAATGTAAATTTTAGCAATTCCCACTGGAGTCCGGAAATTTGATTTAGCATCTGCTTTATGGTAGAGAAAACCTGCCAGGATCCTTCCACGTTTGGGGGCAATGCAACTTCTATATCTGGGAAGTCCCTTAGGATCACGTTTTATTACAGATATCATATGAAATGAGCAAGCTAATCCTTATTTCATGGCTTTCTTATCACTTGTTTTCCTGACCTGCTTCCTCTTTACATTTTTTTTGTGGTGTTTTCTTTATTTCACTCATACTTGTCTTCATTCCTGACTTCATTGCAAACATATGGTGTAACTGGTGACACTTAACCTGTAGTTCTGTGATATCCCCGTGCAGTTGGTTAATTCTGCATCTCAGACAAAAGCAGATGTCTAGGATGAAACTGCAACTTATCTCACATGTTTTCTGTCCTTTTTCTGGACCTTTTCCCCCACTTCTTTTGAAGTATCTTTGGCTGGACTTCTCCCACTCAGCTCACTGCACATTTGTATCACACATACGCATCCTGCCTCCCTGGTTCCCATGAGGTTTTCACCGAGTAAGTGTGTGATGCAAAAAGTTTACCTGTATGTTTTCTGATGCCTTAGAGCAAAGTTGAAGAAGAATAGAGAGAGAAAGAGCAACTCCTACTGTGAGAATGACTCCCTACATAATCTGCATTTGCATGAAAGAAAATGGGATCTTTTTTCCCAAAGAATTTCTCTTCGCCTTTAAACTACTTCTGGCCTGAATACATCTGGACTGATGAAGCTCTCCCATATACTATGCAAATGTATTTGCTTTCTGCTACCTTCTGATAGTAAACAAAGAGAAAATCTTGTTTATTCTCATCTGCTTGAAACAACTCAACTAGTGGCCCTACAAATAACAGAGGACTCTAACTAAAGACAAATGGTTTGTTCTTTAAAAACACAGCACTGGTGTTGGCTAATAACGTCATTTGCAGTGGCATAAATCAGGAATGACTACTGAAATGTATTTGCACTGGGGTAAGTCAGCACAGGTGAAATTAGTTTAGTGGTTTCTCTTTTCATGTTGTTGTTCTTAGATATGGCAAGAGCAACAAGCATTACACAAACAATGTATCAGTCAGGGGTTTTTTCAATTTTTCATGAGGTGTCAACATTGTTGACAGTTGGAGATTAATACATTGCTTTACCCTGGGTCTATTGCAAAAAGTGAAAATAACAGTGCAACACTTTCGAATATGACAATCAAAATCTGATTGGGAAAAAAGCTGGAGAAATCAATACTTTCAGGAAAGTCTCAACAACTCATTAAATGAGTAAACAGTCTGTTAAGTGAGAACTTAATACTAACTTAAATACATGCTAAATTATAAGCAGTAGTATTTCTAGGATATCAGGAAAATGTGTGAGAAGAGAAAACAGAGAAAGCTATTGTGCTTTTCTTTTTTGTTCTGGAATGCTAGTCCAGCATTTTTATTTCATTTGATTGAGTGTAATTAAATGCATACTGGTTGTTTGGTTGGTTTTTTTTTTTAATCAGATTTCTACATACCTGTATGTCTGTGTATCTGTCTACCTCCTCAAGTGCAAAGGGCAATTTCAGGGAAGGTGAAAGCATATGTGTGTCGGAGAAGGCCCCCCCACTGCCTGCAAGGCAGTAGGTCTGCTTGCCCTGCCTTGCAAGGAACAGCGCTGTTCACACCAACCCTGCCTTGGCAGATGCTGACGCCATCTTCCCTTCTTTCTCCTACTTCATTCTAAGTGGTCCCTACCACGAGGGCAACTGGAGTGCTTTGCCACATGCAAGTAATATCATAGTACTGTAAGGTTTTTACCTGCATAGGTTTGTCATACCAACGATTGGCACCGTTTTTATGGTAGCCTCCCCCGTGTAGCAGTTGCAATGCCATGTTGGTGTCATTGAGTTCCACCCCGCTTGGGCTGTCCAGGCACACCAGGCATATGCACCGTTCAATCATGTCAAGAGAGTCGCGGTTAGTAGAGTCTGGGGATAAAAGAGTGAAATGTTCACATCCTCTTACTTGTAGTACAAGACTGGCTGGGAAACCCTGCTGCCTTGGAGAGCATTGAAGAGCTGACCCTGACTCTGCAATGAGATGGTGTCTGCAGAGCTCTCTCAACAGCAGAACGTCTCAGTGCAAGGAAACGTTACACCAGGGCATTTGTTCATGTGTTAACTTTTGCAATATCTTTGTGTATCTTCCATATGATTCAATAATGTCCACTTTCTTTTTCTGCCTTTCATTTCCTGAAGTAATTATATTACAGAATAGATCTATTTTACTCTTAAAGCCAGCAGTGCTTACGTATTTTATTTATCACAGTTACAGAGAGGACAGGTGGAAAATAGAAAATTTCAGAGCTCATGCTATTGCTGCAGTATTCTGCTCTGGAACAGCAGGACCTACTCAGGTTTTGTGCTGTTCTCCCATTAAAACCCTTTACTGGACAAGGAACAGCAGGGCCCGTGTTGTGTCTGTGTTCTTGTATTAAAACCCTCTTCTCTCTCCTGTTCCTGGTCATTTCTTGTACTTTAGAGAAATAAGCCTTGGACTGGGTATATTGCCTACATCACATGAAGAAACATCTGCAGATGAGGTTGTGAGGTTTAGTTTTTGAACATGGTATTGCCAAAACCATGGGTTGCCCCATTCCACTTCCCTCCTATCACTAGTGTACTACTGAATGAAACATGCTTTTTATGGCTCTCTTTCTCTGTTTCTTTTCCCTATCCTGTCACTCTTGCTTCTAGAGATGGACTACAAAGGCTATTTTTATGTTGTCCTAGCACTTTCCTCCTAATTTATAGTGGGCTTTTTTTTCTCAGTTTCTTTAACTCAGAAATACTATGAAGGTGAAGGTTGGTTTGTTTCTGAGGACCAGTTTGAGGCATAGGAAATATTTAATTGTGAGCACTTAATACAGCTTTTAATTGAAAGGATAAAAGTGTGGAACTATAACAAGAACTTGTTTTATTTAAAAGCATATAACATCACTAATTGCTGTTAAATGGTTGTTAACAAAATCAAAGGAAAAAGAGTTTTCAAACGTCAACTTTAAATTCCTTGCATTCTTAAGATCTGCTTTTATCTGCTGGTTTTGCTAGCTTTTGGTGAAAATGTTTTTGTTTCGGAATGTTCTTAACTAAAGATATAAATTCAGATTGATCAAAACTTCTTGCAAGTCTATGCTAAGTTCAACAAATCTGTGCTCAATTCAGGGGATAATTTTAGCTGAAAGAATGGGAAAAAAATTAAAATTAAACAATTCTGATTTGCATTTGAAATATGGAGCCATTTCAAAATGTGCATGTTTTTGACGTTTGCAAATATGAAAAGTAGCTTGATCCTCTGAAAGAACAGCATTTTTCAAAGTAAGAAAAAATGTACCTTCCCATAGGTTAGTGAGGAGCTAGAAATAATACAGATGCTTGTTACCATCCAGGTTCATTCTCCAGATGCTGTGTAGTAAAAAAGAGTGCAAATATGCACGAAATGAAAAAGGTGTCAAGAGAAGGAGAGTCAAATGATAGCAGTGGCTGAGAAGGAAGAGGGGGAGCTGTGGCCTCTTGCAGGTTATGGTCAGGTACTGTCTATTGCTGTCTGGTGACTCCTGTGAGGGAGCGTTGGCAGCCATGGGCCCGAGTGACAGAGGTGGCCAGCCTGACTTCTTGCAGGCTGCGTGGGGACCTGGTGGAGTGTGTAGTGTGTTGTCTTCCCTTTGCCACAGAAGCAAAGTCCTAGGAAAGGCACCTGGTGTTCCCGCCAGCTCCTACAAAGACTTGAGCCAGGAGATTGTAATTGATGGGGCACGCAGATAGGCTGAGCTTTCTGACAGTGATCTGTAGACAACATGTGAAACACTGATGTCCCTATGAATTGTCTTCAAAGGCATTCAGAAGCTTTATAAAGGAGAAGACATCTCCCTGTCCTCTTGGCTGTAAAGCTTTTCTAGTATCTGACACTTGCAGGGCTGACCGTAATTGTGGTATTTATTCCATTGATGGTCTGGGTACATCAATGCAAAGGCTGAAAAGATCCTTGTGAATGGAAGTTGCCCCATATACATCAGCTGCTGGTATTTGTGGACAGGCACCTTCAAGGAAAGACTGGTTGGATAGTGATTTACAAACTGCTCACAGCTTGCTCAGTGTTCTGCTTTATGTTGTCTGATAGATTTATATATATTTCATTGTGGCTGCTGCCCACACATCTTTGACAGATATGAAGCCCTTATTCTGACATATGGCTTTGGGGTATTTTGAGTATAAGTATTAGAGTGAATAAAGTTAAGCTCTGCTAGAAACAGAAAAGTAGGAGAAAGATGCCCTTACAGAAAGAAACAGACATGTCCAGAGAGCTGATCAAACACTGAAAAAATTACCATGTAAAGCAGGCAATGAACTACACAAGAACTCATGGACCATGACTTGGGATGGAAAATAAATATTTCCATAAAGAGCTGAAACAGAGAAGTGTGAGAACAAGCCTAAAGCCCTGCAAGACATTTCTTTTCCTTCTTTCTTTCTTTCTAATGCACAGAATTGCATTGAATTGGCCACTCAGCTTTTGGTTAGTAGGGGCTTTTGGGTTTTGTTTTATAAAGGAAAATATGAGAAGACAGTTCTGAATCAAATTCAGACACAGTATGCATGGGTCAGCAGCCCCTATAGCAGTAAGAATACACTTCCTCTACTTAGAAGAGCAAGTTTGTTCTGCAGCCTGAAAGCAGTTAAAATACTGAATGTGTTTATAAATCAGCGATGGCTGGGTTTATTACAATTTCTTTGAAATTTTCTCACCTAGAAGACCTATCCTCTACTTGTGGGTCTATTCAGGCCCATGTATATATCTCCTTCATAATCTTTGCAGAGCGCTGTATAGGTCTTCTCTGTCCCAAAGTATCCTCTCTTGCCCTGTCCAGTACAGAACAGTTCTGGAGTGACCTTTTCCACATCACACTGCTTCACTAATGACTTTTCTCTTCCTCTGTTAGTTGTTATTGCATGAACATTTCACCACAGATAAGAAAGAAAAAGGGCTGTTAATAATCATGTATCCATGTGTAACAGCAATGCATTATACTATATAGAGGAGCTGTGCTAATACAGGTGGTCTAGGATGGGATTCCTGCTTAGTGTAGAGAAGCCTCACATCATGGTGCTGTGATATTTGCTAGTGCAGAACCTGTTTGTTTCAGCTGCGTAACTGAATTGGTTTACTTCCTCATTAAAATTTTGGCAAGTGCCAGGCAATCCAGAAACACTGGAGAGACGGTTCTGCTAGTTTTTGTTGATTCGTCTTTTTTTTCTTTAGGATGATGTATATTTACAAAGATGATTTTGCTGCAGGTTTCAAGGTATTCATTGTTTTATTTAAAAGCGTGTCATGAAAAAAAATGATTAGGTGTTCATCTCAGTTTTCATTAAACTAAAGAATCTTTTTTCCTCCCGCTTTAAAAAGAAAAGACAGGGAAGGGAGGGGAAAGCCTGAAGATGAGACTGCTACCACTTCATAATGCTGTAATAATGGCCAAGACTCTATGTGTGTGTGTCTGTATCTATATAAAGTTATTATAAGCACACAGAAACTTCAATAAGAAAAGGGAAGATCTTCTTTGGGATGGTAAATGTATTTTGAGACTATTGGCAATTCTTATATATTCCAGGGCATTGGTAAAACAGCAATATTTTCTGTAGCATTGCTGAACTGGGGATAAAGAGGTGAGTTAACATTTCTTTCAAGGGGGAAAATGAATCCCTAATTCACCTAAAATGGCAAAAAGAGGGCGTTTACATCATCTAGCTTCAGTGTAAAATATATAAGGTGTGAAGTGATAGAGGTGACGAATCCCACCCTTTATTTTCATCTGTTTTAAAGTCAGACATTTGAGTCTAGAAATTAAGACAACTAAATCCTGCCTGTTGTTGGAAGAGAGAGAGAACTATCCCCAGATAATGACTGGTGCGACCTTTCCTAGATACTTACATAAGATGAATCAGCCCTGGTACTTTCTATTTTCTCCATTGACTAGAGAGAGTACACAGCTAGATACAAAAGGTGTTTAACTGGTAGATGCCTTGTTAGATAAGATGAAAAATGTCTAATAGTTGCCAAAAGCTAAGAGAATACATCATTCCTATTGGTACAAAATGGATATGAAGAAAAAGACAAACCACAAAATCTGATGTAATGTAATTTATGTGATGAAAAACAGAGAATGGAGTGAGAGCTATTTACATGGTGAAACACTTAAACATACACAGCCAAAGGGTCAAACCATATCTGCTGCTTCCCTGGTAACACACATCTGAACACATCAATACAGGTATTGAGTTTCTTCCTGCTAGAAAAATTCAGCAGTGAGGTTGCACATTAAGTCCTATATTTGCTGTAATGTTCACTCCCAGCAAAGAAAGGCAATGATGGTGAGGAGGAAGAGGAGGAAGATGATGAAGAAGAGAAAGCTGGGATTGCTGCTGCTAACCTTTCATAAGGATCGTCCTGGCCTCTGCCCACTCTGTTCTTCCGTCTGTTGTCAGCAGGCCAATTGGAGGCAGCATTTCCTCTTCATTCTCTGCCATTTTGGCTATCTTTCGTAACTGAGTGAAAAGATCTCCCTCACTGAGACGACGGAAATTAATGACAACATCCAAAACAAAAAACTGCAAAAAAATGACAGAAGTCAGAAGAACAGTCACAGATGGGTTGGACCCTTACTGGTCCAACATTTTGCTTTCGGCTGGGTGGGTGTTGAGACGCTGAAGTCCTGCCTGGAGAGCCAGGCCTGCAGGCAATGGAGCACAAGACCACTGTGGGCTGGCCCAGGGCTCACCCCTCCTGTGTTTTTACACCAGTGCAATGCCAGTTGCTATAGGGGACTTATATTGTGTGTTTGGCTGAAATAAAACATATATCATTTGAATAAGCTTAAAAAAAACCCTGAAGAGATAAAATCAGGAAGTATGTAAATAATTTCCACGGTAGTATTTGTTTAAAAATAACCTAGAGAATCTAGAGAACTTCCCATTGAGGTGAAGAACAGGACTTCCTGGAAAAGAGATCACTGGGATCTATCCCTTCACTCCAAGGGCGCCTGCAGGCACAGCTCCAGTACTACAAATAGTCAAGCTGGGCTATAAGGTACTTGCCCAGCCAATATACTCTGCTGCTCAACAGCATTTATTGGTTGGGGCAGATTCACTCTAATGCTTCACTGTTTCTGGTTGCACCTGTACTAACTTCTTCAGGCATAGCTTAGCCCCTCCCTCCCCCCATGGGATGGTGGTATATATGCTATGCGTTGTGTGCCAATACTTGACTGTCAAGAGAAGAGCATTTCCAGCAAATGCACTCTAATAAGACCTTTTTTTTTTTTCTCTGTGGTTTCGTCTCTGTTTAATAAACATTTTTGTTTGAATGAGAAAGCAAATGAATTCTGCCACATTCCTCCTTTCTGCATCACTGTACTTGGAACACAATGTGGGCTAAGGACAAAAATGCTGCAGAAGCATCTTTTGGAAATACTGACAGCGAATGCTTGGTAAGAAGTGAGCTCATATGTAGCACGCTAATTGTGTTTCTGAACAGTGATTAGACTAGGCTCTTCTTGAGTGAATTTAAGCAAACTAAGAAATATAGAAAGGTATAAAAAAAGAATACCCATTTACCTGATTGTTACAAGCAACAATGATGTGCTCTGGTTCTGGCATTACACTGCTTTTCTGGGCCACGAGGGTGTCTTTGGTATGTCCTGGAAGACGATAGGAAGAAAAGAGTCCATAGTATTGCTTCATACAGAGAGGATGGCCAGACAGCTGTCCACGAGCAAAATCAACAGGTAAAGCATGGCTGGAGAGAGAGAAGGAGAAAAACAAAGCCAGAGGAAAAGAGGGGAGAGAGGGGAGAGAGAGACAGAAAGGAAAAGAAATCTAATCTGTCCTTTGTTCTGTTACAATTAGATCAGGTATAACACAAATTTAATAATAAAACGAGATTACAGTATAAGGGAAATAGATGAATTCCCATACCAAAGTTAAACACATCATTCCTGGCAGCTTCATGCATATTCGTTAAGCAATTGCATTATCATCTAGTGGAAATGGAAAGAATAGCAGGTCACAAGCAGCTTTGCAATGTGTGTGGGAAGCCTGCCTGGATGGGACCCCGGAAACTTGCCAGGATGGAAGTCAGCAGAACAGCTGGAAAAGAGGTAGACTTTTTTGGAAAAAAAAAAAAATAATAATTACTGTTGAAATTCACTGCAAATCACAGTTGCCTTGTGCTGTGCAGAGTGGTTACTGAGTGTGTGAGAGGGCCTTGCCCGATGAACACGAATGACTCAGGGCAACACAGAGCCTTGCTCATGTGCTAATCTTTACTTAGACCTATGGGGGAATAAGTGCTGAAAACGTATTCCCTTTTTGTTGGCAGGGATGTGAGAACACCACCTCTGAAAAGGCTTCTTTAGTGGCCAGAAAAAAAGAAAAGTTATCACAATTAGGATTATGGATTGTAAAATATCCCACTGGCACTGCAGCAGGTAATAGTGCTGTCGCTCGGGAGAGGCTGCAGAGACCACAGGAGGAAGATGATGTTATGGTGTGGTGGTTTTCCCTCAGCAAAAGAGGACTAAGCTTCCAGCCTGCCAAAGAGGGGCAGGGGCAAAGAAGCAGACAAGGAGGGTTACTGTCATACAGCTGATATGGGATAACTTTTTAGGCTAGTTTATCTTGTTTAACTATCTCTTTAGAACTGTTGCAGTTCTAAACCAGGGATATTGACTTTAGGTCCTGGCTCTCAAACTCTCAGTATCACTTATTTCCTTGTACAGGTGCTTTTGTTCCTTATCAGCAAAACAGGGTTATTAGTGTTCTCATTCTCCCACATTTTGCATAATGCAGAAATCCTTATATTTAACAGAGTTTTAAAGAGCATCTATGATGATCAAAAATAGTGGAATAGCATGGTAGATTTATATAAGACAATCTGTAATTATAGCAGTTATGAAAGGGGTTATTAACCCTGATGGCACCACAAAATCTTGTACTGATTTAGAAGATGTCTGTGTAGATCTTATAACTCTTTTATGTGAGCAAGTTGGCTTTGTTTGAAATATTTAGTCCTAGCAACTGTGTGGCATATCTGCACAGTTAAAACTAAATGCCTGGGTTTGGGCTGGAATATTGTGCATCTGGATGTGGGATGATCAAGAGAATCTAGCAGCATACTCACTGGTAGAAGTCCTTAACAGCAACAAGGAATTGAAAATGTTACAATTATGGTGTCCTCATAATTATACAGGAGGGGTGATAAGCAAACAGTAATAACAAGATGCGGACACAGTAGTGAGGATTTAAATGATTATTGATTTAAGGTAAGCAAATTTGATCACAGGAGTCTTTGGACCTAGAGTAGTGAGGTCAAAATAATAAGAATTTAAATTATCCTTTGAGCAATGTGGTTTCTTTATCTCGTCTCAGATGCTGTCATATAAAGATGCAACGAACTACATTAGTATGCAATAGTACTTCACAGCATGTCAGTGCTGGTATATGCAGTTGTGTGGCGTATCTTGGACAAAAGCACATGTTCTTAAGTAAGTACCTCTTCTATACTTTCTGAGTAGCTGTCAGACTTTTGAAGTCAAAAATCAAACAGCCCCTTCCTCTTTCTTTTGTCTAATCTAATTTGTTGTTTGAATATGGACTTTGCCTTCCTCATCCAAATAAGCATTGGTTAAAGCATATCACATAGGTCTCTTGTATTTCCAGACAGGAAAATTACTCCTTCCCCACTATGGTGTGGTGTCGTTGTGCTTGGCTCTTCACTGTTGCAATTCTTCGGGGAATAGTGATCTCAGCAGTAAACTTGGAACATACTAGGTGAGGTTAAAAAGTGCTATGTAAAATGCTGTTATGAGCTACCTCTTACGTGACCATGAATCATGGATTTTCCTGGTGTTTATATACAGAAAGTAACAATGGCATAAGTAACTTCTTATTTTTACTAGCCAAAGAACCAGCCTGGCTGTGATGATGCTTCCTTCTCCTGGTGGGATGTGTTATTTCTTTTTTGGGGGGAGGGAGGCAGGGGGGCTGATGTTCTAAATGAAGGGTGCCTTACATTGAGGGTGTGCAGCACCCTGGCAGGGTCGGGTGCCGGGGAAGGTGTGCAGGCTGTGTAACCACAGTGCTGCTGCCCTTTGAGTCTGGGGAGCACAGACTTCTTGGTGTGTTCTCAATCGCTCTGTTCGGTTGATTGTCCCCTTTGTGCTGCACTGCATGTGCAAGAGTGATGACTACCAGGCATCAAAACCTGTTAGATCGCAGTAATAAAGCAGAAAGAGCATAAAAAACTGCTGAAGCGCTTGTCCTGAAGCATGCTGGAGCCCCAGCCCTTCCAAATGTTGGTGAGGTGTAATGCAGCCTGACTTTGGGCACGTTAGAGCACCCTTGAATCAGAAGCCCTGCGGATACTCAAGCAGCAGCTCTCCTTCCAAGCTACTTACGTGTCCAGTAAAGCTTTATAGTCTTGCACTCCTGAAATGAGATTGGCGGCAAACCTGCAAGTAGCAGATAGAAGTGACATCAGTCTTTTGTCATTCAGCAACACTGGGCTGTTTCTAAGAGACACAGGAGAGCCTGAATGATTGATGACACAGCATAAGGAGAGAAAGTCTTCTGGCTTGGCAAGAAGAGCTCCTTACCCCCACCCAAAAGCTAAATTAATTTATGTCAAGAGAAATATGAAATCCTAGAGATGGTCCCTTCAAATGGTTAAACAGACTACCACAGGAGAAAGCCTGAAAGCATTTATTTAGAGAATGGGAGCAGAGGCTGAATATTTAATAGAATCCTTAACATGGGTTTCAATATCAATACTCATAAGCTGTCCAATTTATTAGAGTACTTCCTGTCCTAAGCAGATATTCTTTCTGCAGAGCTGTGGACAGGTGTATTATTTCCTGACACTGCCCATTTGCACTGTGTCTGAATTGGAGGCTCTGAGAAAAATATTTCCTTGTTAAAGCATGTACATTAGAAAATGCAAAGTGGAGGTTTTTCAAAAGCTGTGTGCACAATAAATTTGGTCAGTAATGAATGGAAGCATTTATAGTTATGTTTAAAGTAAAGTAAAAAGATACATTGGCTGTCTATGCAAAATGTTAAAATAATACATATCGGCTTCAAGGTTCTGGCTGTTTTATAATACCATAAATTCACATGCAGTTAATTCTTTCAGTAATGAGCAGCTAGAGAGTGCTAAAAGCAAAGAGGAAAATTGCACTATATGAAGGTAGATTTGATCTGGTTTACTGTTTTAAAAGGAGAAAATGTTTTGGCAAAGGCTGAAGAATGGAATCCTGTTTTAAGAGTGTCTGGAGAGGTATATTCTGTGCTTGGCTACTTGTTTCCCTTTTTACTTTTTAAATGATCGTAATTGCCCACAACAGCTCAAAGGAGAAATATCAGTTCAGGGCTGGGAAAGATGGGCCTGAAGGAAACGGTGTTCTTGAGGAGGACTGATTTCTAAATTCTTATTCTTAGATCCCCTGTGTTTCTGGTGCCCTTTTGGGCGCCTGAGAGGGACAATTTAATGCCAGCGTGGCCTTTTCAGTTGGCAGGGTGGATACAAGTCATAGTGATGGCATGTTAAAGATTTTTTTCCTTTAAACACTGTGTCAGAAATTGGTATTTCTTTTTTCCATCACAAAATGGTTTACTTGAATTATACAATGAAAAGCTTTGCAAATATTCCTTAAAAAAATTATAAATCCCATGCCATTTTGTTTTCATGCAATAAATGTAATAGCAATGACACTTTTATTTCTGAATATCAGTATGAGTAACTCCAGAAACGCTGCCCTCGGTCAGCATGCCTATTAGGAAATCATTTAATGGTTACAGCCCTTATTTTTTAATGAAAGTTGATTGTCTTTTTGCAAAAGCAGTACATTTAAAATATCCTTTCATTTAGCAAAAGCTGCAAAGTTGTAGTACATTACCTCAGCTGGTCATTTACATCCTTGAAATACTGACGAGCAAAGATAATTGCTGGGCTGGAATTGACTGGAAGAGCTAGCCGGTTGTTGAGGTACATGTCATCCAGCCAGTAGTTAAACACCTGAAGGAAGGGGACATGAAATCTTAAAGCTATGAACAACACACACAAAGGCAGTCTGGGGGTGAGGGGAGAGTGCTTGGTGCTGCTGGTGTCAAGTAGGGGCTCTGATTAATGGAGCCACTGAGCATTTTCAGTTTGGGCTCTGTGACCTCAGCTCAGCTGAAATCAGCCACAATTCCATAATCCTATTTTTCAATCAATGGCAATTTGCAGTGTGTTCCATTAAAAAGTATACCATATTGTGGTGGTTTGCATATTTTGTTGTTTGCTTCTCTCGACAACAAAAAAATGTTGGAGTACAACATGCTGACTCTTGAATAGTGGTTGGGATATACTTAGGAGATGAATAGAATTTTACTAGTGATGCCTTTCCTGAGGGGGCTTCAAATATTTGTCAATGATGTCAAGACGCTCTGTTGTTAGCAATCAGATACTGTTCTGGAGCAAGATAGAGTGGGAAAAGAATTTACCGAGCTTAATGTTTCGGTCCTGCAGATACTGGCATGTGGATAGGGCCCCTGGAGAATTCCCTCTGCGTCCACTGACACAAATGCAGATTACTGATGCTTGACCCAGACAGACACACATATTAAATTTCTAACTATTTTTATTGAAAACATAGATGTATGGTAACCACATTCCTTTATGTCTGAGCAGAGTTTGAAGAATCATTATTTGGAAAATGGAGGCTTTCATAAAAAGATCAAATGGTCTTTCTGAGTTTAGCAGGCATGCTTTGCATATAGTAACTATAAACAACAACAAAATTATGCAAAAATAGTTATGAATGCATGCATCAGTTGAAAAAGTTTTCCTCTGAGATATTTCATTGCTGTTAGAACAGATGCTTCCCCCACAGTCTCTGGAGTCTTCAGGAGAACAGGCTAGAGCTGTACTCCTGGCAAGTTAAATTCCAACTAAAAACATTTCTAGTTTATCTTAAGAATCAGGTATTTAATTTTAATAACCAGTATTTAAAGTTGAGACATTTCAGAAAACGCTTATACATCCTTCCTTTGTAATTTTCATGCTGTAAGTGGTTAAATGAACAGTTGTCTCCTGGCTCCTGATAACGTTTGTTATCAGGAACACTGTTTCAACAATGGTTAATTTAGCCACCAAACCCATGAAGTTCTATGATCAGAATAACAAAATGGGATTGGGCAGCATTTAGTGGAGCCCTCAGACTGTGGCAACAAGTAGTTCAGAAATTAAGCCTGCTTTTAAAATAAAAGCATTGCCAGTACTGTAGCCTTTTTTTCTGACTGTAGCAGCAATTTGGTGGAGTTTTTCTTGTGGGTCACACAACTGAAAACTTAAGGGAGAACCACACTGCACTGACATCAGTCTGCAGGATTTCACTGAATCCATGAAACCATTCAGTGTCGCTCTTCCTTCCTGGGATGGAAGGACTTCAGTAAAATCAGTCTTTCTAGTTTTCAGCTGCCATATTCTAACGTGGTTAATGCAGGCAGGGTGAACTGTGAGTTTGTGGAATGATAAACTCTATTTTATCTACGGCTTATTTAATTTTCCTGTCTTGGGAAGTAGAAAGCTGGACTTTTCTAAAGGCTGAGGTCCCAGCATGGTCTATGTGATATATATATATTTATAAGTATACTTGTGTGTTTATATTCAGCAAAGGTCAGGGTAACTACATTGGTATGGTGTGGCAATGAATGGCAAATAATAGTTTAATTTAAAAAGAGTAATTCCTATTCTAAAGGATAGGATTCCATTCCAGAATAATTTGACTGGATCAGAGCTTCGGCTAGATGGGCATGCAAGGCACTTTTCATAGCCCTATCAGAAAGCATTTTTCATTTTAATAAAAACTCTAAATCCTGTTATTAAAGTGAAAGGAAGAAATTACATCCAAAAAGGATGTAATGTAGTGCTTCCTACAGGTAGTGCTGACACCTGTGTGCATGCACCTGAGGTGCATGAATTCTCTCATTTATGTCAACAAACTGTTGATCTGAAAACATAATGATGAAATGGATTTTGACATTGTTTGAAAATTCTAGCCTAATATGTCTGAAATATTCATTCCCTTTGGTAGAATCTGATGTGACCCCTGTTTGCATTGACCCACTGAAAGAAAGCAGTGATCACATATAGAACATCACAAAGAGTTTGTAAATGAGCATCATCCAACACAGCAATTATTTTTCTCATCTGCATTTGCTTACCCAGTTTGTTGTCTTTTCCCTTCTTTCCTCGAGGATTTGCTGCAAGGATTCCCCCAGGCCTCCAGCAATTCCGAACTGCTCCACGATGACCTTGGTCTTTCTAAATTGCTCCTCTGGCACCAAGTGTTTCATGCACTGTAGGTACATGTGTAAGGTCTGTTGCAGTGGTGGAACTGGAAGTTTTGGCACTGCCTAATCATAAAAAAAGAGAGATTAGCAAGTAATTCTACTCGTTTCCAAACTCCCCTCTTTATTTTTCTTCTTTTTTTTCCCTTCTGTTTCTGATTAATATATTGCATCCCTTTTTCAATACATTTATTCTGTTTTAGCAGTTGAGATGCCTGATTACTGCAAATGAAATTGTGTAACTCCAGTGGACCTTCATTAGGTCTTAAAGTGCCTGGATTTTAGGACATAGTATGTAGCTGTATGCAATACTGAAGCAGTGGTAGCTCTCCAGTAGCTCTATTTGTACGCCTTTGGCCAATGAGGATTTCAAATGGATAGGCCAGGAAATGAGTGGAAAACAGAATATTCCTTGGTACAAATTCTGGAAATCCTAGGACAAACAGGCAGATAGGCATGATGCGAGCATATAGTCTGAACTAGACTCTAGGAATAATCTTCAAATACATTAGAGCATAATAAAATAATATGTTAAGAGAAGGTATTTCATTAGTAAAGAAGTGCATTTAGCTTGTGATTAGTAAAACCGTGGGTTAATACTTGTCTGATTAGAAATATGACTGGTTATAAAATTGCAGAAATAGAAAACATGCAGGTCTCCCTGTTTATTAGCACTGACTACATACAATCCTCAATAAACCTGTGTTTTATCCTGCCAAACCTCTGCTGTCAGCCAGTCTGGAACCCTCCTAGAAGACTTGATAAAACATTTCTGTTTATACTTGCTTTATCCTTATCCTGTTTGGAGCAGAAAACCAATAGTATCTGGGAAGAAAACAATCTTATGCTGTCCATGCAATTAAGATTCTTTTGTTTTTTTAATGTAGAATTAACCATGTGAAGTGTAATTAGTCATTTAAAAGCCAGAGGAATTATGGGGGCAGCAGGAAAATCAAGCAAGGAAGTAATCCATGAAAGACTGGGAAAATTCAAGAGGCTGTGATGCTCTAGGCATGGTTCCTCAGGGAGGTGGACGTGTCTCCCAGTTGAGAAACCGTCATCTAATTCAGCTGTGCTTGTCCATTAATAGTTAGTGTAGACCATAAACTTTTGGAGGGTTTATTTCTCTAATTTGATTTTTGCCTGTCTCCTGAAGCAGGTAAAGGTCAGATTTTTTTACCAGCTCTTGATGTAAAGACCTTCATTTTCACAGGATCACAGGACCATAGCATGATTTCGGTTGGAAGAGGTGTCTGGCAGTCACCTAGTCCCACCTGCTGCTCAGAGCAAGGCTAGCTGCAAACTCCTTTGCTAGTGCATGCAGGGAGGGAGGGGGGCGGGAGAAGTGCTCTGAACAGAAGGCAGGCGGTGGGCGTCCTCTGAGCTCAAATACCAGCTCTGCCTTTTGACATTCACAGAAAAGTCCATGCTGTATTATGTTTCCCTATCTAGAAACCAACGATTTCAGATACTCATAAGAAGTGTCATAGGATTACCTGTTATTAATGGAAACGCAAATCCAATTTAGCCTGTAATGCACCCTGGGTCTCAGAAATAAAAGAATGGTAATTCTACAGTCTCAAGTAATGTTTAGTCAGGGCATATCTCTTCTGTCATTGATTTCTTGGTCAGTGGAAATAGATGTGCCAAATAGTATTCTTTTGGATACCTGGCTTTGACCCTATCTTTCTGGGTAAGGTTACAGTACAGTTCATGACTCCGCATAGGAAAAAAGCTTTAAACCCAAGGGGTTCACTACTTATAGGCATATACATCCGGCATCTTTTAAACCAGCTTGAAAATGAATCATATGTGATAGTTTGATAGTTCTCTACTATTAAGAAATAATTATATGCCATCTCTGACTGTGTAGTAATGCATCTGCTGTTGTGTAATAATATTTCACTTACTGGAATTCTTCACAGGATGTTGGGAGAAAGAGTGTATTTGGATATGAGAAGCACTAATGTTAGATCAAAGTTCCTGATTATAAACTGCTGCAGGCTAACTAGTGTTCCCTGAAATGAAGAAATCAGCTCTGGAACAGATGTTGGTTTACAATTACTATATTAATTTACATTAGTTTACAGCATTAAAAGCTGTTAGGTCATCTATCTTCAACCTTTTTTTTTCTTTTTTTTTCTTTTTTTTTTTTTTTTTTACCCAGAAACAGTCACTTACTGTCTCATCTTTACTGCATGTATCTTTCTCTTTCTTCTGCATGTTTTTTTCTAGGACAGGCATTCCTGCATTTCTTTTGATATCTTTTGTTGAGTACAGAAATTGAAGCCACTTGGGGGCACTTATGGAGCCTCACGCCTCAGTTCTGGAAATAGAAAAGATTTAAAGTCCAGTCAGTACCCATTATTTACAACCAAAATGTACATGGGGAGTATTCCCTGTGCAAGCATACACAGAAGCTTCAGAATGCAAAACTGAAGAGAAATAGAAGTACAACATTCAAAAGTAGCTGAACTGAGCCCTGTGGAGATTGCTCTGACATTGTTTGTCTCATTTCGCTATAAATTTCTTTATCCAGAACTGTTTGATGCACATAAATGGTCCCTTCTCAGCATGGTTTATTTTGTCACTCTAATTTACTTTGCAATGCATTGTGCCGTGATCTGCACGCTTTGTATTACTGTTGTATGTTAGCTGGAGGAAAAAGGTGACTTTTCTTTCAATGTACTTATATCAACACAGGTAATACAGGTTGCAGTTTTCTATCTAAGGATTTTATATGTCCTCCCTTTACCATTTTATATGAAAGCACTACAGTCTTTAAATGTATTTGTCCTTGCACGGTTCCATGGACACAGTGAGGTGCTGTCATCTCTGCGCTAAAGGTGTGGAAAGGAGCTTGATGGAGATGCACCTTTGCCCCCTGCAGGCTAGAAGCTCGCAGGGTGCCAGCGCTTTGGGGTGTAGCTCTGGTCTGAGGGACCCCATGAGCCCGCCTTGGCTGGCAGCCTGGCTGTGGGAAGACTGGGAGGGGTGGAATACACTGCATTTGAGCCGCTTTGCACAGCAGTCTTTCCAAATAGCATATACCTATCCAGGGAGACAGCTTAACCTGATGAAGTCACCAAAGTCACCTGTGACAGAGCAAATACTTGTACTTGTCTCTCTCTGGTATTGTGCTTATCCTGGTTTTCGCTTCTAAAGATGCCTCATTCATTTTCTGTACAAGAATCAGCTATATGGTGCACGTATTTCTTCCGATACAAGAAATATGCCCACACCAAGCAGTTGTCCTTTAATTATGCTGGTAAATCTAAAGCAGAGTAAGTTCTGTGTGTTCAGTCAGGTCTTGATGGATCACAGTTTTTTGTTGTTTGGTTGGGGTTTTTTTAATTACTTTGCACTGTGTGTATGCAAAGTATAAAAGACAACATGTGTTGGCTAAGTAGAAAAGAATGTCATATTTCTGTTCTGAAACCCTTGGGACTATACATTCAGGGCACTTGAATTATTTCTACAACAGCTTTTAAAAACAATTTGGATAAAAAACTACACTGTATGAAAGTGAGATGAAGAGTTTTGGATAGCAATGGGCAGGAATGGCTGTGCATTATTCTTCTCCTGAGGAATCAGCTTGGCTATTCCAGCCTTGTGGCTCTGCTGATGTGTATGTGGTCACTGACATCTTGTGCTCATCCTGTCCTTTCCCTGTTCTGCACTGGCTGCCAGTGGGGCCATGTGCTGTGAAGTAGGTTGTATAAGGTTGAGAGGTGTCCCTGGGGCCCTGCAATGAGCCACACAGCAAACTCGTGTTGATCTGTCATCTGCTCATGATTTCAACCCAGGTGAGAGACGATTTCCCTCACGGAAAGGCCACATTAACCCGCTGCGCTGCTCCGCTCCCTCTCGTGTGCTACACAGCTCTCATCGCTTAGCCGTGCGCTCTACTCCTAGCAACACAGACTCGAAGCACTTCAAATAATGGACATGTCCTGTAACTCCTGGAAGACCGTGGCTTGCCCAGTTGTTTGTGGGTGGCCTCGGCTCCCCACCTGTGTTCAAATACAGAGCAGCCATTTTGTCTTCAGAGCCCCTAAAACTGTATTCCCCTAAAGAAAAAATCCCACTGGTATTTTTCTCACTGGGACTTTTGTTCTTTCTTTCCTTATGTTTTTTGTCAGACAGCAATATGGAGTCACAGCGACTACAGATCCATACTGGCTCTGTGTCTGTGGGAAATGCTACTAGTAACAGACTTGCATATCTGTAAAATCAGTGTGATAAAGGGTTTGGGGATGGTAGCCTGAACTGTACTTTTCACTGTCCTGGGGATGAATGGAGGCTTTGTCTCTGGTTCGAGTGCTGCCAGCTTAGCATCACGCCCAAGCCTGTATTTGCTTAATAAAGGACAAGGAAACTGACACAAGAGAAAATCCTGCAGAAATTCAAGATGACTTCAAAGTTGCTCACTCAGATGGCTGTGAGGTCCATTGTCAAAGTTATTAGCCAAAAAAATTAATCCTAGCTGGTTTTATTTACAGCTGGCTTAGCTAGAGGGCCAGGGTGAGCGGCTTAGCAGGGTGGCTGCGAGTCATAGCAGGCTGGGGAGCTGGGTGGCCTTCCCCACAGCTCAAAGCAACAGCTCAAATCCACAACAAAAGGCACTGATCTCTCCGTTAGCAGATAGCAGAGAAGGACTGAAATAAGCCCATGTGCTTATACTCGAGTTCTCCACACATTGTGGGCTCGGGAGGCAGCTTGCGGTATATAACGTCGTTGGGGCACCACACTCAGCCATCATCTATTCATCCTCACTTTCAGTGTTATCAGGAAGATAAGCTTAAAGTTTCTCAGGAATCTATCCTTAAAGTTAAGAGCAGTGTATGTGTTACCAGGAACACATGTGTGAAGTGCGCACTGCTGCGGCCATTGACGTTACCAGCGGAGCCGGGAGCCGCCCTGTCGCCTCCCGTGAGCTCCCTGTGGGCCGCCGCAGCGGCGGGGTCCGTCGGCGAGCTCTCTCGCTCCACCGGGGGCTGCCGGCGCGCCCCGAGACCTTCCCACGCCTCAGCCCCGGGGACCCCCTTCCCTCCCGGGCCACCCGTCGCGGCGGGACCGGGGCGGTCCTGTAGGTGCCGCCGGCGCCGCGGAGTTTGGCGAGGGGAGCCCTTTCGGCTCGGCTCCGCGCCGCGGGACCCGCCGCCCCCGCTCCCCACCTCCCGGGCCCGCGGCTTTCCCTCCCCGGCACTTGCAGCCGCGCCGTCGGGGCCGCGGGGCGCACAGCCCGCCCGCCCGTACCTGCTCGTCGGGGCGCTCCGGGAGCGGCTGCCGGGCGGGCTCCGCTCGTCGCGGCGGCTCTGTCCAAGGTACCGCCGCCTCCTCCGCGGCCAGGTCCCCTCTGGGCGGGGGCGTGAGGAGCGCGGCTCGTCCCCGCCGCCGCCTGCCTCCTCCCCGCCCCGCGCCCCCGGCACCGCCCGGCCCG